>OX235263.1:43614351-44214351 GCA_944472135.2 Trichobilharzia regenti
ACGACCTCTTTCAAATTTATTCTCTTGATTTTCATTGGTGCTTTTTGCTGTTGGTCAGTGGGTATCTTTATCATCTCTGTCCTCTCTGTGTTCACCTGAAGTCTTGCCTTTGCCGCCTGATTCTTCGATCAGTTTGTTGGTTTTCTGTAAGTTTCTAAATTTGTTCGACATGAGATATAGATCGTTCAAACGAAATCCAGATCTTCTAGAGTCCTCTCATTGGTGGTCCAGCACATTCCTGCCGCCAAGTTCCCCACAGTCTGATAAATAATCCAGTTCAACACAATTAAGAATATCATCGTTGATCATAGACAGTCAGCTTTTTTCTCACTCCTGTATTAATTTCAAAGTTTTGCTGAGTTTTCCGTTGTGTATCACTTGACAAGCGGCACTGTTATTTAGTCAGCTGTTCATTGAGATTGATGAAGATTTTTGCACTGCACGACACAGTGTTGAAGTAGTTACCGAATTACTTCGTGGTCAACTCTGTGGAAAACTTTTTCAAAGTCGATAAAATTTGGACAGGAATTTGACTGTCATTCTACGCTCTCTTCGATGATGACGCATTAAGCTGAAATTTGGTCTGCACGTGATTTGCTTTTCCAACAACCAAATGCCTGCGTATAATTTGGCTATAAATTGGTAGAACTATACTTTTGTTCGATTGAAGCGAATGGTTGTATGACATCCACATTAACTAATAGTGCCTGCTGGTCAGTCGATGTAAAATCGTGCGGTCTGAAATGATTTGGATCTCTGAGGTGAGTCAAAGCAAATACACCACTGATGAGCTCAGCCCCAAACAAGTGAAATGACCCTATAGAGTGTAGGTCACTTCAGTATGGCTAGCAAGCACTGCTGGTTGATGCAAGTGGTGTGCAACTGCTCACCTCAGTCATCAACGAAATGTGCTACCATACAGATACGCTTATTTTCTTGATTGTCATTACAGATCACAAAATGTGATTGGTTGATTTCTCTTCTCAAAGGAAACTGTGGTGAAATTTCACCTCCTACAACTACGTAAACTAAGAACCGCTAATTAATTTACAAATTGGTAAAGTGATTTGATAATTTGGTTATATTTGACAAAACATGTTAATAGCCAATTATTTCCGTAAATGAAGTTTTCAGCACTAGGAGCAAAGCAAATCCACAGACTTTCGAATGAGTGCGATTAATCTGAATTGCTTCCATCGTTTTGTGAGATAACTGATAAAAGTCCATTTGAAATGGTTTGAAGTTGATCATCAAAATTTCATAGTTTACGGGAAGCATAGGTAGCTTTACAAATTCTGTAGGGAAGGAAAGACAACAGGAATTCATTAGTTAGTCATAGTCACTAGGATAAAAATATTCCGTAGTTATTTTCGTTCATCCTACATGTCTCATAGTTTAATAGATAGAGGTGAGCACGAAAAAGAAGAAGGTTGGGAGTAAGATTATCAAACCCAACCCGTAGAAGTGACACCACTGCTGATAAGACTTCAACAGTTCTCAGGCCAATATTCCACTGGTAACGCAACGGAATAAAAATTCACGGTCTTTCAGAAAATCAAACTTTAAAAGGCTTTCAAACTTCCAAGAATTGCAAAAATGGGAATGAATATGACTAAAATGCATCATATTTGTTTAATGACCTATCTTCTCCTTTCATAATGAGTGCTATTCACATGAATTGTATAGAAAGAAAGGAAATTTCTTAACATACTTAAAGTGGTTTTCCTGTTGTCTAAGGATTCCAGACTTTTGAGCTTCTGTTACAATGGAACATGAGAATAAAGTTGGCTTTAAAGTCTCTAGACACTGCTCCACCTGATGATGAATACGAAAACAGAAATGACAAACAAACGTCTTTTTTTCTAAAATCGACGCCAATAAAGGATATCACTCATGCATAATCTGTAATTAGAGCAGACTTTTCTTTTATTATGCTGTTACGCATAATGTTTAGGGATGCAGAAGGGAGTATTGAATAATAACCCATATTTTATTACTTTCCCTGTAGATTATTTCTTTGGTTTTCTCCTTACCTATATAAGGATCTCACTTCGACAGTATACTGTAAGATAATAGAGAAAATAAACAAATAACGAAAGTAAGTTTGGGTAGTAAGAGAAATTTCCCAAACTGAACTCATGTTGGCCTTTATGAAATGATGAAAATATAAGTGTCATGTGTCGTTTTGTAGGGATTCAATTGGTTCCAAGTTAGATTTTAGCACAGACTGACCTGAACGATGTTTTATATCACAAAACATCAGAAGTCAGAGTACATAGACCGCTGGATTTCACTCCACTGAACGTAGCTTTCAATGGTTCTGCAATCTATATCTCTACTTCCATGGGACGTGTAATTCACACTTCTCAAATGATTAATGTGCCTTGATTTAGCTAGAATCAAAGTCATCAGAAGCATTTTGAAAACTGATCACTATCCTAAGTAAACTTGTCTGTTGCTTATGTATACAAATAATCATGGTGTGCTCAAAAATAACATTATCTAAAATACACATGTACTCAGTTAACCTAAATTGTCGACCTTGCTTCTTATGTACTAAATAAACAAGATACTTAAAAACTAATTTATTTACATTGGATTGCTTTTCACTGGGTATAATCTCTCAATAGATAAGTTAACTTTATGTTTTGTACACGGTATAATAAATAAAAACAAATGAAAATAAGATGAGAGAAGGTGGACGTGGCGAGTACAAAAAACAGCGTTTGTTAACATTATTCATGAGTTACTCAATAAAAGCTCTGCTGTGATTAACTAAATGATAACTCAGTCTTCTTTTAGGAGAATGAGTGGAACACTTTTAGCTAAGAATATGAACATTTAAATAGTGAAACTTCTCAGAACTGGGACTTCAACTGGTGAACTTTCGAATGGTGTGCCTTGGTGGTTCAGTAGTTGATTTTTAACCAGCATTGCACGTGGTCTGGTTTTGGTTCCCAGCAAGTCGCACCTAAACTTCAGCTAATTTACCAGCTGACAGTAAGCGAAGAAAAAATGAGGGTTTAGGATGAGGCTTGAAGCCTCACTCCATAACTACAACAGCTGCGTTACAGAAAATTCAGGACATGAAACCTTGTGTCTCACTGAGAACGCAAGGAATGACAAACAAGACCACTTTTATTATGATGATATATAAAATAACAGTATGTTTTCACAGATGAATATGTCTGTTTTAATAATACCGGACGCATCATGATATGCTCAAGCTTCTCATTATTATGTGTTCATGGGAGTTCAGTGCTTTAAATTTCTTCTTCAAGACAAAACATCACTAAATATCGACTTTCAATTTCATATTGGAAAGGTTTATTTTGAATATCACACAGTAATGCACTGTTCACAACTAAATGACGTTTTGAGCTTAAATCATTGCTCATAATCATGTATTTAGTCAAGACCTTAACAATTTGTCTTATATATTTTGTCCTCTCTTTCTGTCTCTTCAACTTCCTTTGTTGTTTGTAGCCGCTTTCCATATCTCCGGTATAGGCGTTGCGTCCTTCTAGATGCACGTGTGCGGTGTCGAATCGATAACAAAGCTTGAGTGATTAACCTCTCTCTCCACCAATTGTATTACCTTGTAATACCTTCACTCCCTCCTACCCTAATTTATGGCTACATACAGGCAAATGCAATGCAATGGCTGAGATTTTTCTATGTTATTTAGCTAAGCAGGTAAATTATTCTAGGTATAGCCAAAATTTTTATGTTCCAAAAATCTAGTTAATCCAATCTCCTAGTATGACCTATTTAATTGATCTGACAATGATCACATGTTATTTAGTCAGTTATTTTATTTTCCTAAGTGACAAACTTTATCTCTTGGAGAGTTGGTTAGCTTGAGTGCCACCTTAATTCCCGCCTCATTGAGAATCCTACATAAGGACCCTGAGGTTCCTTCTTTACACTGTAGTACTACACATGTTTTGATTCTATATTATTTTGTTAGTTTTGTCATTTCCGTTGCTAATCTTAGGTTTTCTATGGTTCTCCATACATTTCTGAATGAATTCTAGTGGGTAGTTATTCACTAATTTTACTTTCTTTATCTGTTTGATTTCATTATTTAAATCTTCTGGTTTACTAGTTAGACTCTTGGCCCTACTTTATTATAGACACTTAACTAAGCTTATCTTTACTGACTCTGGGTTAAGAAAAATTAAAGTCTGAGTACTTATTAGAGTGTTCCAACTCTCTGTCTAAACCACCATCTTGTTTTCATTTTATTTATATGTATGAAAAATGAGGGATGCCCTAAAATTTGAACACAGTGAATCTGTCGTCTACATATCTCCACCACAACCAAGGAGCTTTTTGTTCCCGACTGTTCATGAATATGTCTGCCACTATTGAGTAATGGTGATCCCTCGCCACCACATTCGTTTGTTGGGTTCATTTTGTTTTGAAATTTGAATAAAATGGAAATCAGACATAACTGAACACCCAATGTGATTTCACCAACCGAGAGCTTAGTCCTATAACTGAGTTCAGGATCAATGTCCAGTTCATTCGTAACTGCCCTCAGAGCTGCATTAATCGAAGTATTGGCGTACAAACTGGTTACATCAAAAGTAATCATTCCTTCATCCTTTTCTAATTGAATTTCCCCTAATTTCTGTTTCATTACGTAGGAATTAATCAGCCTAGAATTTGACTTATCTCTAATGAGGCATAATAATGATGCTAAATATTTAGATAACTCGTCTAATAGGATGTCTGCTTTTTGAATTTTAAGTACTATTAGTTTTAGGCATTAGATTAAGCCATTCTGACTCACCAAAAGATGGCTTCCTATGGTGTAGTAGATCACTAGTAGATTTTTTGAACTTATTTACAATATTGTTCACTGGTTTCTTAATTCCCTAACATGGGCCTATTTGAATACGTTGATTGACTTTGTTGATATAATCTTATTTGTCTACAACTAATGTTGTATCACCCTTGCCCGTTTTTGCAGTTCCTATGTTTCTGTCATACTTTCAGCTTTTTAAGGTTTCTTGCTTTCTTCGGGTGTTTCATTTTCAAATCAAATTGTGCTCTGGCTTATTCATTTTGTTAGTTCATTCATTAGTTTTGTCTATTTACTCAGTGCTACTTCTATAGCAAGAATAATATTCTCAAGTTTTAATCTGCTAACAGCGACATTTAAGTTTAATCCCTTTTCAAGGACTTTTATTTCATCAGAATTAAAGTCTTTCGTCGAGAGGTTAATTGCCCATTTTGTTATATCGATGGTTGATGGTATTTCATTGATGAATTCTTTTTCTTCAAATAATATGACGAGCTCTTTAGTTTGAGTACTTTTAGATTTTTCGAATACTGATGAATTTGACCTTTTAGATGTTTCGAGTATGATTTTATTATTCTTGCTAACTACTATATTTAGGAATTTGGATTTCAATGGTTCAATCTCACGTCTGACAACAGTTAGCTTACTGATAAATCTGTGGATTTCTTCTCTTAGACAAAGTCCACTTAGGTGTTACCCTGCTTCCTTCACCTTCTTCTCGTAACCGCAAGATATTTAGGAAAAATTCCATTTTATAAGCATCGAATATTATAAACGCAATGATTTGTAAATCTTGCTTCTGTTTGTGATTGTCGTGTGAGTTTATTGACTAGTCTCTGAACGAGAATACCATAAGTATCATTATTGTAAGTGTAGAACTTGACACTGGTAGGATGTAACTTCATACTAGGTTAGTTTATTTCAAGTGCCACACAGTGACGCAGTATGAATCACTGGATGACGTTTCAAGCATAAATTACTGCCCATTATCATGTCAGTTATTAGTTTATGCCTGAAACGATATCCAGTTATTAATGCTGCATCATTGTTTGATATTTGAAGTGAGCTTATCTAATATGAAATTACATTCTATCACACACAAAGCCCAAATTCTACATTTCATCTTAACCAAAGTAAGGGCTACTAGTCAGTGGGATTTTTACTATTTGTAGGCCGACTATTTAAGTTACACAAATTTTTTCAGCACTGCACAATAACTGCGTGTGTGCCGATGTTTCAGTGGTAGTTTAAGTGTGGACCACGTCGGGTTCACCGACTTTAAGCGCTGATTGCGCTTACCTAACCTCACTTACCAAAGACTTCTCCTGGCAATACCCTTATCAGTAACGTGTAAGTACCAATTAAGGGACTCAAAATAAAAAGGCTTGAGACTGAGTAGTGTGTCCTGATGACGGTTATATCTTACACAGATTAAATATCAACTTTATTAAATAAGATTGTTGTACAACTTATCTGTTGACTGGATGGGTAGAAAGCACTAAAGCACGCTCAATGGTAGCATAACAAGGGAGAAAATCACGCGTGAACACCCATGCCGGAAGTAAAAAGATGGCATGACGCCATCGCGCATGAATGCGTTAAAGCAAAAGTTCAAACAGTCAAGATGCACTAAAGTAGATTGCTCATCAGACATTCACAATTGACCTGGGCTCGATTCCTGCTCGTCGATACACTCCTAAACATCACTCAGTCGGTTAGTAAGCCCGGTGAAGAGCGGATGTTGGCTGTGACTCTAGTAAATCCACCCTGTAAAAAATACACAATAACAGGACTACTGAAACTTTAAGGTCTCAAGCTTGAATCCCTATGTTCTCTTGGAATGTGGAGGAATGTAAAAGAAGAAATGATGACTATGCAAAGAATCAACTAGTCGCCTAAGCATTTACCATACACCAGTTAAATTACGAAAGTTATTCAACTTTCATTTTGAATATTATAAAAATACTGCTCTTGTATACAAACATATTCATATTTCATGAGTTATTCATAAGTAGGCATGATGCAAAATAACAGCCAAAAAGCAGAGTATTCATTCATTTTACTGGATGTTATTTTTGCTCATAATAATTATGCCAAAAGAAAATTATCATTATTATGATTGTCAAAAATACCTTCTGTAAACTGTCGCCAAGATGCAAAAATGCATCTTATTTTGTGATTGTCTACTGTCGTTCTGGCGTGTGTTTTTTCTTTCACTGAGCACTTGTTCCGTACACACTGTCTACCTCGCTTAAAAGTTAAGTCGTCAGTGGTATATTGTCATTAATCATATGCAAATCAGCTATTCACTTTTACATTACTTTCAAAGTCTTAAATCAGATGAGAAAATAACGAAAAAACAACAAAAAGTAGGAATATTTGAATATAATAGAAAGGATTTGTAATTCAAGTTGAGAAAGGAAATTGTCTTGGCATTTTCTAACCTTTGATAATGGATTATAGATGTCTCATCACCAGCCTTGCCAGTATCGTCTAACCTAAATTCGTAAAAAAAAATTGAACTTAAATCTATGTTTGAGCTTATTCTGCTTCTAAAACCTGATAAGTTGTCTATTACTTGTTGTTATCTTATATCAGTATCAATTTATTCAGAGGCAGGTACATTAGGAGAAGATAATGAAGGGCACACCTCCGATTTTATGAAAATGTACCAAAGCCCTGCGTCTCAAGGGAACAAACGCTCACAATAGTAACATTTCCAGGCATCTCCTTCATATGGATCATGAGGTGGAACTTGCAAAATCCTTTAAAGTTACCAGTAAACAGAAGAGCTCAATTCTCCTCAGGTTTGTCTAGGCAATTTCTATCAAAAGCCTGAAACCCGATTTGTATGTTCAGAAAGAAGCAGTTATCAGTCTTTTCTTGCCAAACTATCAACTGGATGTCTTTATTATCTCTTTCATTTGACTGCGTAACCTTTGGCTTCAAACTCATCCCCTTTGATATAGTATAATTTTGTTTGTCTCTTGTTTCTATGATTTGAGTTTAACTCAGTAGATTATTGCCCAATTTATCAGTTACCCATCACCTGTGCGTCATCGGCTCAGTGGTTAGGACGCTCGCCGACCAGGTACACGGTCAGGGTTTTATCTCCGGCCGACGCACACCCGGTATCAATGATCGGCCTGCTAAATTCGGGCTACCGATATTACATGCTGAATACTCCGTAGTTGTACTAAAAATGCTGAAATAAGGAAAATGTTACGCACCTCTTGTTCTTTACCATTGTATACATAAACTTCATTTTAACTTGAACTCCCTATGCAATAACTATGCTAAAGTACTTATCTAAGCACTGTTCACTGATCCTGTCAACTAACATCATGTAAAATTTACGAGTATGTGAAACTTTTCTGTATATAAACTTAATAACTGATTTATACTGTAAGCAGCTGATAAGAAACCAACAAAATAAATAATAGTACGATGTTATTCTGCACAACCCACCGTTTTTCTTGCTTTTTTTTGTCTTTGGTGAGTCGGCTTTCTGTGTTCCGAATTTTAACTAATTTCGCTTCAGAAACCTTTTGAATGAGAACGATTATCCCTTGAATAAAGTTTTCAGATAAAGGTATTAAAAACAAATCCATTTCAGCGTAAGATCACCTTGAATCCGTATGTTTCAATAGCGACGTATTTGGTTTAGCCGGAAGAAGAGATGAAATAAGAAAGGGCTCCACATCATTACCTCACCTAGCAGTCATCATGTCAGTTATTGAGCATCCGTTCAACCAGTCTGATTGATCTTAGTTTATTAGTTCACTAGCTCACTAACCCATCCTAGGCGCGCAAAAAGAGGGAAGGCTGAGAGTCAGGCTAACAGTCCTGCCTAAGAAAATAAGCTTAGTCGCTACGGAAACTTAAACACACGGAGAAAATATAAAAAAGTCAGCCTGTTAGTCGCCTGATTCAGAGTGACGCAATGACGTGAGCTGGTGAGCGCCTTCGTAAAGCCAGTCAGTCAATGTGTCTTCTTTCGATGAAAACAAAAGCGGGTATGGAGAGGTGAGAACTTGTAGACAATCGTTACTCCAGCTAAAAAAACTGTTGAAAACAGGAGGAAACGCAGACGTACTCTTGAAGCCTTATTTTCCACTCGGAGCCTAATAGGGATGATAATAATAATAATAACAGTTGAGGGGTCTAGTTGTTGTCCAGATCTCGGAGGTTTCAGCTTCCCTTCTAGCTGCGATGTAGATGAGTGGTACATGTCTGCACTTTTGGCATCAACGTTCAATGTTTCTTGATAAAAATTCAAACTATAAGGAGGTGATGAATTAGACATGCATTACAGTCTGACTAAGCACAACGAAGTAATGTTTGATTGACAAGATCATCCTGTAACACTCTAGGACGTTTACCAACTTCAGTAAACATTACGATATCGCCATTAGTCTGTTAAGATAGGAAAATCCTGAATTATATTTCTGAATGAATTTTGTAAAGTCACAAATGTTTTCTTAGAACTGTTCACTGTTTAACATCAATTTTCTGACTGTGGTAAATACACCAGGTACTTGACAATAGTTTATTTGTTCGACATTCTTTTGAATATATTTAAGTGTTTCATTGCGATTCTTGTTATCTACTGTCAGTCAGATTACAGGATGTTTGGGTAAACAGATGAAGACTACTTGGATTCGCTGCTAAATTTTGAAGCTCTCCTTCGTTTTCTGGTTTCGTAACTTCGAATCCTTTGGGAGGACTTGTATGTTGTCAACATATTCAAATCTGTGCGATACATTTTACGTTTAATCGATTGTTTGCAAAGTACACATTTTGACGTAAAATTTCAGTCTCGGCTTCCGGTGCGAAAGCGAAATATCCACACTGTAAGATGTATGCCTATTCCCATTAGAAATAGTATCAAGATGGCTAGCTTGAAACAACACGGAATATTATGTAGTATTATATATATATATATATATATTGTAACATTATTTTATACTATTATTTCCTTGGGTTCGGAAAGGAGCATAGGGCTTCAACAGTTCATCTTCACTTCATTCCATTCTATGCGGTCCTCTCTTGCTGGCCCCTAGATTGACAGTAAACTCCCATCTCTTCCTCACATCATCTCCTTCATGTCAACTTTGAACCAACGTCAAAGTTGTCGTTTCATATTCGGGTTTCACTTCAGGGCATGAAGACAATTGAGCTAAAATTTATCTGGGAGGAAAAAATATATGATCCCTAGTGAGTTTGCGTTTTCAGAACTTCTAGTGAAAAACAATTTAGGGAAATGATTCATCTGCAGGCATAAGATTTCTGTCTAACATAAACTGAGAATATAAGTTACTCGTCATATATATATATACTTGTCACTTTGGAAAACAAACAACTTCACAATCAACTTATGAATTTGTCATATGAGCACCTCTCATATTCATTCAGTCTAATGTCTTTTTACGGGAAAACACGATAAATAACTTTCAAACCTGTTGCCTCATATCCTAGTTCTTATAAAGCTAATTATATATGTAAATGGGTCTCTTGTGACTGACTATAAACCTGCAAATAAATAAAGTTAACCATTAGACGAAGAAATTGTTCACCAATTCACATTTTTAAGATGATTGATGCCATTTAGAGAGGAGAAATTAACTAAGAAAGTATAAACACCTATGTCAGAAAACAAACATTTGTGAATACGACGTGATAATGAACTAAATGTGAGTCACTGTTTTCCGTGTAGTTGTGTTCTCTGAACTGGATGGTTTATTTGATAAGCTTTTATTGCCCTATTAGGCAACGTCTTCAGCGCATACTTCAATTTCAAGTGAGATCTTAGATTTCTCCACGAGTTTATTAGTCATCTCTCCTGGTGACCTCAAACGTGATTGGTTGTTTTTTGCGTGTTTTCTCACCCGCTAGGCTACCAGTATTGGTACAGATTGTTTCATTCACCTAAAGTTTGATCTCTTATGTGTGAGATTTCTTCTTATCGATTGATAAATTTTGTCTTTGTCGGTGTGTCTACTGATTGACGATTCACTGGAATATCAGGCTTCTGTCTAATATTTCCACGTTGGTTGTCCCAGTCGAATTGATGTCCTTGGTTGTCTGTATTTAGTGATATGAAGGAGTGTGTGTCATGTCTTTTGAAGGCTAGTTTATGATCATGATACGAAGACGAAGAGGATGTCCACTTTGGCCAATGTAGTGTTTTTGGCAGTTGTTACAATTTATTTTGTAGATGATGTTGGTTTTATCTTCTTTCGTTGTTGAGTCTTTTGTTTGACACAGAGCCAAGCAAGTGAAGTGATCTTTTTAGATTGTGTGCGACGTCTATTCCTAAAGGGTTGAAGAGTCTTGCAGTGATTTCTGAGATGTCCTTTTATTATGGTAGGGTGATTTTCTTTGTGCTTTCCTTGGAGGCCTTTGATTTGGTAGTTTGACTTGGGGTCACTTTATATCAAGTCGAATGATTATTTCAGTTTCGTAGGTGTGATATGGAAACGTTTTTACCCAAAAACAGTGAGTGGAAAAATAATGAAATAAGTTAACCATAGATAGTATTTACAATTTTATCTGAGCACGGTTTATGCATTAGAGGTGAAACACCCGGGTGAAAATGTGTTCGTGGTGATTTGAAAACATGAAAATATCTATCCATACAGGGAAGTTCAGATAACACTGTAGGTTTTAGTTAAATATCCTTAAAACATTTCTTTATTTAGTTGTCTCAAAGAATGGCTAATTTTATTTCGAAATTGAGTATTTTAAACGTTTAAGCGTAAAATATTTAGAAGAAATTATAATTAAATGTACTAATGTACGAGCTTACCGCGTAACCCGAAAGACCTGGGTTCGAATCCCAGTGGGTGCATACTGCCGATGATTCCCAAACTATGATGAAACAGCTGTCCTATACTCCTTGGTTGGTTTTCAATGGTTCTCTAACTGATATCAATCCGTGATCAACTCGGAAAAAACTAATTACTTTCCTAAGGCCATTAAGCGACTGATTTAATCAATATTAATTCCTTTTTGAAGACTTTCTTCATTTTACGCTGGCCTAATAGCATATGCAGAAGGATGAAGTCTCAATCCTATTTCGTGGCATTCCATCAACAGCTGCCTTCTCTCCATACTAAGAATCAGAAGACTTGTCAGAACGGATTTACAACAAGGAACTCTGTAGTGCAATGAACCAACCAAGAATTTATTGCCCAACAAATATAACTGAGGAAATGGAGGTTGACTGGACACATATTGAGGAGACCGATGAGTAATATCACTCTCCAAACACTCGATCGGAAACTGAAAGAGAAACGAGTTGATTTGAGCGTAAATCCGAAAGTGATATCGTAGAGAGCATGTTAAGAAGAGAGGAGATCTTATTGGCAAGCGTAAAGCCAGCTAGCGAGGACAACTAAGAGGTGAATTTAATGGAGATGTGCTGCTGAAGCATTATGTTCCACTCAGAACCCAAGAGAATAATGATAATATTGCTCACAGACTCCAGAATCGAAGGTTGGTCAATATATATATTGCTGTTCTTCCTTTCACTTGTAAACTGATGATCTGCGGTAGTACAGTATGGATCATTTTTTCAAAAATCCTGCAGTTTCCAATAGCACTGCGTTTTTCTGTCTAATTACACATTTTGCCTTTGGTTTTACCATAAACTGTAATGTCCTTACGTCATCACAATAATTAAGGATACTTCTGAAATGTTTGCTACAAACAAATATTTCTCAAATTTTGATTTTATATAACATGAGAGTAAATGCAGCTAAATTAAATCAAATCTCTGTCAACATGAGTCATAAAAGTAATGAAGCTACCTTATTATTTTCATTTCTTCATTAGCAACACTAAACCAAATGTGTTAATGTTCTCCATTCGTTTAGGTACTCAACCACTAGCGCCATGTGTTTGAACTACACACACCCACAACACACCGAGATTTGGAAATCACTAACCCTCACACAATAGGTGAGGCTTAATGCCAGCATAGCCTAAAATGATTATTAAAATTAGTCTAAACTATTCCTTAACTCCATTTTCACTACACAGGGAATGAATTTCCACTCGTGTTAAGTACTTGTAAGTTATTTTTTTCTGAATACAACAAGATAAAGAAATTATTTCAGATGCAAAGGAAGTATGCAATGAGTAGAATCCAACTTTGAGTAGATGATTTACGCCCAAAATACTCAAGTACTTGCTTCCTATTGTTAGGACAACGCATAGTAAAAATAAAACATAAGTATTCTATTATTTATGAATTATGATTCTATTCTGTTGTCTGAACATGTAAAATATTTTTGGACTGTTTGTATAAAGACTAGGTAGAAGATCTGAGGTAGAATTCCCTATAGTTTAACAAACAGCAGGACTCTTGAGATGACGACATATTATTAATCCCTTAGGTTCCAAGTCAAAGACAAACAATTAAAAAACAAAACAATTCCAACAGTTAATGTGAACACCGGCAGTAATTTTGGTAGAATTATTACCCCTTTTTTATTTCTTCACGTTCCCAGTGAGAAATAGGACTTCAAGCTGCAGGTTTGAAGTGTCTGTAGCAGTGGTATTTATTTTTTACAGGATAGGGTTGCTAGCCTCATGCCGAACCTTTCCTCTTTAACAGCCTTATTACTGGCTTAATGAGGTAAAGGAGTGCGTCTGTGTCCGGGGAATCGGACCCCGGGCGACATGCGTGGTCGACGAGCATTCTAACGCTCTACCATAGACGCACGATGAATAAATAAATATTACCTAACACAAAAACCTGACATTGTGTGTAAACCACTGAAATATAATTATACTTTATTTGGTTCATATCAATTCGTCAATACCTGTGATAAAGACTAAAAATCAAATTTTCGTTATGTTAACATTTTATTAGTGTATTAGATGGTTGGATGCAGTTGGCAGTAAGCCTTGGAACTCATGTCCCGTCTGAGATTCGAATCCACGTCATCCAGTTCTGCAGTCAGAGGTGTTACCACTGAGCTATTCTGGCTCATAATCGACCTCCTGAAGGGTTGTATTGGATATTTTTGATTGTACACTAGCCAGTAACCAGAGTAATATGTTTAGTCCTTTGTTTAGTCATTTCACCCTTAGACCGATGCCCAACTCGTCGTCTTCCATTCGGGTGCCTTTCTAAGGCCTGACGCGTGTTGTCAGTTAATGGTCTCCTCAGACTGTGTGAGATCCATCTCTATTTTCCTTAGCCAATTTTTAAGGTCATTAACCTCCTTGTTGGTTTGTATCTAGAGTTTCTTCCTGCCGACCCTTTCTGGTCAGTCGACATCTGATCTTCGGTATGGAACCAGCATAGGCAGTTATTGATAAAAATCCGAATCCTGTTAGAAATGCTTCTTCCGGTACATCAAGTCTGTAGGCAATATAGAAAAACTGACTTCACGTTAGTGTTAATCAGTTCATTAGTTTATTTTGCCGTCCAAAGCTCTGAAAACGAAAGATGTTTGGCCGTAAGGCAAACCACTCTGAAAAATCAGCCCATTCCATCAATAAATTCTAATGCACATAAACTTAATAACTCGATAATTTTAGGTGGTTGGAGGCGATCGGAAGGAAGCCTTCAACCTAGGTTTCGTGCTAGTTGGAACTCACCAGTCAGCAAGGTGCATCTGCGACCTTGAAGGAACTCATGTCCCTTCTGAGATTCAAACCCGTATCACTCGATGTTTCAGTCAGAGACGTTACCACTGAGCTAATAACTAATATCATCAAATCAATAGGCACCATGATGGCGACCAACCTAGAATGGTGGCCACATTGCAAATCTGACTAACAGAATTCACTCTGTATCAAACAAAGGACTAGACTACATCACACTATTTACTAGTGTCCAAACAAAGTCAATGACTATTAGCATATTAGTAAAACCTTCCATTATTTCTTGACAAGTTCAGGTATCTGGAATAGGCTCAAAATATAAATGAGTCATTTGGTATTTTGCTCTTTAATTTTTAGATTTCTGAGGAGAGAAGAAACACACATAACACGCCAGTGAAAGGGAAAAAAGAAAACAATTCTCTACGGTCTCACAAGTTAAATTAATTAGCATTACAGAGAAAAAATGATGAAGGGGAGAGAGGGAAGGAAACCTACCTTACACCTGTGACTACTTTTAGATTAAAAAATGAAAGAGCATTGCATTTTTATAATTTTTTTATTTCGCTAAAATGCATCAATCATTGTCAAATATGAATAAATCAGAATATCAGTGGTAAAATACTGGAGGTGAGAGAATTTTCACGTGTTTCACAATTGACTTGAGGGTAACAGTATTAGTATAGTTGTCGTCCCTAGCCGGGAACACTGGAAGTATGGGTGGGCGAGAGAGCGAACTTCAATGGTTGATGATGATGGTATCACAGAATGAGTTATTAATCTAATCAGTTGATTAATTATATTGTTAATGCTTGATTTATAACTAAATAAACAAACAAATTGAGTGGAAAACAATACCGATATTTTGATGCATAATTGATATACATGTAATGTGCCTTATTTTGACAGACGACAATTTTGAATCTGCGAGATCACTGTGTAACATGAGGGTCCTTATGTTCAATCCACGGTGAGTTGATAGGTGTGTACTGTTGAATAGTCGTAAACAAAGATGAAACGGCTGTGCAGCACTTCCTGATATTTAGTAGTTCACAAACTGAAGTCAATTCCTGATTAACATTCAAATCAATCGAATCCCTACAAAGTGACACTTGGGAATCATCAATAATATTGTGGAAAAATATATATATATGTATATATATATACTTGGAATAATCTAATCTCATAAAATTGATATAGCATTTTCCGTCAGGACAGATAGAGTTCAAACAGAAAGCATGGTGAAGGGGTAGCCACTTATATTATCACGAAAAGGTCTACATCTAATCAAGTATGTTTTAATTTTTTCAATGGCAATAAAAATTGTATCACTTTTAGGCCAAAGCACTCAAATAAGTATTCTTATGTATATATAAAAAATGTTTATTTGGCTCCAGAGTGAAGTTCCTCTGATCTATCCGCCCTCGCAGACGAATTTACTGAATCTACTGCTCCTATTTTCATAAATTTCTTGCCAATTGGCTGTGGGGACTTTAATTCTCGCGATCGCAGATTTCTCATATCACTTGGTCATGAGAACCTGGTCAAATTCGATACTTGTCAAGACTTGGCTTTCATAAACGACCCTGACACATACGAAGCGCGAAGGAGAGCTCCACTGCTGAATTCAGACCACTGCATCATTTGTTATTTTAACGAAAGTGTATGGCAAGTTTCGCATAGGGACTTCGCTCACTTAACAAGGACAATCCAAGAACCTTCCCACTCACGTGACAACCTTCAAGCACTAATATATAATAAAAATTTTTTATCATGTAAGAATGTTTGTAACATCCGAAAACTTTTGAATTATTTTACAAGCAGAAAACAAATTTCATTCGATGCTTATGCCATTGTAAATGCCTTAAAACGTTTTTTTATAATGCAGCAAGATAATATGACTGGATCTGATGTTTCTGTACACATAAATAATCATTTTCCTGTTTTTAATGGAAAGAACGTATCGTCCTATTTCAAATCCTTAAATCCATCACACAGCCTAGGTCCCAATGGTGTACCAAGCATTTCTCTTTCAAAGTGTGCTGACAGTTTGTGTTATTCTCTCAGTCAAATCTTTAATGCACCTATTCACAGGGATACAGTACCTGTTGCCAGGAGAGAAATAAAGGTGATGCCTGTACCGAAGTCATCTTCTGAATTAGGTCAAAGGTTTAGGCCAATCACCATCAAGTTAGCTATTTTGAAAACTATGGACGCACTTCTGTCGCGTGTTCTTAAACCTTCTTTGAAATCTTTTAATGACTCAAAAAGTGTACTTACAAATGCGTTGGAATCACATTAGATGCTGTCGTTGTACTCCATGGTAATATTGTTTCAAATCTTGATAAAGGCGTGGAGTCTATTCGAGCCCCCCTTTTAGACTACACTGTTGCTTTTCACTCTAATCCTAGGGCACTCTCACTAAGCAAGTTTATTTCAGTAAATACTGACTCCTAGGTTACAAGGTGGCTGTTTTCTTACTTTTTCGGGAAAAAAGCAGCATACTGTTGCCAATGGGAACTGGTGTGCCTAATGGCACTGATTGCACTCTCTCCATTCCTTTTTCATTTCTTTTTGCATGACCTTCCATATTCTTCCGAAGCTAACTTCGTTAAATATGCTGATCATCTTAATATTTGTCTTTCAGTAGTTTCTTATATGAATAAATTCTTGTCTGAAGTTAATAAATGGTCCCACGTTAAATGGTCTTAAACTGAATCCATCTAAGTGTCATATCTAAATGTCTCTAACTAATATCAGCTCATGATGAAGTCCTGAAACCAATCAAATCCCTACAAACCAACACTTAAATGTCATATTGTTGATTTTAGTTTCAGATGCGAAAAAGACTTGCGTGAACTGAATCGCTCACATGATTCCTGTAATATTCACGGCTTTATGGGGATAGTTAGTAAATCGAATATCTCTTATCATGGCATTAGTTTCTCCTCGGAACTCTGTTAGTCGTCTCATATCCTAGTGTTTTCTAGGAAAATTTTCCATTTGACTTATTATATAGAGAAGTTGAGACTTTTTGGAATAACTCAACCTCTTCTCTTATAATTTATCTATTCAGGTAATATGCTCATTCTTCTTTATTGTTAGCCACACTTGTTCTTCCCTGGATTGCTGAGAACAGACTATGTCATATTACATAGAACACTGAAGACTGTAAGTAGGGTTAGTTGTGTACCTTTGACTAAACTAACTGACACTATTGTCAATAGGCACTTCATTCCTTGCAAGCAGTTGGCTAAAGTCATTTTGTCTGATATTGAACATCCTCCTTATTCGCAACTTTTTACTTGTACATATTCGGGTAGAAACAGAAGAAACTTCATAAGGATTTAAGGTTGTACACCTACTAAATAAAAAAATTCTACCACACCATATTTAGCATGAGTTTTGTGTGAAGAATCAGATACTAGAAAAGAACTTAAAAGCTTTTTAAATCAGTAACCGAAATGCAAAGTATAAACAAAGATTATTATTATTATTACATGTATCATCTATAATATTATCAATTTATAACTGACTATGTTTCCACCATCATTCTGTTTACAGTGGTTTCATAATTGGTGTTATTTTAAATTTCATGTATGTACATATTTATAAAAGGAGTTAAATTGCTGCTGAAAATTCCACTCTGTATAAACCGTTATTGTTTGAAACAAAGCGATTACTAATATATTATATTGAAATATACTCAATGAACTCAGACATTTCATTAATGTGATCTAATCTCCATGCTGATAAAATCTTGACAGAGTATAACATAACCAGAGAATTAACAATATTCAGTGGTTCTGTTCATTTCACCAGCTTTGGTTGGCCTAAGTACGCAAAATAATTTGACGTGTATCTCTGTTTCTTTCAAGTGGACTAGGGAGAACTCTACTGCCCTACTGCTGAGATGCTTCAGTAAATACGTTTGAAGTTTGATCACAGAGAGTTCAGTCAACACTGATAACAGAAGCAGCGGTCAAAATTATTTTTTTTCAAGAATTACTTTTTGTAATTTTATAACTTTGAAAACAGATTTATTCTCAAACAATGCTGCTGAATAAAGATGTTGTAATACAAATCGCGGGTGCCGCCAAACAATCATACATCTCATCCAACAGTTGTACGACAATGCTGCATACCAAGTTATCCGCAATGGGAAACTCATGGAATCCTTCAAAGTGAAGACGGGAGTAAGACAAGGCCGAATACCCACTGTCTCCGATGATTTTCCTGATTGCGATAGATTGGATAATGCGACAAACAAACAACGGGCCGGGCAGCGAGGAAACAGGCATAAAATGGACACACACACAAAACCTGCAGGGATCTTTACTTCGTCGATGATATATGTCTGACTTCTCACAAGCTGGAAGATATGCAATTGAAAAGCAACAAGTTGGCAGAAAACGAATCAGAGATAGTCCTTCAGGTAAATACAGAAAAAACAGGAGTGATGAAGATTCCAGGCGAACAGCAACAACACCAGAAAACAATCAGCATAAATGGGAGAGGTCTGAAAGAAGCAACCATCTTTGCCTACCTACCTCGGAAGCATTATTTCAACTGCAGGTGGAACTGATGAGGATATTAAAGCGAGGATCGGGAAAGCAAGGCAAGCTTTCATTTCTCTCAAGTCTTTAAGAAATAAGATCTGGATTTTCAACTCCAATATGAAGTCAGTGGTACTACGCGGATCAGAGACTTGGTACTGCGTAACGAAAACTACTTTGATCAAACTACAGACTCTCGTCAACAGCTGTCTTCGCTAACTACGTCGCTCAAGAGTAAATGGGCGGCCAGAAAAGATCAGCAACAGGGATCTCCGGCAATGAGCGAACCAACCCAGCAGGAATCGATTGTACAACTAATATGCAGGAAGAAATGGTGGTGGATTAGTCATGCTCTGAGAAAACCACCAAGTGACATCACAGGGCAAGCTCTTGAGTGGAACCACGACGAGAAGTGGCGATTTGGTGGTTAGTGGAAGGGTGACATGGAGGATGTTATGTGAAGAGGAGATGAAAGCATGTGGGCAAACGTGGAGGCACATGAAAGCGTTGGCAGAGAACTGAATGCAATGGAGACGTGCGGCTGAAGCCCTATGTTCCTCTAGCAACTAAATAAATTTCGTAATTATAATGGCTTCATTCTAAACAGGTACATCTGATACAATGTGTGAATTTTCAGCATGTAGTACAATATTCTATCTAATTTTCTCTTTACATTTCCATAGCAAGAGGTAAAATAACTAACAGAGCATTAATATCATTAGTAACATCAATAAAAATATAAATGTAAGAATAAATTTAAGTAGAAATCGTAACAATAATATATTACTGATATAAAGAATAAAAAGAACCGTTTACTTAATGTTTCTCAGTGAGTTAATAATCACATCCTTAACATTTTTCTCATCACACTGAGTACTTGCCAAACAAGGTATGGTACTGAGTCGTCCAAGCATAAAGTCTTTCATAATTGTTTCAAGTCCTACCTGGTGAAATGAATAGAGGGTGAGGGATTGTGTATAAAGATGATGCTCACAGTTTGTCAAGATGATACTCGCCAATTTCCTACATGACTTCAAGTTTCTGTCCACAGCGTTATTAGTAAGTTGGTTTAGCGGCACCCTATTCACCCTACCAACAATTATTAGAGCCCTTCGAAATGTAACAAAATCTCTGTTATCTAGTCAAGGAAAGATTAAGGGAGAGCAATAAAGAAGAGTAGGTAGAATACAAGAATTGACAAGCTGTAAAAGTATAGGCAGAAGGATAATAGTATAACATCATACGACAATATCACATTTATAACCGTAGTTACCTAATAATCATAATGCGCAGAATTAAAAAGATTCTAGTATAGTGTCAAACGATAATTAATTCCAAGTTCTCAGCAGTAACTCATAAATCATTTTACGAATTGGCATTGTTTACCATCATATTCTCTCAACTATCTTAGCATAATATACACGTAAGGCTGCAATAAATATAAATTAATTCTCTAAGGCTAGCTGACAAATTTTTACTAGAGGGGAAAATAAACACCATTAATGTATCCGATTTCAAGAGTAGTTGAATTCCTGAAGTCAGTTGGTTGATGTTGACAATTCGCATATCCTCCAATTTGCAACTCGTCATCTGGATGTACCTACACTCCCCCAGTGAGTGATTGTGTTACCACCAAGGCTCAAACTCAGTGCTCATAGTCCTAAACAGGAAGAAATGAGCATCCTAGATTTCACAGCTAGTCACTATTAACCAATAACTAACTTGAAGTTATATGACCAGACGTCGTTGAAGCATCTGCACAAGGTGCCGACATGTCAATCGGTTCAATCGATCGACAAGAAAATCTAAACTGAATTAAATAGTGGAATTCTGTAAAAAAAAAGTGAAGAAATCACTTATGTATTTTCCCTTAGAAACTTTGAACAATAAACACGAATTGAATTAATTTGTCCCGTGAATATGTTCATGAAGTTTTATGAACCGAAGAAATATAATCATTCTGATGTGAGAAACCAAAATACACAGTTCAGTTTTCTGAAACTGACTAGAGTCTGTTATCAAGTGTTGGTTTTCAGGGATTTGATTGGTTAAGGGGTTGGAACATGAGCTGACACCAGTCAGAGAACTACTAAAAAGCCAGGAAGTACTGGACAGCTGTTTCGTCTCAATTTAGATCTCTTCATCAGTAAGAAGAGAACACGAAGTTCAGCAAAGATATTTCTGAGCGAACAAGTGTTTTCGATAATTTCTTCTTCAGGCTCTACATTTATAAATCCGTGAATAATAGAGTACATATAGCCAATAAAGGCAAATGAAAATAATATCAGAAACTGTGTTTGGGGTGCATGTGTAAGTTGAGATATTTTTTCGGCGATTTCATTTTCAAAAGCTGTACAATCGCATTTAAATACATAATTTTACATGGATACAATTCTTGTTTGACTCCACATAATTACGACGGCGAATAAAAGGTAATAATTATTTTCAACTAGATATGGTTTTAACGAGAGGCTTATAAACAAAATTACACAGGATTAGAACGGGTATCAAGTGTGTAAAAATGAGCATGGAAACAAAATTGGAATATACACATTGGGTCATAGGAGTTATTAAGAAGATAATTGCAACGAAGAAAATTTTCTTTTCGACGAAGTCATCATCATTGAAATATGGCGCAACCCAGTCAACTCGTAATCAAACGTGCAACCTATCGGATGTGTGTAAACAAATACCTGATAATTAATTGGATTTTTTATACGGCAATTCACCTGAAGTTCTAATGAGAAGTCCTAACCAGTGGGTCCTAACAAGTCGAGCAAGGAAATAGCTACTCATCTGTGATACTGGCTAGTGGTTCTGCTAAATATCTCTAATTCACGGTAGCTTAACTTTATGAGGCATTGGGTCGAGTGCCAGTGACTGAATAGTCTAGGAACTCACCTTAAGGCTGGAAGATCGTGACTTCAAATGGCAATGGGTGAGTACTGAAGAAGGAAGAATGACAAACTAGGATGAAAGCCGAGTTCAGTACTCCCTGGCTTTCAGCGATTCTCTGACTGATGTCAGCTCATCATCAGACTTGTAAAATCGAATGATATGAGCCACAAATCACACAAATATAGAATGAAAGGAATCACTCCAAGTAAATTAAGTCATGAGTAGTTACTCAGTAACTCAGTGAATATTCTACAGAAGATGACAAAAGTTGGAGTTACAGGATTTCATCATGAGCTGACATTAGTTAGACAACCATTAGAAAACCTGCAGGGAGTACTGGACAGCTGTTTCATCCTAGTTTGGGACTCTTCATCAGTGCGCACCCATTAGGACTCTAACCCATGACCTTCTGGTTACTAGGCGAGCTCGTGTACCATTAAATCACTGGAACCCGACTTGCCCTATTCAGGTAGGTAGTTACCTGAGGTTCTAGTGAGAAGTCATGACCAGCAGGGTGCAGCAGGTCGGGTCTGAGGACAAATACTCGCCGAAAACAATGGATAGTGGTCGCGCTATGTCGTGAATTGGCAGAAGTTAGAATTCATGCGCTGGCCATTGGATCAGGTTCCAGTGGCTTAATCGTCTACCAGCTCGCCTTGTAACCAGAAGGTCCTGGGTTTTAACCGTGATGCAGGGTGCGTACTGATGAAGAGTCCCAAACTAGAACGAAACAGTTGTCCAACACTCCTAGGTTTTCCAATGGTTCTCTGACCAATGTCAGCTGATGATGAAATCCTGTAACTAATCAAACCCCTACAAACCAACATTAGAAGTTGAAGTTGTTAGAAAGAAGGCCCAAACCAGACAAGTGAGTATCTTATTTTGAAGAGAAAACCTGCAACCAGCTTGGACAAGAAGGGGATATAATTAGAAACGCTAAGTCAGTCTAAAGCAACAACATTCTTTTCAATAAATTCTCTTCAGTTTTAAACAACTGCATACTATTTTCCGGTGGTATAGCGGTTAGGACGCTCCCCGACCATGCAAATGGTCCGGGGATCAACCCCCGGCCGATGAACTCCTTCACCTAGCTGAGCCAGAAATAATGCTTGTAAAGAGGAAAGGTTGAGCACGAGGCTAGCAACCCGATCCTGTTATATAAAAACTGTTACAGAAACTTCAAGCCAAGAACTTGGGGCCCTATGTTCCACTGGGAACGTGAAGGAAATAAATCTGTTATTACTACTATTATTTTAGTATGATTATTATTCCTATCATCCATATTTCTTTACCACTCTATTACTGTTTATTATTAATATCACTTTTTCCTACAGATTTTGTACAAAAACACTTTATCGCCTTTCCACTAGTTCCTGTTCAGAGAAAATTGATGAGTCATTTCAAGTTTGTAAAAGGCGTCAGGTGAGTGGCTAGTACAAAATAGCATGTGTTGAATAGTTCATCATGAAATAACCAATTTAAGAAATGAAACAAGTGGAGGTGTAGATTGAAAAAGAGATGATATCACTAAAAATAAGTCCGAGTAGTATAAATAGAAAATTCACTGGCATTAAAAGAATGCAAGAATGAAGTATATAAATTATAATAAACTATAATTATTATTACTATGATAATAGACTACAACAAACAAAGGAAATCAAAGAAGGGATAAGAGAAAGAGACACTCTTGGAAAAAAAAGAAGTTTTAATCCAAGTGTAGACATGGTAGGAACAGCGCCTGAACACGGTCTTTTAGAATACAAAGTTACGGTTTACTCGATCTTACTGCAACAGCTTCAGTTATATGTGGAAGACGCAGGCGGACTGTGCATTATATAGATTCTTCCTCTTATCCATGTTTTCCTCCGGATTACTGGCTGTCGTTGTAACGATAACCAATACTATATTTTATAATTGTAAAAACCTGAAGAGAATTTATTCAAGTGAAAAAGTTGGCAGAATACTGAAGGCAATGGAGACGCGCAGCTGAAGCCCTATGTTCCTCTAGGTATTAAAGGATATAATAATAATAATAACTTTTGAGTGAAATTCGACATGCATAGACAAAATAAGAAATTAAGTTTAACCGGTACAATTGTGGAAGACTGATACAGGTTTGTCTCCCGTAATTGCAGACTTCATTAAGGACCTTATCATCTCATTGTAACTCTGACTTCCTCAACATATTCACTAAAGCTCTTCGCAAAATTATTGGCACTGATTTCTTTTCGTTTATCGTAGATACAACCATAATTTAAATAGGGTAGATCTGAATTTTCCATTCAAATCAGTCACATGTTATCGTCTGATTGAAATCATTCAACTTTCAAGTTCTAATCTGTTTATAAGACGTCAAGAAACTGTTTCAACAAACAAATACCACCGAAATTTACGTCCGTTTGATATTTAGCGATGATGTCTGAATCATCAAACCAATTGCGTGTAATTAATTTAGTTTGTAGCGCGAAGTTTGAGGCATAGGGAGTCACACAAACGCCTGTAATGGTGCAGATACAAGCATTTCCTTCTGAATGTAGGAAACCAATCAGCGAATCCAAGTTAGTATGATACACACAATTTACTGCATCCTCCTGTATAGTTTGACAAATTTTTGTGAGTCACACATCGTCGAAGTCCATATACCAACAATATAAAAACACTGAATTGAATTTTAGATTTTCACGTCGACTGATTGGACCGAAGTGCTCGGTCTCAGGTTGACATGTCGGCTCCTTGTGCAGGTGGTTACTGGGTTCGAGCCTCAGTGTGAACATCATCACTCACTGAGAAATGCACGTACATTCAGCTGACGAGTCACAAATAGGACGAAATGTGCTTTATCCTGGATTTCATCACCATCCACATAATAGATATATGGTAAAATCTGTGATACTATTAAGCAACAATAACTTACATCAAATATACGAAATTACCTCAGCAATGCCGCCAAGAAGCCACACATTCCAAAGATTTTTTCACGTACATAATATGCGCCATACGGCACACTAACTAACCAAAAAATGCATTAAATACCTGAGAAACAACAGCAACATTCTTAATAAAATGGGATCATTACACTCTCTTCAACAATCAAGTAGAAAAAAAGATGTTTTCTGTAGACAGTTCAAAAACAAGCAACCACTCAAAGACGCAACCTTGACTTCACTCAGACAAAATTGCAGTACTAAAATGATACAACATTGTCAAAGGTACAAAACCACACAACATCAAAACTGAATCATTAGGAATGAGAATCGACAAATAATGATTACAAACACTAAGGATTCAGCAAAACACAAGAATGTCAGAATGATGATGCACATGCCGGTAGTAAAGGTTGATCATCGCAAAATTATTTAAAATACTCAAATTAAAATCAGTACTATAAACAGATCGTTTGGAAGGTCTTTTTAGACCAATCATTTTGCTACAGGCAACTAAAGCCGGCTTCAGCGACCTAAGTCATGAAAGGCTTTGAACAATAATAGCTTTAATCTGAACAACGTCTGCCTAATTTACACAATTTTTACCAGGACTTATGACATAATAATTTCTCTTCCTCCAGGATCTTCAAGCGAAATAGCAGTTGACATTAGATGACGTGACACAGTGCTATCTGACCCAAACCGCAAACTATTCGTTTATGATATCGATTCCACGAGAAATGCTAGACATTTAGTTAAAAGCCAAATAAAAGGTTCGGAAGTACATTTTGAGACCTAAGGACATAACTAAGAGACATAAGACTGCATATGGCGGTTTCTACAGTTATCTTGGTTATTGGCATACGTTGCTATACGTGAACCAACAGACCATAAACAATCTTAATGCTCCTGAGAGTAAACGATACCATTAACGATCATATTTGG
This sequence comes from Trichobilharzia regenti, assembly GCA_944472135.2. Taxonomy (NCBI): domain Eukaryota; kingdom Metazoa; phylum Platyhelminthes; class Trematoda; order Strigeidida; family Schistosomatidae; genus Trichobilharzia; species Trichobilharzia regenti. The sequence goes on from OX235263.1 coordinate 43,640,100, forward strand.
CATAATTAAAAACAATGAGAACAAGAGAAATAAGGTGCAATATAATGATGAAAGGTTTTTAACAGCCCAAGTCTTAAGCAGGCCACAGACGAGTAACTTCAAGGGGAAATATGTATAGTCGAGCAAAACACATACCTCTGCTTGTCATAATTTCTGTGATCTAATAGCAAGGTACTCCATATATTTCATTTCAGATCCAAAACTTTATAGTATAGTGATGAAGCCAGTAGCCTACATTTTAATCTCTTTAGTTCACAGCTTATTGTTAGACTATGGAAAGTGTTGACCAGATCTATTTTTTTTTGGTCTATATGATGACCACGATATATTTTTCCAGTGTACATTGTAGTCTTTTGCTTAGTTTATCTGATATTGTATGAAATTTACTTGTCTGAACCTAGGAAGTCAGCTGACAGGATGCCACAGACTCACTTACCTTTCCTTCAAATTAATAGTTTCAAATAGCTGGATTATTTCTTCTTTTACCTTAAAAATTACTTCTCCACCCATTTATCTACTTTCTAATATATCTTTCATGCATACAAAAAGTGCATTTCCATCAATTAAGAATATCTGAATATCAAAAAATTAATTTGTACGCTAAAAAAATGTTCAGTTTCCTTTTACATATAAACAAACTAATAATTTCTATGTGTAGATACCTGTGATTTACTATGAAAAACGTCATACAGTACGGAACACAACACAAATGCAATTCACTGAAACTGTCACTTATTCAGACACTAGGTTAAGTGCATAATGAATACAAATGCAAATAAGACATTCTTTTCAGTAATGATAACTTTATTAAGAAAAAACTGAGCCACATTTAGATATGTTTACATTTTAAAAATAAAGTCTATTCATTGACAAATGGACATCACTCAGAAAAATGGCGTTCGGATTAATATAAACAAAAGGAGATAATAAATAGGCTTTATGAAGGGAAAGCACACATTGTGCCTGCTACTTGCACTTAATAAAAACAAAAGCTTTCACTTGGTCAAACATCTTATGGAGTGTATGACAGGGTTCTCCATGAATGACCAAGGGGGATGCACTGATGTTGTTTAATTAATGTCATGAGAAACGTTTAGTTGTATAAATTTTCTGTAGAAAGGAGTTAGTAATCATTGTTTTATTCAGGTTAATTTACAAATATTTAAAATTTATTTGTAGCAAACCTACATCACATTTTTATTTTCTAGCTTTTGCCCCGATTTTTAAAGTGTGCAGGAATTTTACTGCGGTGAACTAAATCACAACTGTTTAAATATTTTACCGCCCTTTTGGTTTTGACCGTATTCCATGTTTCAAATGTTAGTCAATAAAGGTCTGATTAGTTTCGAGTTCGACCACGAGCCGACCTCATTTGGAAAATCACTTAAATTTATGTCATCCTAATTTTGTTACTTCTAGGAGCATGCACCTATGACCTCATCAGGTGATAAATCTGAGACCTTCACAGCATTAATGACTGCCTAAAGGATAAAGTTGTATGAAGTTTATGTAGGGACTCGTGTTTAATGGGACCCATCATGTTGCTGGGGGGACAACCACTGGCTACTGACATTGACTGTCACTATATATAAAGAAAATCGGTAGAGGCTAGAATTCATGGAAAACTGGATTAAGCCGAAATGGTTGAATGGTCAACTGGTCCACCTAACCACTTGAAGGTTTAGCATTCGATTCATGATAGAGCGACTGAAATGTACTCATGAAGAGTCCCAAGCTAGGGATGAAAGAGCTGTCTGGTGCTCCCTAGTTCTCAATGGTTTTCTAACTGATGGTGGCTCGTGATCTAACTTTGCATATCATTTATACCAATAGAGATCTCCAGATAGTTAATTTCATGCTCACCAAATGAGGCTATTAGTGTGATAGTGTTTCTCATTGTCAAATGACTTCATAACTTCAGTATTTATTATTTTCAACTGGGTTTTCATCACTTAGATTTCTTTTTTTTTGTTCACACGTTTCTTTTTGTGTAGATCCCAGTTCACGTTTGGCTCATCTCGTTTCTTGAACAGAAGTGAGTGAGAACATTTATTATTCAGAAGAATACCTTCATTTATGCTACAAACTTTGATGTGAATAGTATATCAACTGAAGCGATATTCTTTTATCACAGGAATCCTACAATACTCCGCATTGTTTCTTCTCTATTTCCATTACAAAATTTGCAGTAATAGTTTGAAATGGAATCTTGCCAAAAGAGTCGAATTAAACTTCTTCAAACTGCAGAAGCAATGGCAATTCACATATTGAATCCTGAACTCTGCATACAAAAGAAGTTTGTTCAGTCACTAAATCTACAATGGTCCTGATCTATCTTAACACCAAATACGTAATTTTGTCTTACCTCTTTCTTCTTTGTTTGTCTATTTCTTAATTGCATTATTTTCTACCCCCACCCTCTATTAAATCTCTACGCTCATGACGACTGTTGCTAACTCGATTTTCGTTTATTTTTAAGTGAATTCTACTCAGCTTATTAACTTAACTCTCATTCATTTTCAAGTGAATTCTACTCAGATTATTAACTTGACTCTCATTCATTTTTTCATTGAACCCTATCAATTAGATTACGTCACCCAACCTACTTTTGTAACTTTATTTTAGTTTCTAACCGATTAACGCCTTCAAAATTACGTAATTTGTTTGTCAAAAACTAACAATTGCATTAACACATCTTTGGAAATATTCCTTTTGTTGCCAAGACAAATTACTATAAATTTGCGATTTGTACAGCTTGAGAATGATATCGCCGAAAAGAGTAACTCTTTGCTGAACACCTTTTCTTTTCTATGACTGAATGGGAATTTTCAAGCTACTCCTATTTGAAAATATGTTTGAGTATATATATATATCGCAATTTTCGCATAATTGTATGATTAAAACAATACGAACTGGGGTAAATAAGATGCATTTAAGTGGATAGGGAATTTAGGTAGCCCAGTGATTTAAGCAGACCACCAACCGTTTGGCATTGGCAGTCTAACTGGAAAACCACTGAAGAATTCAATTTTAGCATACATTTTCATAGCTTTCTGAGTTATAAGCCGTTCATCATCGGGCTAACTTTCCCTGTAATCGTTATCCTCCCTGCATAAATGTTTTTCTACACACCTGATCTTTTTACCAACATGCTTCTTTGTCTCACTTGAATATTAAATGATAGCAACAAAGATTAATTAGATTAGAGTGCTTTTGAATCATAAAATCAAAACTATTTTCAATTGAGTATATTCGCACAACTCCACAGTGAATACCTATCTGGCATTATTGCATATTAAGTGCTCATTAAAGTTTACTAACCGAAAAAAATAAGGGTGATAACACGACTGTGTAGAAAAATCATACCGACGGAAGAAAGCAGCAGTCATTTGAAGAAAAACTTGTCAGTGACCTACGCTTGCCTGTTTAGTTTAAACATTCGAAATATCCCAAACCTACGGTGACTTGGGACTTTATCAAACCGGCAGTATCCAGAGTCATTGCCGAATACTGTATAATATGTATTCACTAGTCCTATAATTCTGTGACATTTATTGCTGTCTTTATTTTAAAGTTAGGAACACTGAAGTATCATTCATGATCTACTTGTCATGCATATCGCCCACGAATAACAGAAATAAACAACGGAAAAATGTAAAAAGCTGATTCGTAAGCACAACTGTGACTTAAGTGGCTAGTGAGACTTACAGTAGTATGAATCTCTGATGTCAATTTTTCTTGGAAGCATGACAGATGAAGTTGTATTCTTAGAAGGGAAATTCCACTTTATTTTTGAAGATTAAACGTTTTGATAACTGACGCCAACTACTGACACAAGTTATTTTCACCTGCTTAAGAAATTAGTAGTATGTACCATGAACTATCTTTGTCAAAAAGACATGAAGACATTCATGAGGTTAAGCATATTTCACTAGAGTCACAGTCGCCTGCTTAAAACTTGGGCTACCAAAACGCTCTATCATTATACTGCGTACGTTTTTTCTTATTTACTTTGTTTAAGTAGTGTTAATGCATTCTCTTGCGAGTATTTAAAGTGCCTGTAACCTGCCGATTCGCATGATTCTACCGAACTTGAGAAAAAACAGACTCGTGGGTGGCAGTGTATCTCAAAACATGGGAGAATTATCACTGAGATTTTTATCACAAATGGCTATTGCTGAAAATTAAAACTAACTACCTGCAGTCCTCAAATGTTCGGTTATGTCATTGGGTCTTAAAATGTGCTCCTGCACTTGGAGGATACAAAGAAGAAGTATCATATAGGATTAGTTTGTGCTTCAGTTCATACTTTATTGTGTCAAGTGATGTAATGTCAATTACTATTTCACTTGAAGATCCTGGACAAAAGAAGCTTATTAGGGATTAAAATGCCTCTGAAAACCGGGCAAATTAGGTAGATACTGTCCAGATTAAAGCTTTTATTATTATTAAGTGCCCATCACGATGGAACGTTTTCTTTGTTCCGCCTCTTTAGCAGTTAGATTTCCCTCACTATCCTTCATTGGTTCTGCGTGTGCTCATCTCTTACCCAACAGCAACCTGTTTATCTGATATAGTGTTCTGAAGTGTCTCTTGCCTTCAGCCTGTTCTGTTTTAGTGTGTTGCAGAATTGTCATTTGTCTTTCTCCACGCTCTTCTTCAATTCTTTATTTAGTGCCGTGTACGGTGAACGGGACTATTGCCTTCATCGTTGAGCTTTGCATCCGTCCGTCTCCTGGTTCACTATCCCTCTCTCAGTTACTGCCCTTCATTAGCTTTGAACCTCTATATTTCGTATATGAAAATGTACGAGAACTGTTTTATTTCTGGTAAATTTTATAGTTGAACTAATTAAATTTCATCATTTACTGTGACTGCGAAACTAAAATTTTAGAAATCTAAAAGTGTTAATAGTTTACATTTCATTAGATGTTTATATTTACAATGGCGGATATAATAAAAATAATTGTAAAAACAAAACAATACCTAATTTATGTACTGACAATAAGTATACTTGAAAGAAAATATTTTTTCAATGTTCAACATAACACACTCAAATTAAATCTTTCACTTCAATCATCTTGTGAAAACAAAAAATAAAAAGTGTTTACTATGACTACATATATATCTGAACTAATTCTTTAAATCAACACCTCATATTAATATTTGGTACTTGGAGGTCATTCATGTGGAAAAATTTATTTGGAAGTATTCTCACTATTGGACAAAGAGCAGGGAAGAGTGATGAGTTAATTTTTGAGATTTTAGCAATATTTAAATCACTCTCCTGTTTTTAATTTTTCAGTGAGTTATTTGTCAATAATTTTACTTTTCTGTAGATTTTATGAGACTAAATTGACAGATTCTTTCTGGAATATGGGAGACTTTGATAAGTTGAAATCCTTACTGAGATGTGCGTTGGTGGTTCAGTGGTAGAATGCTCAACAACGATGCCTCACGTGATCCAAGGTTCGATCACCAACCAACGCATTCCTGAACGTTGCTTAGAGCGGTAATGACTGAAGGCTAGGCGTAAGACTAGCAACACCACCCTGCGAAAATAAAACTACTGCTAACGGAAATTCAAAGCTCTAGTTTGAAGCTCTGTTACATAGAAGTATTCACAGATCCCTCCTCACTATCATGAATTCTTCTAGATGTCCTCATACCATACTTGGTGGGGCCCATTGGTAATAGTTTCTCTGAGAAACCTCGTTCTGTAGCCAGTCACTAGCAAGCATCAGATAAATTGTTCGCGGTTAGTTTGTAGAGAATGGATTTGTGAATAATAACAATTATCATCCAGTGAATAATGCATGTATACAAGCTTTTACAATCTTTTAATTCTGCCAAGCACTTGTTCACCTCACTTCATTTATATTGGCTTCTAATCTCCTTATAATGTAATCGTTAGGTTACAGATTACATCTCACTAGTGATTCACTCTAAATCAGTGGTAAATCTCTGAATGCAAAAGTGATAGGTGTTCCCTCTAGATATAGAAGAAAACTACTGGGAGTATGATGAAACTGGTCAGTTAACTGCAAGTTATTTTTTGCCCAAGTCAACTGGGCGATTTCCAATTTAAAAATAGTTTATAGCATATAAAAGGTTTATTCTGACACTGAAACTAGACGACAAAATTATGGGCTGAAGTTTCCTTTTAGTAGACATCCTTTCCTCTAAACCCCTGAAGCTCTAGCAATTCATAAAGAAAAACCTGGGCATTGTGTTCAGAAAGGTTACGTCTAGCCGCTCTTACTATTCAGGATCTAAGTTTCAATCTTGTTTCCTGTGAAGTATTTTCATATGATTAATGTAAGTGTATAACTCGGACACTGTAATAGAATGTAATTCCAAATGATAATTCATCACTTAACTGATCGGTAGTCAACTTTCTCCACTATATAATATCGCTTACTATATTTCAAGTATTACTATTTCTCATAAACTTGGATGTATTTTTGCTACTAACCAAAAGTAAACATAATGAAACAGGTTCATATTGAGGAGATTAAAAATCCGGTAGACACTATCTATGAATAAGATCAAAAGATCTACAGTTGATGTATTCTGCTGAAAGAAGTCTTCTTTGAATGAGTCAAAATGCCAAAAACTAACAGTTCTATTGGAATGTACGGCAGTATTAAAATTCATAAAGTTGGATACCCTATTAGGCCAATAGTTAATTTTAGGAAAACTGATATATGATGAATTATTTAAATATTTAGCATCAATACTATACCCCATTAGAGATAGTCCAAATTCTAGGCCAACTGATTCGTGCGTAAAGAGTTCAAAGCTAGATGAAATTCAAAAATAAATTTAATGAAAAATGATTTCTTTTTTGACAGAACCAGTTTGTGCGCTAATATCTCAATTAATATAACTCTGGAGGCAGTTAAGAATAAAATGCACATTGATCCTGAACTCAGAAATGCCACTAAGGTCTAGGTTAATGAAACAATACTAAGTGTTCTATTGTGTCTAACCTCCACTGTACTCAAATTTCAAAATAAAATGGACAAAAACGAACACGGTAGCAATGGGATCACCAACACAACACTGGTTACTAATTAGCGTCTAATTAAATTATCCTGTGTAGTCCCACAGAAGGTTAATCGCCTACCCGAGGTGGCAATGCCTCTAGTTTTAGCGATGGGTGAAGCAGCTTCGAATCTCAGAAGTGATGTGAGTTCCTTCAAAATTGCAGATATGCCTTTCTGACGAATGCCAACAAGTACGAAGGCTAGATCAAGTAGGGGCTTTCTTCTGATTGCTACAATCCATCTAATAACAATTTATTATTAGTGCTTTGTTTCCTGTCTCATTTCTGTTCTGTGTTTCATCTCTAACTGATATTCTGTGTGCTGATTAATAGTTTTCCATATTCATCTTTTCGGCAATCTTATCTGTCGCTTCTAGGTCAAAAAGTTTTGCTGAAGATGTCACAATATATACTAATTTTAAATCCTCGTCACTAGCATACATATTAGTATTATTCCCTCGGGTTCCAAGTGTAACACACAGCTCCAACAACCCATCTCCACTTTATTCTATTTTCTTCCCTCCTCTTCAGCTGTCCCTATCGCCCACACAATCGCCTCCATTTCACTCTAAGACGACCAACTCTTCGCTTCTCATTCGGATTCCACTCGAGCGATGGCTTGCACTTCGCTCGATGCCATTCGACGGCCTTCACACAGCGCATACTCTATCCATCTCCATTTTCTCTTACATATTTGTTGAGCGATCGGCTTTTAGTAGCACACAAACACCACATTAAAAGCCTTTACAATAGAATGTAAGCACATTTTATCATCGTCTGTATTAGATCGGTAGTCTAATAATAAATGGCGCCTAATAAAATGTTTAAGTAGTGGAATTGTCTGAATATGATAACTAATTAGATCACTCACTTTACTTATCATACACTAGCAGTTTCTAAAATCTACTGTTGTGAATCTCTGTTTCTATTTCTGAACACTTTACTAAGATTTCTATTTGTCCTTTTTTTCATATATGTCTCCATCATGGCGACGCTGTTTATTATTTCAATGCAGAGAAGGCTTAAATTTTATCGATTTCACACTGTTGTTTATTTTCACACCTAAATTCTGTAATTATTTGTTATCCCCATGTCCACATATGCGTTAATATTGACTTTATGATATTATTACTATTATTTTTATTATTATTGCTCCCTTGGGTTCCTAGTGGAACATAGGCCTTCAACTGCACGTCTCCATTTTCTTCTGTCTTCTGCTATACTTTTCCCCTGCATCCATGTTAATCCATATTCTTTCAACTCCTCTTCACACGATCTCCTCCATGTCACTCTTGGACGTCCCACACGCCGCTTCCCTCTCGGGTTACACTCGAGGGCTTGGCGCGCGATGTCACCCAGCGGTCTCCTCAGCGAGTGTCCGATCCATCTCCACTTTCTCCTGCATATTTGTTGGGCGATTGGTTCTTGCTTTGTTTGTTCCCATAATTCTTTGTTGGTGATTCTTTCCGGCCATCTGATCTTCAGTATTGAGCGAAGACAGCTGTTAATAAAGGTCTTCAATAGGCTGTTGGAAATATTCTTTGTGACCCGCCCGCCAAGTTTCTGATCCGTATAGAAGAAGTGACTGACTTTACGTTTGTATTGAAAATCCGAATTTTGTTGGTGATGCTGAGTGACGAAGATTTCCAGATTGATTTCAGGCTGATGAATGTGTTTCTCGTCTTCCCGATTCTCGATTTGACATCCTCGTCCGCTCCTCCTGTAGTTGAGACAATGCTCCCTAGATAAGTGAATGAAGTAGCCTCTTTCAAATCCCTCCCGTTGATGGTGATTGACGTTGGATATTTTTGCTGTTGTTGGTTGGTTGGTTATTTTCATAACCTCCGTCTTGTCTATGTTCACTTGGAGTCCCATCTTCGCCAGCTGCTTCTTCGACCAGTTTGTCGGTTTTCGCTAGTAAGTCTTCGATTTTGTGTGACATCAAACATAAATCTTCCACGCGCGAAATCCAGGTCTTCTAAGTTCTTCACATTGGTCTAGGATATCCCTGTTCCTTCGTTTCTCATTACTGTCTGACGCATAATTTAGTCGACCACAATTAGGAATATCATTGGTGATAATAGGAAGGCAGCCTTGTCTGACTCCTGTGTTTACTCCAAACGCCTCGCTGAGTTTTCCGTTGTGCATCACTTGACATGTGCCGTTGTCGTACAGCTGTTGAATAAGTTTGATGAATATTTGGAGTACGCCGTAGTACTGACTCGAGTAATTTCCAAATTACTTCACGGTCAACGCTGTCGTAGGCCTTCTCAAAGTCTATAAAGTTGAGGTAGAGGTTTGATGCCAAACTACTGATTTCAGCTGAGTACATCAGATCTTAGAAAATGAGGATTTGGTGCTAATCAGTCGAGTGTTCTTGTGGCATACTTCCCACGGTACTGAAATGATAGATCAAACTGAATCAACTTAATGTTAACTAAATAAACTTTAGATGTTAAGGTTTGTTTTAACGGGCACACATCCGGATAGGTTTGGATTCCATTTCGCACTCCTTCCTTGTATCGTCAACACACAGAGAATATCAGTCCTTAGTTCGGCCATATTAGCCAGATATGTTCTAAACTCCTTGCCCTAAATAACCCTAACTTTAAATTCTATTCAAATATACTGCTTATTATAGCACGTCTGTAAATAAATGAGTCTTTTTGATTCGCATTTTGTTATCAGTTCTCGTAAGTCAGGTAAAGTACTGACTGATTGGACAATTAGTCATACTACGTTTAATAAGGTTGGTATAGAGTAGCTAATAAAGAGTATCACTAGTACCTAACATCCTCATTAACTGTCAGTAATACATGAATAAAGTGTTATCCATCATATCAGATAAACACAAGCTTTCAAAAGAAACTATTTGAGAGATCACAATGAATAAACAGAAGAAAAGCTAACAAAAAGCCTTCACACATTTATTCCCCTTAATGAATTTCAATAAAGCAAGAACAACAGTTTTCACAGGACGATGTGTTACCATCAAACAAATAACAGTGGGAAAACAGTCTGTTTTCATTCAACCCGATTTTAAAGGTGAAAATATTGCAGCAATGGTCAACAGAAGAGTGGGTACGTCACTGGCCGGAGCCTATTCTGCAGCCAAGTTGGTCCCAATCAATTGGACAACCTACTCTTTGGTGCAGTCAAAAGCTTACAGATACCCTTCCCATGTTCAATCCAACTGTGTTTGCACATTTACGTGGATCTGTGGGAGCAGTTGCACTGGGAGAACAAAAAGATGGATACACCACCGATTTTCTGAAAATATGCCGAAAAGCCTACGTCTTAAGGGAAAAAAAGGTTTACAATAGTGGCACTGCCAGGCATCTCCTTGATGCGGGCTATGAGGTGGAAATTGCAAAATCCTTTAAAAGTATCGATAGACAACAAAGCTTAGTTCTCCTCAAGTTCGCTGAAGCAATCTCTATCAAGTGCCTGAAACCTGATTTATGTATTCAGAAAAAACCAGTTATAAGTCTTTTCTTTCCCATCTTGGTAACTGGATGTCTTTATTCTCTCTTCCATTTGATTACGTAGTCTCTGGCTTTAACCTCGTCCTCCTTAGATGTAGTGTAATTTTGTTTGTCTATTGTTCCTATAATTTTAGTTGAACTCAGTACATTGTTACCTAATTTATTAGTCACTCACCATCTTACTCACATATTGTCTTTATTACGTAACTCCTTTACTATTGTATGCCGACATTTACATTGTTTGAACCTGAACTCCCTGTGTAAAACATATATATAAGCGTACTTTTCTGAGCACTGTTCATTAATTCTGGGACCTCCCGCCAACTGACATCATGTAGAATTTGCAAGTATATTAAAACTTTTCTATGCATGAACTCAACAATTTCTTGAGGCTGTAAGCAGTTGACGAGAAGCCAACGAGATAAATTATGATACTATATTATTCTGCAAAACTGTTGTTCTCGCTTTATTCAAAAACCCTTCAGATGATGCAGAATGAATCGATTGCTGGCTCCACACTGTTTAAGTAACTATAGTTCTCGGGTTCTGTAATTCTATTTTTATATGGTCTTCCAAAAGTGTACTAAGAGAACGTACCACTGTGCACCACTATGTGCAGGTGCATATAGCACCTTCATCTCAGCCCTGTCATACAGCATAAGTAAAGTTTTATGTATATTAGTTCTTTGAATGACAACACCGTCAAAGCTTTAACTTCTACCCTAGTTGTACTATAAATATCAGTGACCTTTTATTTTTTCTTTAAAGAGTTGTATGAAAATCCTGACGTCTTCTGTAGGATAACTGCAGAGTACCGGCACTCCTCTGATATTTTTACATTGACAGTCACGTTTATTCGCAGTATTACTCCGTTTCACTGAAGTCGAAGTGAAGTATTTAATCTCACTCAGAACTGAGTCAAACTCCATTAGGGATAAAATTTTTATTTTGATAAAATCACATAGTTTTATACAGGATTATTAACTTATGACTTTGCGAGCACAAACTATTGCTGATGGTCATATCAAGTTACTCACACAACGTCTTGCTTCATTTATATATATGAATAAAAATTGATCATTACACATTTGTATCACCAACGGAAACGAAGGCCTGGATGCAATTGGAGGCGATCTCGTCCAGGATAATGACCGCCAGATTCAACTCCAAACGAAGGAATGTGTCAATTATACGATGTTATGCACCCACAAACAACGCAGACCTCGAAAAGAAAGAAGAATTCTACAGACAACTACAGACAGCAATGGACAATACTCCAGCTGGTGACATTAAAATACTAATGGGAGACATGAACGCCAAACTGGGACCAGATAACACAGGAAGGGAACGCATCATGGGTAGAGGAGCTCTCGGAGAAATGAATGAAAATGGAGAACTCTTCGCCGACTTCTGCGCCTTCAACGAACTAGTGATTGGTGGCAGTGTATACAAGCACAAAGATATCCACAAGGCTACATGGGTGTCACCAGACGGACAAACAAAAACCAAATCGACTTCATCTCAATCTCAAGGAAGTGGAGGCGCAGCCTACTGGACGCAAAAGCAAGAAGAGGAGCAGACGTTGGCTCAGACCACTATCTCGTACAAGGGACAATCCAAATCAAATTAAAAGCTTTCAGGGAATAAGGAGCTGCAGATAGACCACAAGCCAAGTTCAACACTCAAAAGCTGAAGGACCAGGCTACAAACGGCATCTTCATTGCAAACATAAAGGAAAAAGCCGAGACACAAATCAACAGTAGCGAAGAGGTCGGCGTCGAAAAGCACTGGGACAACTTGAAAACGGTGTGGAGCCAAACCTGCATGGAATTTCTAGGCAGAAAGAAGAGACAGGACAAACAGTGGCTCACTACGAACACGTGGAAACTAATAGAGGAGAGTAAAATAGTGAAACAAAAGATTATCCAGTGCACCGACGAGCAACAAAAGCAGGAGTTGAATGCAAGCTACAAAACACTGAACAAAAGAGTGAAGAAGAGTGCCAGGGAAGACAAAAGAAAATATTATGAAACCATGGCAAGTGAAGCGGAACAAGATGCAGGCAAAGGAGACCTCGTCACACTCTACCAAACAACTAGGAACCTATCGGGCAAAAGTTCGACACAGATGAAGCCAGTCAAGGATGACAATGGAAAGTCAATCACCAAAGAGGTGGAACAGAGAAAACACTGGGCTGAACACTTCAAAAGACTTCTAAATCGTCCGCCACCTACAACACGCCCAACAATACCAACAACGGAAGCAGAACTACCAGTGAACATTGACCCCCTGACGAAATCAGAAGTCCTGAATGCAATCAAGATGCTAAAAGCTGGAAAAGCAGCAGGACCAGATGGAATCCCAGCAGAAGCTTTGAAAATAGACCCAGAGACAACAGCGGAGTTGATGATGCCACTGCTGAAGAAGGTGTGGAAAGAGGGCAAAGTACCTGAGGATTGGAAGAAAGGATACTTATTCAAACTACCAAAGAAAGGAGACTTAAGTCAATGTAAAAACTGGAGTGGAATTATGCTGTTGTCCATTTCAAGCAAAATACTAAGCCGCATCGCCCTGGAGAGAATCAAACAAGCCCCAGATGAAAAACTTCGACCGGAACAGGCAGGATTTAGGAGAAACAAGTCATGTATTGATCAAATCGCCACTCTACGGATCATCACTGAACAAAGCCTGGAATGGCAATCACCTCTCTATCTCAACTTCATCGACTTTGAAAAGGCCTTCGACAGCGTCGGTCGAGAGGTCATTTGGCAACTACTTCGCTACTACGGGGTCCCACCGACAATTATACATCTCATCAAACAGTTATACGACAATGCTGCATGCCAAGTAATCCACAACGGGAAACTTACGGAAGCCTTCGAAGTGAGGACGGGAGTGAGGCAAGGCTGTCTACTATCACCAATGATCTTCCTGATTGCAATTGATTGGATAATGCGACAGACAACCGGAACCAATGAGGAAACAGGCATAAAATGGACTCGCACAAAATGAAGTTTGGAGGATCTAACATAACATAACATAAGCTTTATTCCAAATCAGTACTTGTGATACAGAATGGAATTCTCAGCATTTTACTACAATATTGCATCCAGTTTTTTACATTAACAATAAATAAAGTTCTACATAGATTAAAGTTATCTCAACAACATATTAGTATGTCGGTAGCAAAGCCAAAATTAAAGTGTTTGAAGGTGTTAGAAAAGTAGATACTACTAGCATATTTACTGGCGTAAGCGATAGCAAAATGGTCGAGATATACAGAGTGTGAAAGAACGAACAAGAATGTTTTAAGTAGAGTTTGCAAGGAAGAGAGAAACAAAACAGCACATAACAAAAATAAATACAGAATGAAGAGCGAGAAAACGTTGTACCTATAAATGATGTGAGTTGGAAAGACGAGATCCATTGGTTCTACTGACTATTTAATAAGTTAAAGGTTTCATGCCTGATGCATTCTTTATCGCACAGAACACGGGCTAGGTAGGGTATGGATGAGTTTTTGTACTTACTAGTGCGGGCATATAGTTTCCTATATAGGCTTCTTGTTTTCCCTGAAGAGATACATGGGGAGAGTTGTGAATGTAGAGGGTGTTGTGAGTCAGATAAAATGGATTTCGCCCATTTTTCACATGAGTCCATATGCCTGTCCACCAGAATATTAACTAGCTGGCTAAGTGGCAAGCTGCTTACCCTGCTGACAACCTTTAACATCCTACGTAATAAGGTATAGTCTTTCTTCAATAGCCCAGGAAAGACTAAGGGGGAGCAATAGAGAATAATAGGCAGAATACGGGAGTTAACAAATTGTAGGAGTAAGGGTTGGGTTACACCAGAATGTCTTAACTTCTTGATGTAGAAGGTAAGACGGTATATTTTCTTGGAAATCGTCAAGATATGAGACGACCAGGAAAGATCAGAAGATAGAGTGACGCCTAGGTATTTAATTTCCGACTTGGTTTCTATTTCACTGCCATCTATGTTGCACACCTCGTGAGTGCTAACCAGTTTGTTTAGGTCAGATTTATGCCTAAGGGTGAAATTAACTGTTTGGCATTTGGAGGGGTTTAAGGTTAGACCGTTTTCCTTGGACCATTGGCTAATTTCCGATAAGAAGCCATTTAGTTTAGAGCAGTCACTTTGACATTTGACAGGTAAAGATACAGTTAGGTCATCAGCATATTTGACAAAGTTAATGTCATTTGAAGACGGTAGGTCATGTAGGAAGAAAGAAAAGAGAAGTGGGGAGAGTACAGCACCTTGGGGGACACCAGCTTCTGTGAGCACAGCAGAGGAGGATTGGCCTTTGTATACGGTGTACTGCATTCTGTTTGAAAAGTAGGAATGCAACCAGTTAGTGACCCAGGACTCGGTTTGTGTCATGGAGAGCTTATTTAGCAAGAGACTTCTAGGTACAGAGTCGAAAGCAGAAGTAAAGTCAAGAAACGTGCAGCGGACATATTTGGCACCTTTGTCTAATGATGAGATAATACTGTTGTGTAAGACGGCTGCAGCGTCTAAAGTACTCCTACCCTGTCTGTAGGCAAATTGTTTGGGGTCTTCGAAGCTTTTAAGGGAGGGTTCGAGTTTAAGAAGTACTAGTTTTTCCATGAGCTTTAGAAACGGGGAAGTGATGGCGATGGGTCTGAACTTTACGTTCTTGCTATTTCCAGGTTTAGGGACAGGGACTATTTTAATGTCTTTCCATGGAACAGGTACAACGTTTTCGGAGAAAGAAGCATTTAGGATATTAGTTAGAGGAAAACATAAAGCATCTGCACATTGTTTTAGAACATATGCAGGTATGCTATCAGGGCCAAGACTATGTGAGGGCTTAAGAGTTTTAAGACATTTCAAAACATCGAGAGTATTGAAGTCCTGGAAGTTATCAGCTACAAGATTGGTAACGTTAGAAGTGGTTATAGTAGAAGGAGAGCGTAAAAAGACAGATTAAGAGCATTAACATCACAAGAGGGAAAAACATTACATCGCTTACTTTTGCCAGTAATTTCATTGAAAAGTTTCCACATGCTGTTAGGAGATTTGCATGATAAAAGTGTTTGGTTATAGATAGCATTAAGATTTTTGATTTCAGATTTGATTTGAGCATTAATCTTTTTAAGTCCTAACTTGTCTTTGCATTTATATAACATTTCTTTTTGCCTGCGAAGTTGTTTGAGACGGGGAGACGAGAAGCGGTCGAGGCGTTTGAACAGTGTTTGTTTGGGACAGCATATGTCGAGGCAGAACTTAAGATAATCCATTATATTGGTGATTGAGTCATCTAATGTACTTTCATAGAATAGATCCCAGTTGGTATCTTTTAACATGCATCTTAGATTGAGTAAGTTGTCAGATGTGTAGCATCTTTCTTGTGCTTCGTAGACAGGTGTGAGAAGATTTTAATATGTGTTTTGCTGTATATTTTTGGCAAAACGCGGACAATGCAGTGATCGGAGTTATGTATCGGTGAACGTCTACGTGTTTCATATACTCCTTCGTCATTAGTAAAAACGAGTCGAGTGTTTTGTCAAGTCGAGTGGGAAATTTGACTATGTTTGTGTGACCAAGAGCTTCAAGAAAGGAGCAATCTGATGTGTTGAAGTCTCCAGTAATAACGGATAGAGAGTTGTCGAAGTTGGCAGCAGCAAACATGGTGAATTCATCAGCAAAATTAGATAGATCAGATGGAGAGCAACTAGGAGAAATGTACATGTTTGTAATATAGAATTGTTTATATTTGGGGAGGTGTTTGGGGCGACATTTGACAGTAATACAGTCAATGAAGTCATTTGAGAAGGTGAAGCAGACGTTATTTGAGACAGACCATTTGGAGTGAATAAAAGTTGCAACGCCACCACCATTTTTCTTATTACAACATTGACGGTCTTGACGAAATAAAATAAAGTCCTTTAGTGAGATAAGGTTGTCATCATACAGTTCATGCAACCACGTTTCTTGTAATGCGATTATGGCGGTGTTATGATACGTATCAGTTGACATCAGGGATTGTAGGTACATTATCTTATTTGGCAGAGAGCGACAGTTTGAGTTCATTATGACGGGGACCGTAGTTAAGTGTATTGGTGTACGTTTGAGAGCTCTCTGCCAACCACTACGATGTTTCCTTCTTGGTTTCTTTGGAATATGAAAGTCATTTGGTCGTAAATCATTAATAAAGTTACGAGAGTAAATGATTCTGTTAGAATTCATATTTAAGTGATAAATGTATGCTGGTAAACAGTAAACTGGATGCAAAATGTAGATATTTTGGTAGCAGGCCCAAAAATTCGAACAGGCCGCCAAGGACTTCGCCGACGATATATGTCTAGTTTCCCACAAAATGGAAGATATGCAAGTGAAAAGCAACAAGTTGGCAGAAGAAGCATCAGAGATAGGACTTCAAGTGTACATAGATAAAACAGAGGTGATGAAGATTCCTGATCAACACCAACGGCAATAACAACAACAGACAACAATCAGCCAGCATAAATGGGAGCAATCTGAAAGAAACAACTTCCCTTACCTACTCACCTGGAAAGCATCGTTTCAACTACAGGCCGACGGAACTGATGAGGATATCAAAGCCAGAATCGGAAAAGAAAGACAGGCCTTCATTACTCTCAAGTCTGTGTGGAGATCAACATCACTCACCATCAAAAATAAGATCCGGATTTTCAACTCCAATGTGAAGTCAGTGCTACTTACTATACGGATCAGAGACTTGGCGCGTCATGAACAGCATCTTAAACAAACTTCAGACCTTCATTAACAGCTGTCTTCGTTCAATACTCAAGATCAGATGGCCAGAAAAGATCAGCAACAAAGATCTCTGGGAGAGAACCAATCAGGAACCGATTGCGAAACAAAAAGGCAGGAAGGAATGAAGATGGATTGGCCATACACTAAGGAAACCATCAAGTGACATCACTAGACAAGCCATTGCTTGAGTGGAACCTGAAAGGCAAGCGGCGAGTTGGTCGTCAGTGCAAGGGTGACTTGGAGGAGGTCATGTGAGGAGGAAATGAAAGCATGTGGGCAGACTTGGAGCGGAGTGAAAAAGTTGGCAGAAAACAGAAGGCAATGGAGGTGCGCAGCTGAAACCCTATGTTCCTCTAGGAATTAAAGGATATAATAATATAAGATAAAGTACATTCAGAAATAATATTAGTGCTATCAATTAAATACAATCAAATGGGAAATAAGATGTATTTTATAGTAAAAATAAGTAACTTCTTAAATTTTATACTTGTTAATTGTAGCGTTATTTATTATTCTCCAATTTGAATGGTAATAATATCTTCCATATCTCTGGTATTTGCGTTGAGCCATTTCTGTTGCATGTGTTCGGTGTGGACTCGATGAACCAGGATTCAGTAATCAAGCTTTCTCTATCTCCGCCTACCCATATAACTTCTTAGAATTTTAACCCTCTCCCACTCACCCTATTGTGTGGTTGTGTGTTGATGCACTCAGTACAACCGCTGAGCTTTTTTCAAAATTACTTATCTTCTTGGGGTCAACCACTCCTACCTTAGCTAAATTCTTATGTTCTGACAATCTGACCTACCAGTTTTACCTGTGTAGTTGACGTTACGCACAGTCGTTGCAAGGTATTTTGTAAATTATTTTATTTTGTCTAATTTGGTCCACCGGATCCCGTAATCTACAGAGCCTGTCCCTAAGTGAGTTTGTAGTTTTGACTGCCACCCTAATTCCTGCTATATAAAGAATCCTACGTAGGGTCTACGATGTCCTCTACCTATATGGTAAAACTTTAGATGCTTTATATTCTTTCATATTTTTGTTATCATTACTGGTTTCACTATTAGTGAATCACTGATTTCCATACAGCCTACTTAACTGATCTATCCGTTTACCGGAATTCAACTTCAATCCAGATACTGCTGGCTACTATGATACTTAAATTTTATTGCAATCCTCAACCCCCAGATGGTAGTAAACCAAAGATTTGAACTTTGGGGATGATTTATGTTTAATGTCACACAAACTAAAAGGTCTACTGGCAGAAACACACCAGTTGGCAGAAGAGAGAGAGAGAAAACAGCACTTCAAGTGAACAAAGATCAGATAGAGGTTTTGATGGTAACCTTACCAACAACAACAAGCACTAACCACCACCAACAGAAGTAATTTGAACAGCGTCAATTATTTCACCTACTTGCACATCGTCGTCTCGTCTACAGGCGGAACTGATAAGGTTGTCAAAGTCAGCCAGCATGCAGAAGGTAAGAGAGACATTCACTGCTCTTAAGTCATTGTAGAAATCTATTTCACTCAACATAAACAAAAACATTCGGATTTTCAATACCACTGTCATGTCAGTGTTTCTATATAGTTCGGAGATTCGGTGCACGCGTCATGAAGAGGATTATCCAATAGCCAGCGGTAAACATTCATCAACAGCTTCCTTCGCTCCATACTGAAATTGAAATGGTCTGTTAGAAAGGATTGGTGGCAGGGAACTCTGGGAATGAACCAACCACCAGCCTATTACTCATCAAATATGCCTAAGGGAATGGAGGTGGGTTGAACACACACTGAAAAGATCTCTGATTTTGGGTCACACGCCAAGCAGAACCTTCAGTGAAACCCAAGTGTGAAACGATTATTTGGTCTTTAGTCCGAAGGTAATATGTAGAAGATCGTCTGAGGATGAGATGACAGCCTATCAACAGTCGTGGAACCAGAATCAAATACAGAATGAAATAGTAGGGATAAACTTTTAAAGCTCTGCATTCCACTCTAAACCTAACGGAATAATAACAGTAATATATATTATCGCCTGAGTTTATGTGGATTAAAATTCTATAGCATAGACTATATAGTGTTTAAATCTATGTCTAATAACAACCAAACGACATTCTGTCTAACAAGTAAAGAAGAAGAGAAAAAAACAATTCAAAAGAAAATTAATTAATTTTTTTTAATATGGTGTCATAATTTTTTCTAATTAATTTTCTTTCATCCACTTAGTTTTGAATGTTTACAAACAGTTGGTATTTCATGTGGAACTGACAGTTTGAATGAAGCACAACTTTTCTACGCATACAAAATAAATAACACAACCCGGAACTAATAATAATTCCTAACTGTTTATGCAAATTCCTTTACTAAATGAATATGAGCTGATACCGAAGAAATTTACCACCCGTTTACATTGTGTTGATATAACTGAGAAAAAAAGATTAAATTTATCTTTACTGCATAAGTAAAAGCTCGTGAGAACAAATCTTATCAGAAAGAAATGTATTCGAATGAAAACACTACAGTTTGTTAAAACAAGAATCAATTCATGGATAATCCCCATTCAGACATCAACGAAAACAAAACACATAGATCAGCGAAGAGATTCTTCTCGGCGAATTCATTATCTCAGCTGTACAATCGCAAATATATGTGTGTTCTCTTGTATGTATGTGTACATTAAGTTTGTCAGACAAAAATACAATCAGTTATGGTTATTTTAACTAAACAGGTGAAGATTGGTAATACAAGTCAAGAAAATTAGGTGTTAATGAAATTAGGGTAGTAACAAAGGTGATAGGTTGTCACAAACAGTTGTTAAAAGAAGTTATGTAATAATATGAATAGTTTGATGAGTGAGTTTTACTCAAAATGCACATAGAAACAAAGTAGATAATACGAAACCACGTGAGAGGTTTGAACGAATACAAGAATTATAAGCAATTAAAGAACAGGTAAAGAAACAAAATTAATTCATCAAAATAAAAATAAAAAACTCAAATCAAATCAGAACAAAAACGTTGTTACCATGACAGTAGAAGTGGTTGAGTAATCTTCTTTTGTATGCACAGCTCCGGTTTTTCTATGTGAATGGTCAGAGCTTCAGCGATACAAGGATGACAAAACCGTATTGCCTTTGGTAGGTTATTCGTGACTCTGTAGATTACTTTGAAGCAGGAGGCGTTTGTTGAGATGGAATGATCATTGTTAACCAGGTGTTCAATTATCGCACTCTTTATTGCACCACTATTGCCTTTTCGCAGACATGCTCGATAGTGTTCTTGAATCCTCTTGGACAGGGTGCGCGTAATTTCGTATTATCTACTTTGTTTCTATGTGCATTTTGAGTAAAACTCACTCATCAAACTATTCATATTATTACATAACTTCTTTTAACAACTGTTTGTGACAACCTATCACCTTTGTTACTACCCTAATTTCATTAACACCTAATTTTCTTGACTTGTATTACCAATCTTCACCTGTTTAGTTAAAATAACCATAACTGATTGTATTTTTGTCTGACAAACTTAATGTACACATACATACAAGAGAACACACATATATTTGCGATTGTACAGCTAAGAAAATGAATTCGCTGAGAAGAGACTCTTCGCTGATCTACGTGTTTTGTTTTCATTAAAAAAAGAATCCCCATTTTGTACCACAATTATCCTAAAGATGTGAAAGTCTATGCATATATTCTTTTAATTTAAGCGTTTCATAAAATATGAATGACAATAATTTGTTGTTAATATTAGATGGTTGGAGGCAATCGGCAGGAAGCCTTGGCTACACCTAGGTTTCGTGCTAGCTGGCACTCTTCAGCTCAGTAATATCGTCCACGACTGCAGAACTCTCTGGGTGATGACGATTCAAATCTCAGAAAGGACATGAGTTCCTTCAAGATTGTAGATATGCCTTGCTGACTGGTGAGTGCCAACTAGCAAGAAACCTAGGTTGAAGGTTTTCTGCCAATTGCTTACAACCATATAAAAGCAACAGTTCAAAACACATCGTGACGACGAGCCACCTAGGATGGTGTCCACACTGAAAACTTGACTCATAGAAGGCAATATGCAGTAAACAAAGGACTAGATATATTACACTAATTACTAACTAGTGGCTAATCTATGATTTGATGTCAGCTTCGTATATCAAGTGTTGTTTTGCAAGGATTTGATGAGTTACAGGTTTGATCACGAGTTGAAATCAGTTAGAAAGCCACTGGAAAACCTGAGAGTACTGGACATATGTTTCGTCCTAGCTGGAGACTGTTCAACAGTAAGCACCCACTGGCTTTATACAGGAAGTTAACTGTAATTCTTATGAGAAGTCGTAACCAGCAGGCTCCACCAAGTCGCCTATGACATTCACTGGCAGTTGCTCTCTCTCCATATATATATATATATAGCAAATCGGCAGACATTTTTGTCTGTGGACTGATGGATCTGATCCCAACGGCTGAACGATTTACGAGCTCGCTTTGTAACCGGAAAGTCGCGGATTTGAACCCCAATGGTGAGTGCATACTGTTGAAGAATTACCGACTAGGACAAAACTATTGTCTAGTATTCCTGGATTTTCCAGCAATTCTCTAACTCACGTCAACTCATAGTCAATCTCATTCAGCGCAACTCCATATGTTGCATTTTATCATTCTACTGATTCACAACGAAGTATCTGATCAGCAGGCTGGTAATCAGAGACACTAGACATAACCCCTAAATGATTTACTAAAGTTAACGTTCTTCATAAAAGACAAAGTCAAAAGTTTTATCACGAGTAATATACAGGTCCCAACAAATTCAACCAATCAGAATGCCCATTTCCTCATTCATTTCAAGCATTTTTGTAATAGTCAATATCTAGTAGCACTGTTGCCTACCCTATACTTCACACTCTTCAATAGATTCATATGCTAAGGCACCTTACATTACTTCCTATTCCTCATAAAATGTATGTCTTAAATATTTAAAGATGCATATAATGTCGTTGCTTCTATAGTCTTTGGTAGACACACTACACTGTCACACGAGGGTGGATACTAAACACAGTCATGTAGGCCCTTTGTATATATGCTTATATCTACCAAATATCATATAACTTCTTATTTAATTATTATTATATAATAATTTATGAAACAATGATCCCTAAGAATAGATAAATTAATTGCGTTGGAAAATCGTGAAACAGACAAGTCCATTGGACTAACTGGAATACTAATCATAGTAATGATGTCGTACGATAATTACAAGGAGAGGGGAAAATCATTTGTAGGACTTTATACATATTATGTAGACGGTTGCCGCGAAGAAAAGGTCTGCATAAATTTCATTCAAACACTATTGAAATCAATACATGATATGTAAAATTCACCCTACCATGATCTAGCTAGATGATTAGGGATTATTCTCAAACCTTTGCATGAGAAGATGGTGAAACATACAGACAAACATGTATTTGAATTCGTAGACAAAATCAAAGATATTAATATCAACGTTAAAACTATGATATCTTTGGATATATAACATCTTTATTCACAAATGTACCTCTAGTAGAAACGGTTAACCAACTGTGTGAACAAGTTTATAATAAGTCGATAAATACTGGCATTCTAACGGAAATCCTAAAAGAATTGTCATTATAGATTTCAAATTTAATGGCCTACTTTGCAGACAAGTAGACGGGATGGTGATGGGTTTCCCATTGGACTGATTTCTTTCTAAGTAAACTAGAAAATGGACCTTTGGACAACCTTATCAGAAAATTCTCACTTTATTGCAAGTATGTGGATGACACCTTTATTTGTTGTGATAATCAACCAGACGGGAACACAGTAATAATAACTGAATTCAAAGAAGTACATTCTGCCATGAAATTGACACGCGAAGGGGGATCCCAAAATAGGATTGCCTTCCTAGATGTCCTACTCACAAGAAAACCAGATGGCAGTGTAAACAGAAATTTTCATAGGAAAAGCACATGGACAGGATAATATACACATTTCCATAGTTTTGTTCCTCTCCAGTACAAAAGAAATTTAATAAGGATCCTTGGCCACAGGGGTAGAGCTATATGCTCAGAAGAAGTAACTGAAGACGAACTAAGGATTATATATAATACCCTAAATGAAAATAGCTACCCAGACAAATTCATCAGGAAACATATGACTAAGAAAGTTGAAAAGGACTATTCACTATTCGTAAACAAGAACCCATTAAGGATATAACTGCAATTTAAGCGTGATATACCTAGCAAAATAATTACGAAGAAGTTAAGAAAATCAGTTCAAAGAACTTTTACTGCCGGTCTTATTTTCCACACGACCAGTTATGATTCCTTAATTCAAAGATGAAGTACTTAGACTAGCCACTTCAAATTGTATCCGCCAATTCATCTGCGCTTGTGGTGAAGCGAGTTGTATTGGCCGTTGCTCTAGGAACTTGATGTTTCGTACTTGGGAACATTTCTCAGTATAGCTAAATAAAGGCATAGTAAAAACCATCAACAGTCTGATATTGGACCACCTGGTCCGAATCGGCCACAAAGTCAGCATTAACGAGTCGTTCTGTATCATCTACCGGATACCAAATAAATCGCCAAAAACCCCAAGGTACCTCATACGCTATACAGCAGGGGCTATTGTGATTCGCCTGAAACAACCAGCGCTTTATGTGCAAAAGAAGCAAGCAATTCCAGCCACTATTGCTGCCATGGCATTCACTGGAGACCATGAATTAATGAATTTGTATTACTACCATTCCTAATTTTTCTGATATTCAGAGTATCTATTGCTATGTTGATACTATGAACCTGTTATCCATTGATATTTTTTAATTATCGATTGGATGTTAGTTAAACATTAATCTCACATTGTTAATATGCTATGATTGTTTCAATGTGCCACAGATTTTATTGCATATATTTGTCTTTTTCTTACCATTGGGACAGCTTCAGATCGCAAGTCACTAGAGGAACTTTGATTAGGTATTAGGCATTAATTGGTTCCCTGCATTTAAACCAGGATACTTCGGTTTCAGCTGTTACAGGCAATAAACAACAACCACAATGATAATAATAATAATAATAATAATGGTAATTTTGAGTGGAAAGGATTACTCAAATGCTAAAAGCAAAACAGAAACACAATATTTCGAAGGATAAGAAAATCAATTTTCATGTTCTTTCTCCTTTGCTTGAATTATTTACAAAATATTTATTAAATTATTCATAACAAAATATGAATTTGGGGGGTGAGGGGGAATAAAAGTCAAATATCATTGTATTCTTTGCATAAACCACTGCAATAAAATGCAACAACCACTCTATCTGTATTATTCTTGCATAGTGTTTCAAAATAAATTTACGCATGTATAAGTAGATGTCTTCTTACAAAACGTTTGATGATCAAAATATATGCGGATAATTTAGAGCAAAATCAATAGCGAATTTCGACTATCATAGTTGGATCCTTCTGTGATTGAGTAATCAAACAGACTTGTTAGTTTATTGATAATTTCATCCGCAAAAAACAATTCAGTCGACAGAAATAGCCTGGTTTTTCAGAATGACTGAATAGAATGCATAAAAGAAATATTAACTATGGACTTTAGCTTCATATCCATTTAATTTTTTCTCCAAATTGTGAATTTCTAATTTCAGCAAAGAGTTTGTATGTCTAGTCTGTTGTTCCGATTTTCTGATTTCATTTAATCTATAGTTTGAAGAAAATATATATATATATATGAGTTTTAAAACTCTCATTTGGTTGCTAAAAAATTTGAATTCGGCTAAAGTTTAGTGGAGAATCCAAAAGCCAGGACACACCTTCAATTATCTGAAATCAGTGGGAAGATCTATTGCACCAATCACAAACAACAAGTTTCAGATAGTCAACAGTAATGTCAAGTCAGTATTTGCTTCTATATAGTTCAAGGGTTTGGTACACGTACCATCAAAGGTACTTCGAACAAAATCTAAACTCCTATCAGCAGCTGCCGGCTTCCCAAGAATGATTAGCAGCAAAGAATCAATCAAGAATCTATTACCCGCTAAACAAGGCGAAAGAGGTGGAAGTGGGTTGGATTACACTGAGGAGACTGTCGAGTGACGCTGGATGCCAGACACAACCTCAAGTGGAAGGTGAGTAGGAAATGAAGAGTAGAATGTGAACCCGAGGGTAACATGGAGGAGGTTATGTGAGGAGATGAAATCCTATGGACAACTGTGGAGTCGGATAAAGTTTAGTGGAGTTAATGATTTTTTTCCCTTCACGTTCCCATTGGAACATAGGGCCTCAAGCTAGTGGCTTGAAGTTTCTGTAGCAGTGTTTAATTTTACAGGATGGGGTTGCTAGCCTCACGCCCGACCTTTCCACTTTACCAGCATTATTTGTGGCTTGGCGAGGTCTGGGAGTGCGTCGGCCGAGGATCGAACCCCGGACTATATGCATGGTCGGCAAGCGTCCTAACCGCTGTGCCACCGACGCACTGGAGATAAGTCTAAAGAAAACAAATTTTTCCACGTTTCCTTCTTCATCACCTACTGCAAGTCTGTGGAAGGTTATTAATAAGTTCACCTGTTTTTGAAGAGTTCCATTGGTGTACTTATCATCTCTAAATCTTCATTTGTGTATCTTCATTTTGTTGACATAATCACAAACTTTACAGATATTGTAACACCAAAGAATAACGGCTAGTGAAGAAGACGTTCTTCTCTAACTGACTGACGACTATGTTTTAACAGAGAATTTCGCACAGAAGTGCAACGCCTCGACTTTCCACACTCCATGTAGCACACAAAGGTAGACAAAATACAGAAACACTAAATTCAAAGGAAAAATAATGAGCAGAAATGTTGGTGAGAAAGAATAATAACATGGAAAAACATGACGGTTTAGTAGAAATGAAAGATTAACAGGAGTTACTGCATGTACGTCGTTGAGAACGGTTTTGACCCGTATGACCAATAATGTCCAGCAATTGGTTCTTAGCATCTCATGGATCTCAACCAGCCAGTCTACACCTCTCCTAGTGGCTGCCTTCAACAACTTGTCAAAGACTTCATGGACTGATCACAGATTTTCTTTGCTCACGCCTAACTCTTTTCCAAACTAGTTCTATGTCATCTAACAAGGTGGGTTGAGAAAAAATGAGTAACATGTCAGCCACATTGACTATACAGCCATCCTTAACCTGTGATCCTATATTACACTGAGCTATGGTGAACTTTGGTTTAATATTGCATCCTAGAAGAATCAGGCTGGAAATAAATCGTGAAGTAATGGTTGTCTACTTTGCAGAACATATAAATAATCTGAGGACATTAAACACCAGCCTAGTACATAAATTACAATTCTCTAGCCATTATTCATTACTATTAATATTTCCTTAGATTCTAAGTGAAAAACGAGGCTTCAATAGCCTATCTGCATTTTATCCACCCCTCTGAAGTCCTTTTTAGCCAGATACATGGATATCCAGAAGCTTAAATCTTCTCTTCACATGATCTTCTCCATGTCACATGCGGACTGACATCCAACTCGCCATTCCCCATTTAGGCCCGATCGAGAATCTGGCACATGATGTCATTCAACGGTCCCCTCAGCCTGTGTTCAGTGTATTTCCACTTCCTTCGTCATTTTCATTAAGAGCTAGGTTCTTCGTTAGTTCGTTGTACTGCAGAGTTCCCTGTCGCTTATCCTTTCTAGCCGGTCATCTGATCTTCAGAGGTGACTGAATTTTAGCCCTATTTATTGACTGTTTAGGTTTAGGTTTGTGCTCCCGAAGAGTCACGAGCTAAGACGAAACAGATGTCCACTGCTTCCTAATTTGTTGCTTCGAAACAAAGTCTAAAACGTGAAATTAATTTAAATCTCCACAAATTCCATAATATAAACATTGTGTTATGTAGGTGACCCAAATAATAGATAAGCTTGTAAAGTTGCTTAGACTAAGGTGCAGTGCATGCCAAATCACTACATTCATCGATCATTAATACTATCTGAAGTAGACTTAAGCTGGAAAACAGTTAGGATATTGGATAATTTAAAGTACAATTCCACACTTTTCTCTTTAGAAATAAGTTAAACCTACTGACTCAAAAGTTTTTCTCTTTCCTCTCTTAGCACACCTAATTCTTGTTGTGTAGCTTTTTGAATACGATATTTAAATTCAGTTAAATTCTTCTGTTGCTTTTCTTGTACTCGCTTCAGCGCTTCCAGATGATTTCTGCTTAATTCACTAGTATGCTTTTCATGATGTATAATTTCTAATCGACGACGACCATGACATTCAGATAACTTTTCATGCAGTTGAAAGGCAATTTCTAAAACACCATGAGTAAACTTATCCAATGTCAAAGGTCTAATTTGACTTGTTTCGATCGATAAAGGTTCCGCCAAATCGGTTTGAACAGATTTCTCAACCGTTATCATGTCATTTTTCTTGCAGTCTTCTAGTAAATTCTGAAATGAATCAAAATTGAGCAGTTGTCCATAACACAATAGGAGAAAGGGTTTAAAATTTAATAAGGTTAGAATTGTTTTTAAATGAAAAGCAAGGTGGTCAACTTTCCACTTAGCAAGTGGGAAGAGCTAGTTACACTGGCCGCATAAATTGGAAACCTTCCTAACGCATCTCCTAACATAATCTGGATACCCCAATTTAATAGTTGGGTTTTAAAAATTTTTTTTTTTTATTAAAAAATTTAAAAGGAAAAAACCGGAAATATAAGAAGAAAAATTTGAAAAAAACTAAAAAAGTCCCAAAGTAAAAAAAAACAAAAATTTGGGATTTCCTACCAATTTTAAAAAAAGGAATAAATTTGATAATTACTAGATGGAACTCCTTTTGGGGTGCCTTCAAGAGACAGAAACATAAAAAGACAGAGAGGATTTGCGATTTTAATCAAAAAAGAGAGAGGCGAAACCAAAATGTAGAGGAGGGAGAGAGAGTAGTAATATAAGAAGGGTGGGACCAACCCCAACAACACAAACAATACCAAAAAGAAGAAGAAATAAGAAAACTTCCTTTGTGGGGTTACTTGTACAGGGTGGAGAAAACCAGACAAGGACACCTTCTTAATGGGAAAAAAGATTCCAAATTAAAACAACCGGTTTAACAAAAAATTTTCCTTTTTTTAATTTTGGACCAAAAATTCAAAGGATTTTTTTTACAGCGCCGGCCCCCAAAAAATTATTGGAAGAAACCAAAAGAAAACCCTGAAATCCGGAGAAAGGGAGGGTTGGAAAGGGAGACCTTGGGTATTAATAACAACCTTGGGAAGGGAAGGGAAAAAGAGGGAGTGGCCCCAAGGAGAGATTTTGGGGGGACCGGAATTTTGGGAACCAAGGGTTCAAGAAATGCTGAAGCCCCTTCCCAACCAAGGGAATGATGATAATAAACTGTATGCATAAACTGCCTAAGAAGTCCAGGTGTTGATGGCTTTAATGAAGCGTTTAACTATATGATATCTCTTCACTAACAACTCCATATTAGGTTAGCTTTTTTAATGTAACACACTGTGTTAATATCCCCAGCAAAATTTATTACTCATCATACAAGTAAGGTGATCAGTCACACTCTTTCATTTTGCGGACTGATACTTGATTTAACCGTTGATTAAATCTTCGATATACCTGAAATTCGTGTTACGTCACTTCTGTTGTACACAACAGATTTTGATTTGATGATCAAAATTTTTCACCTTTTTTCTCCACTCAACTACATCACTTCTCAGTAATGATACTTCTGTGGTGAGAGCTAGCTGCAAGGCGAAAATTGTAGGCAACAATTCACGTCAGTATTACGTACCGAATGGGGGTCAAGAGAAAAAACAATAACAAAGCTTAACCTAGAAGAGCCCATCAACCAATCACAGCAGACTTAACGTGTGCAAATATAATTCGCATATATATGGCTTAACTTTCTGAGAAACCCTCACAAGCAGTACAGAATAACCTTCGGCAAGAAAACAACCAATCATAAGACACTGCTTCTCTGCTAACAAAACGCCAACAACAATGCACATAAATATATATATATATGCTGATTTTCTCAATAAACTATCTATAGCCTGGTCCTTGTCTTCTGTTATTACAAAACTACAATTACATAAAATGACTAAAGGCAGAAGATTCACAAGGATTGGAGGTTTATGACTACAGTTGCTTTCTGCTATGAAATGAGTATCATTATTTACCATGTCATCAATAAGAAGCAGACAAACATGTTCACCACACCAATTATAGTAAAATGGGAAACACAACTAACAAATATTATTAATATGAAAATAGATAAACTTCAGATTATAGAATGAACAGTCGTTAAAACATTACTCAACTTTCTGTTTGTCCATTTCTTGTAATAACACATTGAAATTCGACTTGTAAGTGTGTGCTTTCTATAAAATGTTAAATTATTATCAATAGTATTATTGTAACTTTAGAGGTGATGTATTCATTAACTTGCCTTTTTAAGGGATAACATTTTCTTCGCCTGTCTCTCATTGATTAATTTTATTGTTTCAAAGTCCTGTTAATCATGAAATAGATCAAGTCACTGAAATTAAATCGATTACTTTATACCTCTTGAGTTAATTTAATTTCATTAGGTTTTATATTATCTGAAAGGGGAAAGATAAACAAATAACTGAAGGAAATCTGAAGAAGTCTACATTTGACGATAAAGCAAAGTGCAATTATCCAATTAAGGAGTTCTTAGAGAAGAAGATAAGTCATTGGCGGTTTACATCACTAAGTAATTGGGATCCCAAAGGTAACGCTCACCTTCTCGCCTATAGTTAAAGACTTTATCAATGCACCAAGAGATAAAGTCAAGGACAGTCATACTTCTCAGTGAGTATGTATTCGCTCAGTCAGTGAATTTGTAAGAATTACCCTATACCCCTTTAACAACAGCTGAATTGAAACATGTTCTCTACAAAACCCGATAACTGTAGTCTATATCTCTTTGTAAGCCCCAGATTTACACTGCCAAAATATCTTAGCTTAGTGGCCTGCTTAAACCACTGGGCTACCAAAATTTCCATCCATCAAAATGACTTACTAACTGACTGACTGGCTTCAACGTAGAATTTTGCACCGATGTACAGCAGTTCAAGTCACGACACTTCACTCAGCACACAAAGCAATAGCAGAAAGTAACAAAATACAAAACAGAGATATGAGGCAAAAAGAATAATAATTACGAAGAACATTATAGTTTTATTAAGTATTATAAGTCACAAGGAGTGGATGAGTCTGAGCCATAGAGGACGATGTCGAGCCATATCACTAATCGTCTCCAGCCCTCATCGGTGTTCACCGTCCCCAGGTCCCTAACCAGTCAGGAAGTATACACCTATGTCCTGACGTGGCTGGCTGGCTGGCTTAAAATAACTGTTGTGCATTTCATTGACTGACGAAGCCATGTTTTGGTTTAACCGACACTAGCTGGCTCTTTTCCAACCTGATCCATCCTATATCAGCTAACATTGCCTGTTGTCGAGGAAGGCGATGGCTAGACATGCATGCGTAACACATGTCCTAACCATCCCAGTCGATGTAACTTCACAGCCTCACCTATTCATGTCCCCTATTTACCTAGCGCTCGATCTACGCCTAACCTCAATACTGCTCACCATATTATACTATTTCACACGGGAGATAGCACGCAGGCACATGTGATCAAAGACAGCTAGTCTGCCTTTTGATGTCTTCTACTTTCAGTGGCCAGATCTCATGGCCTTAAAGGAGGACAGAGCGGACTGCTGAGCAGTATACACGCCCTTTGATCGATAGCCGGATATCACGTCTTCGCCAGAGACAGCGTAAACTGGCATATGCGAACCTAACCTTATGTATCAGTGCTGAGAATTCGTCAGCGATCAACCCACTGGTGTTGGCTGATGCAACTTCCCAAATAAGTAAAGTGATAAACACGCTCTACCACCTCACTCCCTATCTCTAAGCTAAGACTTAAAATGCCTAAACTCTTTTGCATTTTCCATTGTTCTAATCATGTAGTTATATCAGATGACCACTGCTCGAATTCTCTGTATTACTTAACTATCTTCAAACTAAACTCTTTTCAATTCCTCAACGAAATGAAGAGAAAACTCAAAGAATTTTGTTCTCCCTTCATAAGTAAGAACGCTACGGCACATGACCTACTTCAGATTAATTTTCAAAAGTTGATTCCTAAGGATTAGATTTGTCTTTACGAGTTGATCACGGATTGATATAATTTAGAAAATCATTGAAAACCAGCGCTGGAGTACTGGACAGCTGTTTTATTCTAGTACCAGTACTCCCTGGTCTTCAGTGATCCCATAACTGATATCAATCCGTGGTTAAACTCGGTAAAACAAATCTAATCCTTACAAACTAAACTCTCGAAAATTAATCTGATGCTCGCTAGTGATTGGCTACAGGAGGAAGTTATCCGGAGTTCTAGTTAGAAGTCTTGATCAGTGAGGTCCATCCAGTCAGGTGTGAGGATGGATGTCCCACCGATGACATTGGTTGGTGGTCGCGCTAAATCACGAATTGGTAGAAGTTATGGGATGACCAGTGAATTGGGTCCAATCGGTTTAATGGTAACGAGATTGATTTGTAACGGGGAGGTCCTGGGTTCGAACCCCCTGTTGGGTGGGTGCACACTGAAGATGATTCCCAAACTAAGGGTGAAACAGCCGTTCAGTACTCCAATGCTGGTTTTCAATGGTTTTCTAAATTATATCAATCCATGATCAACTCGTGAAATACTTCAGGTTTTTATTTTACATGTACATCCTGTATGAGGAGGAAGTATTTTGGAATTAAATAGGCTGAAAATTTCTGAGCTATATGTTCACATATTATCTGAAATAAATGAAGTTTCATTATTATGAGAATAGGATGAAATGGAGGTACATTACTAGTCACCTTTCAATAATTCTCCAGTTGATATGATCTCCTAGAAATTAAGCCAACTACCCGAATTGTTTGGGTAATATGAATTCGCGTGTTTTCTAAGTACACGTCAAACGAAATAACTGGAATCGATAAAAACAAGAGACAGTGTCAAAAGTGAGCATGAAACATTTTCCTGCTTTATTAGCATATGACTGCTTATGACTGTTACCATTGTGGTAACATATCAATATCTACAATGCTATCCTGGCGCTTTCCTATATAAGCTACAAGATCCGACCACTCTAAAACCATCTATGATATTCTGATCATCAATATCAAGATTTATCTGGTGACATCTACTGTGTGGAATCCTACTAATAATAACTGCTGAGTATTTAAAAATGTTTCTTATGCTGAATAACTGCAATTCATGTTTCTTGACTAGTTTTTACCTCATCTTTAACACAATACTCTAAAAATAACTGTGATGTTTACAGACTACATTTAATTCACTGAAGTGGTTTAGGAATTATGACATAGGTAGTATATATATGAACATTTCTATATTCTTCTAACAAAATTCTCACAAGAAATGGACAAGCACTACTTATTGGCGGGCGTTTAAAGATACTACCAGTAAGACTACTATCTGGGTCAGTATTTAAAACAACAAGAATAAAACAAGTGCTTTCTGTTCACAAAATGAACCTGTTAGCCTAGAAGTGGAAACCTATAACCCGTATATTATTATTATTCCCTTGGGTTCCTAGTCCTGTTCTCTAAAGACCACTTTAACTGGCTTCACGATTACCCAACCTTCCCTTCTTTTCTGGACTTACTACTGGTTAGTGAACTATGACAGATGTTAGAGGAACCATAATTACTAGAGGTGGTGATCACTCTGCCAGTGAACCATTGACTCAGTATCAACCGTGTACAGATGACTAATAGTCTGGTAATCAAATGGTTTGTAAGAAAATAAGTCAGGTACCTGATTTTCTCTAAAATATTATGAATTTGACCTCCTAAAATCTGAGAATTAAAACCTGAGGCAATGAAAATTGCTTCAAGTTATCAGTTTAACTTCCAATTACTTGAAGGCGCTTGCTTATTCATTCTCAACTTACTAGTGTGCTCACACTACTTGAGGAGTCAAATCAAAACTTCATCATCTCGTATTTTCATGACATCATTTATTTGGGATAGAGCCGGTGAATAAACTACTATTGTCTACAAGACTTATGAATAAATCTTACTAAAAGTCAGAAAACTAGAAAGACGCATATACTGTACACTTGTTGTCATTGACATCAAAACTATTCTGATATAGTGCTTAAATTAAAATTATGACAAGTGTTTCAAGCATAATAACTCATAAATCAAAACCACTTATGAATACAACCTCACATATGATGAAAAAGCAATTTCAGTCAACTTTTCTCTTGCTGTAACTTTGCAGGAGGTCTAAAATTGATGAAAATCTCGTGTTTATGATTTAGCAACTAACATACAGCAAGAATAGAATATAAAACCATTGAATGAAGTTATTTTGCTCAACCAGTGACTAGGCAAATTTATCTTAACAGTGACAATGCTAACCTTTTAATGTTAGTGAAGTAAACAGAAAAAACAACAAGAATTTTTATTGTCCGGTATTCGGTTGGTAGTGAACAAAATTTGCCTTTCAAGAAAGTTAATTGTTAAATCTGCTGTAACTCCGAAACGACCTGAAACACTGCCTATCTACACACAAAAGAAAGTTAAGTTAGAAGTAGGTGTCGATCGAAGAATTTCAAAAAGTGTATAGAAATGGGAACAATGTAATCGATTCAAAGAATCATCAGAGGAAGATTTTGGCAATTTTAGTCTTTTTATTCACAAGTCTTTTGGTAACAACTCAGTTTACAGGATGCATTTCATGCTCTTTGAAACGCTTAGGATAGATGTACGTCTGAGTGACAGCATTGCCGTGAAACATTCGGAATTATAAGCCCTCCCTAACCACAGTGTACAATTATTGTAGCCATATTATCGTAATAGCGTAAGTCAAATGTCATTCTGACGAGCAATGAACAGCTTGTACATTTTAATTTGATTGAAAAGAGTCATACTACTTAATTATAGTAAGTACAATATGTATTAAACAAAAATATTTTACAAGGAACTGATAGCACAGATTCAACAACACATCACCATTTTCTTCTATTTTCTGCCGTCCTCTTCAGCTGGGCGCACGATTGCCAATAATCTTTCATCTCCTCCGACTCGTACGATCTCCTCCATGTCCCCGTTAGGCGCCTCACTTGTCGTTTCTTATTTGTCTTCTACTCGAGCGGTGGCCTGACGCGCGGTGTCACTCGACGGTCTCCTATGTGTGCGACCAATCCAATTTTAACTGCCCTTATATATATTTGCTGGATCATAAGTGCTTGCTCAATTTGTTCCAATAGTTTCCTGTTGCTGTTCTCTTTGGTCAATTGTACTTCAATATAGCGCAAAGGCAGCTGTCTATAACAGTCTGTAACATGTTGAAAATGCCATTCCTAACAACCCACATAGAAGAACTGACTTCCTATTTTTGTTGAAAATCCGAATCTTGTTGTTCATGCTGAGTATAGTAGATTTCCATACTAATTGCAGAGTGATGAAAGTCTATCCTGCCTTTCGGATCCTGGGTGGCTCTGACATTCTCATCCGTGCCGCCTGTAGTTCAAGTAATGCTACCTAGATAAGTGAAAGAAGTGACCTCCTTCAGTTTCCTCTCGTTGACAGTGACTGATGCTTGGTGGTGCTGTTGTTGGTGCGTGGGCGTCTCGATCACTTCCATCTTCTCTACGTTCCCTTGAACTCCTGCTTTTCTGACTTCCTTTTCTGATAACTTAGTGGTTTTCGCCTGCAAGTCTTCGTGTTTGCTTGACATTAAACATAAATCATCCACGTGTGAAATCCAGATCTTCTGCAGACTTTTTGTCACTCCAATATATTCCTACCTTCTTGCTAACTAGGGTTTACTGAATAATCCAGTTCACCACAATTAGGAATATCATCTTGAGTGATGACAGACAGCCAGCCTTGTTTTACTCCTGTATTCACGCCGCGCGCCTCACTGAGTTTTCCGTTTTGGATCGCCTGACATGTGACACTGTCACATAACCAGAAGTTGAGTGAGGTTGATAAAGATTCCTGCACTGTACATCATGATGTTGAAGTAGTTTCCAAATTACTCTGAGGTCAACGCTGTCTGTCGAAGGCCTTCATAAAATCGATGAAGTTGTGGTAGAGATTTGACCGTTATTCTATGCTTTCGTTTGATGATGATGATGATGTATAGAGTAAGTATTTGATTTGGGACTGAATTATGCGCTGAGGATTTTACCTAGTAGGGACATGAAAGCTTCACACCTAAACCATCTAGTCAAGAGAATACAACTACTTCGAGGAGTGAGTTTTAATTTGATCCGCACATGATTTTCTTTTCTTGAATCCAGCTTGTTCCAGTGGGATGGAGTTTCGTGTTCAGTATGTCTTTTATTCTCTCCAGGATTATGGGACTTAATTTTTTGCCTGTCGTGGACAGGAACACGACTCCGCGTTAGTTCTTATTGAGGCCCAATTTCTATTTTTTGGTAGCTTGCCATGGTAACCAGACTTTTTTCCAGTCGGTAGTCACCTTTCCGTCTTTCTAAACCTTTTGCAATAATGGCTTGAGAACATCTGCCACAGTCTCTGGATCCATTTTCAGTGCTTCGGGAGGGAATCCATCTGGCACTACTGCCTTCCCGGACTTCATTGGCTTGAGTGCACACAAGATTGCCGCTTTTACTGGCGGACTGGTGTCAGCTGGCAGGCAGTTCCTTGCGTGCTGATGGTATTTCTGGACGAGTTGCAGGTGATGATCGATTTAAGAGTCCTTTGAAGTGATCAGCCCATTATTTTATTCGTTTCTCCTCCTTGGTAATTAGACTCCCTTCAATATTTTTATTGGTTTCATCGTCTGGGTCGATCTCTTCCGGTATGGAGATCTGGTTATCTTGTATAATGTTCTGAGGTCTCTTCTACCTGAGGCCAGCCAGTTCTGCTTCAGTTGCCGACCAGTGCGTCTTAAAATTGTCTTTTGTTTTTCTTAGCACTCTTCTTCCTTGATTCAGTGCTGTGAATTGAATTCAGCTTCTCCTTCTGTTGTCCATCTTTGCATTGAGTCATCTTCTCTTTCACCATCCTCCTCTCATTTATTAAATTCCAAGTATCCATTGAGAGCCATTCCTTGTCTTGTCTCTTCTTGCTTCGTAGAACAGTTGTACACGTTCTTTGAACATTACCTTCAGAGAGTTCCGGTGTTCCTCCATGAAGGTTTCTTCAGTGATAGCAAGTAGTGTCTCCGACTTTGCTCTGATCTAATCTGTAGTGAAGATGGCCATCCCTTGTAGTTTCATCCTTCAGTTTCTGAAAGTTACATTTGAGTTTGAACTTGCCTTCAGTCGTTTTAGGGATTTCAGCTTCACCTCAAAGGTTACTTAAACTAGATGATGGTCTGAGCCCACATCTGCCCCCTTCTCTACCTTGTATCCAGCAGGCTGTGTCTCGACTTCCTTGAGATTGAAATGAAATCTGTCTGGTTTGTGGCATGTCTATCGGACGAAATCCATGTTGCTTTGTGTATATTCTTGTGTTCGTACACGGTGCCTCCGATCAACAAATCATTGAAAGCGTTGAAGTCTGTGAAGAGTTCTCCATTCGCATTCACTTCGCTCAGAACCTCTCGACTCATGACGAGTTCTCTAACCGTGTTGTCTGTTCCCAGTTTTGCTTGCATTCATATCGCCCATAGGGATTTTGATGTCACTATTTCGGATGTTGTCCAATACTGTTTGCAGATATCTATAAATACCTTCCTTCCCCTATTGTTCCGCTACGCTTGTGGGTACGTAACATTGAATGATTGTAGCTTTCCTTTCTTTGGAGTTGGATGTTGCTGTCATATTCCTGAAGGAGGAGATTGGTTCCCACTGTATTAGAGCTTTGGTTGCCACTAGTGACATCATGATAGCCAGTCATTGCCTCAGTGTACTCGTGGTTGTCGTCTGAGTGACCAGACCGGAGTAGATCACTGACTCTCCAGCTGACAGCCGTGAATGCTCACATCCATGCCATATGATCTCGCAGATTCCGAGCACTTTAATGCCATGTCTTCTCATTTCGTTGGCTACCTGTACAGCCTTCTCAGTCTCGTGCATTGTTTGGACATTACACGTCCCCATTCCTACTCTTGCTTTCATCTAGTGAAGATACATAGGTTGGATGACTGGCTTACAGAAGTCTTTCACAAGCCTGCTTTGTCATTTCGCCCCTCTGATTCCAGCAAAGAATAAGATTGCTTTATATATTTTTTGTATTTTTAATATATTTCCTGTGCGTCGAAGTTTCTGTAGCAATTTGATTGGCTTTGTAGTATAGGGTCGCTATCCCCACGTCCACCCCACCCTCTTTTCTCGGGCTTGAGACCAGCTAGAAAACTAACGGGCTAGTAAACTAGGCGAGGTTTTGTATCACAGAAGGCAATCGAAAACTATCCCTTGAGTGTAAGAGGATTGCCTGGTGGTTTCAGGTGGAAAATTCAGAATGGAAAGCAAGCTCAATCAACTATCACCATGATGCAGTATCTGGATTAACGACTGCTTTTTTACTGATGTAGAAACACAGTTACATAAGTATATACATACATCTTATAAATATCTTTTTTCATTCCTTTTAAGTTTACCAAAAACATGAATCCAAAAATATACCTTCATTGTCTGGTTTAGTCCCTCTGGCATGAATTAATCCAT
Source organism: Trichobilharzia regenti (assembly GCA_944472135.2). Lineage (NCBI taxonomy): Eukaryota > Metazoa > Platyhelminthes > Trematoda > Strigeidida > Schistosomatidae > Trichobilharzia > Trichobilharzia regenti. Next base: position 43,678,143 of record OX235263.1, read on the forward strand.
AAAGGTCTTCACGTACTAATTCTAGTTCATTCTGAAGTTTTACAGCATGATTATCATAACGTGAAAATACAGCCTGAGAGAAAACAAAAGAAAATATTCACATTACTATCAAATAATTAGCAAACCAAACTGATTGAAATGTAATTGTGACGAAATAACTGATTGGAAAATTCATACTGAACCATCTGTTTGCAGTAATAAAACTCATTTGAATATTTCAACCACCTTTGTAATTATCATCCTTTTTCCTTTAGGTTGTATATAATTGTCCTAAAGCTTGCATACCACCTGTTGACGTAATCTTCATTATTTGTCTTTATTTTTGTTTAACCTCTGATTTTAGTGTTTCTTTTTGTGGTCGTGTGACAGTGTTGATAATGTGTTGTTTTACGACTGCGATTTTGTTTGAGTCAAGTCAAGATTATTTCATGGGAGTTTGCCTCTGGACTGTCAAGGGGAAGTGTTTGATGTATGATTTTTGATGATGGAGTTTCGATCCCATGTTTTTGGGATTATTTTTAAAAAAAGAAAACAAAGGGCGGGAAAAAATCGTTTTTTAAAGGGAAACAAAACGTATTTTTATATATATATTTCCTGCACATTATTATAGTTTATTCAAGTAGACAAACGCAGTCTTCTGATTGGTTGTTTCGGGTAACCTCGGAAAATGGAGCCATCTATCTGCGAATCATATTTGCCCACGTTAAGTCTGCTGTGATTGGTTGTTGAATCAGCCTTGCTCATATTTTCTCACGGCCAATATTAGTGACCTAGACATTGACGTAGATTAATGTCTACCGATTGGCTAGCAGCCTGCTCTCACCACAATTTTACTTGGTCCTCAGGTACTTTTCTTAGGTTGATTGTTGGTTAACTAGTTTTGTTATGCAGTGCTCAATTTGTAAATGAGAAATTCTTGAAGTGCATAGCTGCCTGATGGTGGCATCATCATTAGCAATAACGTCTTCAAAATGTCTTAATGGTAGCTGGTTAAGGAAATGTTCACAATAAAATGACAAAGTTCGATTAACTTATTTATTATTCATCTGTAGACTGAATTTCTCGCTAACCTCAAAAGCAAATAATCTAAATTGGCGGAAAAAAATTAATCTGTGATATTGAGAACTTTGAAACGATATCCTTAATAACGACACTATACTTTGGCTTCATTTAATTAGATTCAGTCTCTTGATAAAACATCTTGGTAAGTATGCTTGAATCAGTATTATTATTGTTCCCTTGGGTTCCTAGTGGAACATAGGCCTTCAACTGCACGTCTCCACTTGCTTCTGTCTTCTGCTGTGCTTTTCACCTGCATCCATGTTAGTCCATACTGTTTCAACTCCTCTTCACATGATCTCCTCTATGTCACCCTTGGACGTCCCACACGCCGCTTCCCTTTCGGGTTCCACTCGAGGGCTTGACGCGCGATGTCACCCAGCGGTCTCCTCAGCGAGTGACCGACCCATCCACACTTTCTCCTGCATATTTGTTGGGCGATTGGTTCTTGTTTTGTTTGTTCCCATAGTTTCTTGTTGGTGATTCTTTCCAACCTGGTCATCTAATCTTCAGTATACATCCAGCGAAGACAACTGTTAATAAAGATCTGGTCTGCAATAGCCTGTTGGAAATATTCTTTGTGACCCGCCCACCAAGTTTCTGATCTGTATAGAAGAGCTGACTGACTTGACGTTTGTATTGAAAATCCGACTGGATTTTGTTGTTGATGCTGAGTGACGAAGATTTCCAGATTGCTTTCAGGTTGATGAATGTGTTTCTCGCCTTCCCGATTCTCGCTCGATTTGATATCCTGGTCCGTTCCGACATCCTGTAGTTGAGACAATGCTCCCTAGATAAGTGAATGAATGAATTAACCTCTTTCAAATCCCTCCCATTGATGGTGATTGGCACTGGATGTTGGTGCTGTTGTAGTAGTTGTTGTTGGTTGGTTATTTTCATAACCTCCGCCTTGTGTATGTTCACGTGGAGTCCTGTCTTTGCTGCTTATTCGACCAATTTGTCGGTCGGTTTTCGCTTGTAACTCTTCAATTTTGTGTGACATCAAACATAAATCATCCACGCGCGAAATCCAGATCTTCTAGTTTCTTCACGTCGGTTCAGGATATCCCTGTCTTCTCGTTTCCCACTGTCTGACGCATAATCCAGTCCACCACAATTAGCAATATCATTGGTGATAATTGACAAGCAGCCTTGCCTGACTCCTATGTTTACTCCAAACGCTTCGCTGAGTTTTCCGTTGTGTGAATCAGTAGTATGCAGTAATTTCATTTTCTCATTTGGAGCTTGTTAACAGTTGATATCACCCAGGGGAACTGAACCAACATAGGATAAAGAGCTACTGCATTTTGCCAGGAGAGTAGCATTAAATGGAAAGGATAGAAAGAGAATGAAGTAATATAATCCTAAATAATAGAAAGCAGTAACAGTGAAGACAAAGCATAAATACGTATAATGTGCTATAATCTACTCCAAGGTATGTCACTAACAGACTCTAAGACTGGGTTCTGATATTTACATGAACCCACATCAGGAAAGCTTTACTTCCCCACATGGTTTGGTGAGTTATTTTGGTCTGACTTTCCCTTATCTTCTTCTAATATGATTTTACTTCCCTTAAAATCTCTATTTCAGACATGAACAGTGGCTATTTAAGCAACCTAATTGAATAGTCCTACCTATAAACCTCAATGGCTAAACCTTACCCTCTCCAGGCGATGCTCCCACCTAAAACCTGTAATACTCTGAAGACCACTGGAGTCAAATACCTATAGTCACTGTTAACCTTCCACCTTTTATAACCATATACATAGCCATAAACAGAACAATGGCGCACTACTGTTCAGCATATTCAATCTATGTTAGACGGTTGGATACCACACTGACGTCATGAGTGAAAACACAGAGATTTTTCGACATCCGTGCTCAGATTTTATCGATCATTTAGCTTGTCAAGACATACAACACCGACACATTTACTCACTCCCTTTCCTTTAGTTAGATGGACTCGTGATACAGACCAACGCTGAAGTAACCATGTACATATAGAAGGTGAAAAACACACCGGAAACTTTTTCACATTGTGACTTTAAGTCCTCGGGAAACTTTGCATCTTCTGACAGTCTTTATCGAACGGGACATTGTTCTTTTCATATTCTATGTCAACGAGAAGATCAAAAACTTTCATTCTCAAAAGCTATACAGTCATATTTTTACACCGATATCAATATTATTACCTCCTATCATCTTCCTTACTTACTACGCTGAATTAAATAACAAATGTAACCATATAAACTTATGCATGAAAATGTGACTGTACAGATTCTGATGATGAGATTGTCATGAATTCCTTTGCTGAGTTTCCTGTTTTTTTTACTCTCTAATGTCCTGATGGATAGTTGGTATTAGAGGCAATCGGCAGGAAGCCTTCCAACTAGGTTTCGTGCTAGCTGGCACTCACCAGTCAGCAAGGCGTATCTGCAACCTTGAAGGAGTTCATGTCCCTTCTGAGATTAGAACTCGCGTCACCCAATGAGTTCCGCAGTCAGAGACGTTACCACTAAGCTATTCGGACTTGGTATTGACCTCCTGTAGGATTGTATTGGGTATTTTTTGATTGCACACTAATCAGTAACTAGTGTAATGTGTCTTATCCTATCTTCGGTGCAGACTGAATTCCATCAGTCAAGCTTGCAATGTGGCCACCATGCTAAGTGGCTTGCCATCACGGTGCACTGGGAGTTGTTGGTATTAGATGGTCGGATGCGATTGGCAGGAATCCTTGGACCTAGGATTCGTTCCGATGTATATTTCTCATGATTTGAAATAGAAATTATCGCAAATGTACGTACTACAAAGTTTGATTATAGTGGAAAGAGTTGACATCCTTACTACTCAAGAAATAATCAAAATTTATCCAGTCTATAAAGTTGTAAAGTATTGTTTGAGACAGATAAGACAACTAAAGATATGGGAATAACGCAAATTGTATTACTATTTAAAATAAACGTTTATTAATTTCAACTTGTTTAGATAGTCAGGCATAAAGAGATGAAACGATGAAGGATTTGCTCACAAAAAAAAGGCTGAGAAACATCACCGTTCACTCTTGTAGATAGATACAGAGATGCGATATATGAATTAGAATAACGCAAGTCCTTATAAACCCAATTAATTTGTTTTCTGGTGTTTCGGGATAATTTCACAGCTTCTAAAGGAATTCCATCCGTTGTCTTGAAATATGTCTGTATGAAACAGAACTTCAATCATTGCATAAAATTTCCCCATGTTATGAACATATCTGAATGCTAACATTTTTGCAATAAACCAAATCTTTTTATGGAAATGTTATTCCTTACATCCTCTGAGCAACATCTGGGGTGTTTATGTGTAAGTACAGGTTGCAAAAGGATCATTAACAACCTAACGAAACGCTCTACTTAATCTAGTTCAGAACGACAGTAAGAAAGTCTGTAAACTTGTTGGAATCATATTGATGATAATGGAAAATGTCATCTTGATTATCATTATTGTTTAAAGACGAAAGTTGTGCTTAAAATCGTCGAAGTATGCATAATAGCATATTGACAAAATCAAGTAAATGGGTGATTATTTTCTGAAATTAGCATTCTACAACATGCTGAGCGCAAATTACTTCCTAAGAAGCATTTCTCCGAAGAGATGTTTACATGATATTATAAACGTTTTTTAAACTATCTAAACAACAGTTAGATAGTTTATCACGTTGAAGATACTTTCAGATGTCCTTGAGTATAACCCATATGGAGAGCGACGAGTCGGGCGTCGATGAGTAACATGTAGTTCCACTCGGAAAGCGAGTAACGAACAATAATAATACTATTAGTAATAATACCCTACACTAATACATATACATATACAGATTGATGACAACGTAAAGTGTTATCTTAATTAATATTGCATGTGGGATTTCACCATGAGCTGACATCAGTTAGGGAACCACTGGAAAACCTGGGAGAACTGGACAGTTGTTTCGTCCTAGTTTGGGACTTCTCACCAGTACGCAACCACTGGGATTCGAACCCAGGACCTTCTGGTCACAAGGCGAGCTCGTATACCATTGAGCCTCTGGGATCCGATCCACTGGTCCTTGAATTCTAACTTCTGCCAATTCATGACATGGCGTGACCACTTCGCAATGTCTTCTTCGATGAGTTACTGCCTCATCTTCAACCTGCTGTACCCTACTGGTCACGGCTTCCCACTAGAACCCCAGGTTAACTGCCTGAATAGGGCCAGTCACTAGTGAGCACAGATTAATTTTCAAGTATTGGTTTTATAGGGATTTTGTTTGATTGCATGGAGGATTTCACCATGAGCTGACATCAGCTAGAAATCCTCCATGCAATCAAACAAAATCCTTACAAAACCAATACTTGAAAATTAATTATTATTGTTTAAAGACAAAAGTCATGCTTAAAATCCTCAGTGTCAGTAGTAGCTTTTGATGTGAACTATTCGAAATAAATAACAAAGAAACTGTATATAGCCTACTGACAGAATCAAGAAAATCGATGACTATTTTCTGAAATTAACATTCTACAACATGCTGAGCGCAAATCACTTCCTGAGACACATTTCTCCAAAAAATAGTTTACACGATCTTATAGAAAGAATGATGTTTTAAGCTATTAAAACACTTGTTAGATAGTTTATTACATTGGGAATGCCTTCAGGTGCCCTTCAGTGGGACCCAAATCCAGAATGACGGAACAAATGTCGAAGAGTAACATGCGGAAAGTTATGTGAAAGGGAAATGAAAGACTTTGAGCAGTCTTTTGAGCAAGTTGAAAGGGATGATAGAAGTCCTAGTAAAAAAGTAGACGTATCGCTGAACTCCTATGAATAATCATCATAATACCCTACACTAATCCATATTAAAAGTCAATCTGAACGAAGAATATTCTTTTCAATAATTTCTCCCCTTCAGGTTCTTACAATTATAAAATAAAATACTTGTGGTCGTTACAATAAAGGCCAGTTATACGGCGGTGGATACATTTTTAGCGTAGAATAACAGATTAGTGTTATGGGGTGTCAAAATAAATAGTCGTATTTGAGTGTGACAAACATGCTAGTTGGCTGAAATCGATTAGAAAATATTGTAAAATGGGATAGAATGATGGTGATTAATCATAATAGAATTGTAGAGTGTGGAGTAGGAAAATTGACAAATCAGTTCAAGGTTATAAAAGGTGTCAGGCGAGTGGCTAGTACAAAGTGGTCTGTCTTAAACAGGGGATAGTAAGACTGAAATGAGAGGTTCATAATGAGATAACGAATATGTTGAATGAAACAAGTGAAGGCATATATTGAGAAAACAGATAATATCACTAATAATAAGTCCGTATAACTGAAAAGTTCAATAGTATTGAGGGAATGTTTGCATAAAGGGCATAAATTATGACGAATAATAATAACTGTAATAATAATATTTATAATAATAAGCAAAGTTAAAAAACAACCAAAAAACCAAGAGAGTTAAGGGGAAGGAGCACTCTCGGTGAGAAGAAAAATCTTCAATCCAAGGTTGGCCACGGTAGGAACAGCGTCTGGACGTGTTCGTTTTGGATAAAATGTTCCGATTTAGTCGATCTTATTGCAACACCTTAAGCTATGTGTAGGAGACGTAAGCGAACTATACGTGATAACGACTTCGGAATTCGGTATGTAACCCTGAAAGCTGTGTTGACATCGATACGATGTCCAGTATCGACCAGGTGTGACAGGATCGAGCTTTTTATGCACTTAATTTTCCCCTTCCTGAACCAAGCTGGTAAGTGTTCTCGAACCCGTAGACGAACCTGCCTAATCGTGCGCCCTATATAACTTGAACCACAGGAACAGTTGAAATGGTATATGCATGAAGAAGAGCTAAGGTTAGGTAAGACATCTTTGAGTTGCTGGGTGAACATTGAACGGCTAGTGAAGGATAGACACAGACGTGCAGAGTGGAAAGTTTTCTTGATCGCCCTGGTTAAAAGTTGCGATAGAATCTCTGCAGGAGTATCTCCCTTGAATTGGAGACGTAAAAACAGTCTTTTTCTCCACAGTTGCCAGTTCATGTTTACGACTATGGTAACCTATGTTGGCTTTAATGAACTTCTCTGGATATCCATTCTCGCTTAGAATATCTCGGATGATCTGGAGTTCTTTCTCTATGCACTCTTCAGAACAAATAGACCTTGCTTTAAATGCTAAGCCCCTGATTAGATTACGTTTGTATTTCATCGGTACGAAGCTAAGGAAATGTGTATACTGAGCTTTGGTCTCTAGCTTTCTAAATATGGTTCTTTTGATAGAACCATCCTCTCTTTTTGTTAGTAGGATGTCGAGCAAGTGTAGAGAGTCATTGTATTCTCCTTCGTAGGTGAAATGGACCGCTGGGTGAGCATTATTGTAGTTGTTCAAAATCAAATCACTATTTAACCCTTCATCGCACATTACAAAAGTGTCATTCATGTATAACCTTGAACTGATTTGTCAATTTTCCTACTCCACACTCTACAATTCTATTATGATTAATCACCATCATTCTATCCCATTTTACAATATTTTCTAATCGATTTCAGCCAACTAGCATGTTTGTCACACTCAAATACGACTATTTATTTTGACACCCCATAACACTAATCTGTTATTCTACGCTAAAAATGTATCCGCCGCCGTATAACTGGCCTTTATTGTAACGACCACAAGTATTTTATTTTATAATTGTAAGAACCTGAAGGGGAGAAATTATTGAAAAGAATATTCTTCGTTCAAATTGACTTTTAATTCATGAGATATAGGAATATTTCACACAATCAAAACTAATACATATATCAAAAAATATTACAGATGTTAAACAATTAACGTATTAAACGAACCTTTAAATTCTCAAGTTCTTTTGTTACATCATGTAATTCCAGATCATCTTCATCATCATACAGTGAAATATATGTTGACTGATGCATACTTATCACTCTGATAGCTGAAAAATATATTATTCACAGTTCATGAAAGAATGGACATGACTATCTTTAAAATTATTGATCACTGTCAACTAATCAATTTTCAGTAAGACAAAGAATGTATTTGTACAAATTTCTTCTAGACACACACATATTCTGTTTATTTAGTTGGATTAAAATAGTTTCTGATGCATGTAAAAAGAAAAATCGTTCAAGGCAATTATGAATAATTGATGTGCGACAGATAAATCAAAACGTTTTGTTTACAGGATTTCATCATGAGCTGATATTGGTCAGAGAATCATTGGAAAACCTGGGAGTACTGGACTACTGTTTCGTCGTAGTTTGGGACTCTTCCACAGTACGCACCCACCGACAGGGTTCGAACCCAGGACCTTCTGGTTACAAGGCTAACGATCTCGTATACCACTGAGCCACTGGGACCCGATCCAATGACCAGCGCATGAATTCTAACTTCTGCCAATTCACGATATAGCGAAATCGCTAGCCAATGTCTTCGGCGAGTACTTGTCCTCACACCCGACCTGCTGCATCCTACTGGTCATGACTTCAAAACGTTTTGTTAATGTCAATTATGTGCTCAGCACCAACAAGATGATCAACGGGAGAGATTTGAAAGGGGTTACTTCCTTCACTTACCTGGCTAGGAAGCACGGTTTCAAAAACACAGGCCGGTAGGACGGATGAAGATGTCACCAGCCGGCCAGAATCAGAAAGGTAAGCTACTCCTTCATTAATATGAAGCATTTTGCACTGCGCAGCATAGAGAACAAGATTCAGATTTTCAACACAGATGTCGAGTCAGTCAGAAACTTGCACTGCGTGTCATGGAAACGATTTCAGACTTTTATCAAGAGCTGCCAACTTCACCGGCTCCATACTGAAGATCAAATGGCCGGCCGGCCAGCCAGCCAACCAAAAAGAATTAGCAATAAGAAACTCTGGCTGGGAACAAACCAACAGACGAGAGCCGTTTGTTTAACAAATATAAAGGAGAAAATGAAGATGGATCGGGCATGCATTGAGGAAACCGCCGAATGACATCACGCTCAGTGCAGGCCATTGCTCGAGTGGAATCCTAATGGGAAAAGACGAGTGGGTCGTCAGTGTGAGGGTGACATGGAGAAGATCGTGCGAGTTGGAGGAGGAGATGAGAGATTAGAGGCGATCGTGTGGTCTTCCAGTTGGAGAGGAGAGGAGAGAGTAGAAGAAAGTGTAGACGTGTTCTTAAAGCCGTGATATATATATATAAGATTACGAAATCAAGATTTGGTGTATAGGAAGTCGAATGAAAAGGTGGTGACATAACGCAGTGAGTCGAATTCATAGAATTAAAAATTAAGTCCCACATGAAAGTCTATGGAGGTCGAAAATTATCAAATTATACACTCATTTTAAAATAGTAAAATTAATGAATTCACCGAACACCATGTTTTTTAATTGAGATTGAATAAGGACACGACCTGGTTCAGAGTGCAGTACGGACGACACAACTTCACTCTCCAGCTTCTTTCTTTCCACTATCGCCAATCATCTCGGGCTGGATTGTACCTGATCCCTACAGTCACATTCGGATCCTTGGCTTTAATCCCCTTTTCTCTCCGCAAGTACCCTCGGACGGACTGTTGGCATACTCTTAAGTGGAGTGAGAAACTGCATAATAGAAAGGACTACTTCATCACTACAATTCTGTACGTCTTTACTTGTGTATTTTGGAACAATTATAATTCACCAAGTAAGTGCATTTTATATGTATATTAATTTGTTTAGACTGAATTCCTCTCTATACACATATGTGCGTCGGTTGCACAGTGGTTAGGACTCTCGCCGACCATGCATATGGTCCGGGGTTCGAGCCCACGCCGACGCACACCTGATATCTATGGTCGGCCTGCGAAATTTGGGCTACCGATGTCCATGCTGAAAATTCCATACTTGTACAAAAAATACGGTATGGAATCAAGCCGTAATCAAAAATAAAAAAAAATAAAAAAATAAAATAAATGTTTGTATTTGTTTTGTCCTTTTTATTTGCGTATAAACGACCTTAGCTGTTTAGCCCACAATAAGTCAAGCTAGAAATGAGGGGTGTGAAGCAATATGATAAAATTAGAAGCCGAATGTTACTAGAGAGTTACCAAGGTAACTGAAATCACACAACGGATTTCTTTTGGTCATAGTTCAGATTTCAGTCATTTTATTGCCATAGATCCAGCAAACTGATTAAAACTTGGTCTGTTCTGTCTGTTAATTATTTCGAATGCTCCGAATGCATCCAGTCATTATCCTGTGTCTACCAGGAGTTTGATAACTGCTGAGTTCAAACTATTCACTCCATTTGATTTCGCGGGGAGCATAATTATACCTGCGTCGGCGGCACAGCGGTTAGGACGCTCGCCGACCATGCACATGGTCCCGGGTTCGAGCCCTCGTCGACGCACACCTGATATATATGGTCGGCCTGCGAATTTTGGGCTACCGATATCCAGGCTGAAAATTCCATACTTGTACCAAAAATACGGTGTGGAATCAAGCTGTAATCAAAAATAAAATAAAAATATTTTTACATTTTCCTTGCTGTATTTGTTGATAAAACTTTCGTGATGGCCATTTTCTTTCAAAAATTTTTCTAGTAACATAAGTTCACTGGTCAGTTTATCTGCTGAGCATATACGTTTTGCCTTACAGGACAATGTCTTCACTACCTTCCTCCTAAAGCCGACTGGGCAGAAATTTATGTAGAGACCACTCCTCATGTTCTTGACATAAACTGATCTCCTAAGTGTTTCATCTTTTCTTCTGTCAAACTTGACGTCCAGAAAATGAAAACTCCCCAACATCTTCGTGTCCCATAAGGAAAGTGATGATTTAGTGTACACTACTGAATAAGCAAAACAGATTAAATGCACGACTGAGAATAGTGCATTTAATGAACAAGTCATCTAAATATCTATGATAGGTTACTGTTTCATGGATTGCATATTTAAGAGTTGTTTAAACCTAAGCATAAAAATAACTGACAATACAGAACTCAACGTACCACCTGTAGTGGTAGGTAATTCCCTAAAATTATTGGCCACAGCATTCATCACTGAACATTGGATACTGACCCTCACTGTTTAAATCAACTCGTTTAGCTGGAGGCTTCCGGTCAAGCATCCACGCGATTTGGCACGCTGTCATGTTACGTTTGTTCGTTAGTGCACGATCCCTAGCTAGTTAAGCAATCATCTCGCACTCTAATTCGTTCCCGAAACATAATTCGTAATTTAGACGATCAGTCCTGGTGTTTTGCTTTGCCTTTGATCCACATGGAACGAATACTACAGAAGAAGCTGTGGGTATTAGATCTTGCGTTAGTATACTTCGTACTATCCGTGAACGTCAATACCTTTAGCCACTAAACTGGTTAGCCCTACCTTGAACTTCATCTTTGGTAAATACACAGACAAATCCGGTGAGTTCGTTGCATTTTGTATTTGTTCTTGTACTATTTTTAAACTATATATGTTTCGTCATGAGTGGTCGTACTCCTAAGGTCATCCGTATTCGATCAACCACCAAAACTTCAGCTCGTGCGATTTTGGCTAGATAATGTGGAATCATGGCTTCGGATAGTCAAGTTTGCTTTCAGTTAAAATGTGATCACTGACCAACGTTCATAGTCCCTTGCAGTTGTCCACGCCCAACCACGGGAATTAAGCAAATGCGTAACTGTGTATATGTCGAGAGGTAAGTAGCGCGTATGAGTTGCTTAAAGCAACCCTCTTAAAGAGAAACAACTTCATGGATCGGCGACGTCTTGATGAACTATTTCGCAGTGTGGATTTAGGTGATCAGTCGGCTGTGAGCATGCTAACAAGAATGAGGGAAGTTACTGACCAATGTCAGTTCGATGAGGGACTTTTCAGAGGACTGTTCTTATCCAAACTGCCACAGTCAGTACAGGCTATGTTGGTGACACTTCAAGGTGTTATTATAGATAAATTAGCTACCTCCGCCCATAAAATTCTAGAAATAAGAAAATGGCCAGCCACTGAAATATGCTCAATTGCTGAACAGACTTCGAGTTGGGACACTGCAGTTGTAGAGTTATGCAACTCTGTCCAGCATCCACTTAAGTCAAATAATCCCTATAATTGCTCGTATCGTTGTCCGAACTCCCCTCAACGGTGAAACCCACGTGGTCGGTCTAAATCCAAGCCACATTCACTTAAAACCCTGACTGGTGTTGGTTTCACAGTACCTATGACCAGGAAGCACAATATCACAGAAAACCTTGTAATTCTGGCAGTGTCTGGAAGACTATGGGAAACTATCTCACCGGCAAACCTTCGCGGCAACCATCAAATGTGGCACTAGTCGCCTACTTTACATTCGTGATGTGGTCAATCAGATTCGGTACTTAGTCGACACAAGCGCCGAAGTCAGCGTCCTTCCTGCTACAGCAGCAGATCGACAGAAGGAACCTGTCTCCAACTTACACGCTACGAATGGAAAACCTATTGCAACCTTTGGTAGGAAATACCTCTATCCGAACGTAGATTTACGTAAACCCATTTAGTAGATTTTCCTTCTTGCTGACTTCACAATGCCCATCATTGGTACAGACCTATGTAATCATCATGATTTACTCGTAGACGTCTGCCAAAAATGACTGATAGAGAGTACTGCTAGACTGTCTATTAAAAGCATCGCCTAGGTAGGCCATAGCTTGTCATTCGCTAAGAAGAAGAAAGTCTTTGATTCAACTTCCAAGCCGATCGTTGATAAGTGCCCGGAACTTGACTGCCCGTCTAACGATCTACCGCGCATAACCAGCAATGTTATGCATCAGATCACAACCTCAGGACAACCTGTGACATCTAAAAAATAACGACCTGCTCCTGACAAACTACGACTCACTATAAATGAATTCAACTACATACTCAACCGTGGCATCATACGGCCATCGAATAGTCCATGGGTATCTTCACTGCATATGGCACCGAAAAAAAGATAGCAACGATTGGAGACGCACTGATGATTACCGGTGGGTGAACGCCAAGACAACCCCTGATTGCCATCCACTGCCTCACACACACTACTTGACGGCAACATTATCTGGCGCAACTATATTCTCGAAAACAGAATTGGTTAAATCATACAACCAAATCCCTATGGCACCAGAAGGTATCCCAAGGGTGGTTATCATTACGCTTTCGGACTTCTTGAATTTCTACGTATGCCATTCGGCCTTCGGGTTGCAGCACAAACATTCCAACGATTGACAGACGGAGTATTTCGCGGTCTCGACTTTGTATACTCATACTTAGACGACTTCCACATTGCCAGTCCAGACAAGGAAACTCACCCTAGATACTTGGGCTTAGCATTCGAAAGGTTACGCCTATCACTAATGTTAAAAAGTGTCAGATAGGTATCGACTCACTCAAATTTCTGGGCCACGCCATTGACTGTAAGCGTATTCGCCCACTGGCTAGTAAAGTCGAGGCGATACTGAACTCTCCGGAGCCACAGACAGTGAAAAGTCTGCTCAATTTTAACAGCTTGGTAAGTTATTACTGACGCTTCATTCCTAGCTGTGCTTCCCCGATTCAGCTACTAACAGACCTTTTTCGAGGGAATAACAAGTTCACCGAATTTGACGCGTCTTCTCAAAATGCTTTCACTCAGGTTAAAAAAGCTATCGCGGATGCCACCCCTTGATATATCAGGATCCAACGGCACCGTTGAGTATCTCACTTGATGCATCAGACACTGCAAACGGCGCAGTTCTGCAACAACTAGTCAACAGAGAGTGGCAACCACTCGCCTTTTTCTCGTGTTGTCTACAATTAGTAGAAACAAAGTACAGCATATATGGCGGAGAACTTCTTGCTATATACTGTACTATATGTCATTTTCGACATTCAGTGGAGGGTCGTGAATTTATAATTTTCACTGACCGCAAACCTCTGACGTACTGTCTGAACTCAACTTCAGATAAGTATTCACCCAGAGAATCATGACAACTGGACTTCATTTCACGGTTAACACAGGATATTCGCCATATATCTGGAGTGAACAACACTGTGGCAGATGCCTTGTCGCACATTTGTTCCCTCACCCAAATCGGTGGCATAGACCTTGTAAAACTGACTTGTCTTCCAAAAGAAGATACTGAGCTTTAATATGAGTTGTCGAAAGCAACCCTGCAATTGGCCGAGAAACTCTTAAGTATGGGAAGATACACTATCCTATGTGACATTCCCACGAGTACTCCTCACCCCATCGTGTCTAAATAACATCGCCATAACGTCTTCAATACTTCGCATAGCTTATCTCACCTAGGTATTCGAACTACCGTCAAGCTCGTAACTAGTCGATTTTGTTGGCCTGGTATTAATAAAGAAGTAAGAGAATGCGCAAACATGTGCTCAGCTTTCCAAAAGTGCAAGGTAGTAAGACACACCAAAAGCCCTCTTAGCACCCTTCTTTTATCAGATGTGCATTTCGAACACGTTCATGTAGATTTGGTTGGACCCCTTCCAGAATCTCATGGATACACCTACATCTAAACCTGCATCGACCGTTTCACACGATGGCCTGAAGCAGTACCCCTAAGGCTGTATCTGCTGAAAAAATCGCACGCGTCTCTGCTGAAAGATGGATCGCAAACTTTAGGTGCCCATCCACCATAACAACTGATCGCGGGCGGCAATTCAAAAGTGGCTTATTCTTCGCATTGACTAAAATCACAAGTTGCATGCGTTTTAGAACAACAGCCTACCATCCTCAAGCTAATGGTATGGTAGAACATCTGCACAGGTAGTTGAAAGCTGGTTTATCAGCTGCAGACAATACCCAATGGACAGAAACACTTCCATCAATTCTCCTGGGGGTACGAAACGCTTTGAAGAGTGATGGTGGTCGTACTACCGCCGAGCTAGTATATGACACGACACTACGACTCCTAGGTGAGTTTGTTTCTCCCTCTAGCTTACCACCAACAGTAGATCACGCCTCATACGTCAGCAGGTTTACAAACACAATGTGTTCAGTTCAGTGTAACGTATGCCTAGTCATCGCCCTCCTCGACGGGCAATGTTAGCTGATATAGGATCAGGCTGGAAAAGAGCTAGTGGAGGTCAAACAAAAACATGGCGCCAGTCAATGAAATCTACAACAGTTGGTCTAAGCCACGTAGGAAGGTGTGGACTTCCTGGTTGGAGTCCTCGGGACGGTAAAAACCAATGGTTGGAAACAATTGGTGACATGGCTCAAAATCGTTCTCAATGGCGCAGATGCATCCACTCCTTGTGACTTATGATTTCCAATGAAACTGTTTTGTTCTTCGTTATAACTATTCCTTTGTCTCACACCTCTGTTTACTGTCTCTATTATGCATTTCTTCTACTTTTTTCTCTTGCTTTGTGTGCTACAAGGAGGGTGTGTGGCGACTTGAACTGCTGCACATATGTCCAAAGTTCCATGTCGAAAACAGACAGACAGTTCAGTTAAACCTGCTCCTCTTCGACCACAGTCCATAGACGTCTTTGTTCACCCGTGTTTGAAAACTTCTTCATATGTGTTTGTTCGTCGTGACTCTGTGCGTCGCCCTCTGGAACCCCCATACGACGGACTATATAAAGTCATTAAACATCTGAATAAATTCTTTGTCTTAGACAAAAAAAGGGTCGCGAAGACTCCGTTAGCATAGACCGTTAGAAACTGGCCTACTTAGAAGGCAATTCCATCAGCCCAGAACTGAGCATTCCCAATAATACACAAGTAACCGAATATCCGTTTGTCTTCGAACAAATCACCACACGGTGAAAGCCACCGAACCTTCTGTCGAGGCCTTAAGAGAAAGAAACGCGTTCTGGACGAAACGTGAGATTTCCAGAACATCTTTACGCTTATGTCACATAACTCAGTGAGATGTGATTCACCCAACTTTTATTCACTTCTGGTATTTTAATTTTTTTCTTTCAGACACGTCAATTTTTTTAAATTGCATCCCGCAACACAAGTAAAAAACTTTTCTATTACCGTACATGTTACACCCACTAAAAAATTAGATATATACTTTTTCCGGTGTTCTATTTTTCGTATTATTATTTGTATAATAATATATTCTCATTTTTGCACATGAGGGACGCCAGTTTACAGGCACAAATTATACATATGATTAATAAGCATAGTTAGTAATGATAATATAATAAGGTGTATATATTTATTCCTGCCTATGTAGGACAAACCAGTTGTATAGGCATGGATAAGTATTATTTCAATTGCATATTTAAGTTACATGAATCACGGTTAAATTACATGGTTGCTGTCTTTTTTATCTTTAGTTTGTGAGAAAAATCTGATAACTAGTGATTCAATGGACCACATCAAGAAATATAGAGATATTGACTTCACATTAACAAAAATAAACTCAAGTATGTGTTGGATGGATTAGAGATACTTGGGAAAATAAATAAAGCTTGAAGTCAATTCCCCCATATAAGAATAAAATGCATCTTATAATAATATATATTCACTATATGCACATGAGGGACTCCAGGTGACAGACAACATCAATATGATAATAATGTATATATAGAGTAAGCATGTTTACAATGTGTTGTAATTTTTTCTAATAGTAGTATTAGTATTTCGAGATGACCGAATTACAAGAATTCAACCAAAACACAGAGAGGGAGGAATTCTGGAATTTGTATTTGGCGGAATTATATATCAATTCATATAAGAAATATATTAACAATCAACAGTAAATATTTAAACAATACAGTCAATCACCACATCCGCCACACGTCGAATATCTCCTTGCGTATTTATAACGATGTCTCGGTTTGCTTGCAGGTAGCTGCGACCTTCTAACTGATTCTGTGATATTATTTTCATCAGTATTATCTGGACTTATTTCTGAATTATCTACAAAATCAGGATTAGCAGCGGAATCATTAAAATTATAATTGGAACGACGTACTTCACTTATTGTCACTTTGTCCAGGTGTCTTTTATGAACTGAGTGATCTTTGATGTCTAATATCTTCACCACTCGATTTCCCATTTTTTGTAGTATAATTCCAGCAGAAGGTCTATAGTTATTCCCTTTGTAATAATGTACATTAGAAGTCGTGGACATCAGATGCTTTCTGAGAATTCGAGATTTGAATAGTTTTGTAGGACTTTCATGGGTACTTGTATGCTCTGCATTCAACAGACGCAATCTATGCATATGCAGCAATTCCTCCATTTTAATCAGTTGATCTCTCATCTCATTCAGCTGTTGACGAATGGACAACCAGTCAGCTTCCACTTCACTCACTTTTTTCGTGTTTTCGACATTTTGCATTGTAACTCGGCTACCTCATTTTTGAAAACAGTTGACACTTGAGTTGCTGAACTTGTAGTGAAGGTTTTCATTGGATGAGATTGAGTATTTTGAAAAGCTGAAAGACACATTGACTCGATTTTACTAGACAGATTGGAAGAATTATAAGAATTCTGAGTAACATAAGTATTCGAACTTCTGCAAACAGTCTTGATGTGTCCAACTTTACCACATTTATGACACTTAGCACCCCGAAAACGGCAAGTGCTTCGTAGATGAATCTTTCCACATGAAAAACATGGTTTAATGTTTTTGATCTCTCCCTGCATTCTATTACCTGTGGACGACAGTTTGGATTGCTTTCCATGAACACTTGTATTTTCGACTTTGGACAGCATGACATCAGATACTGACGTAGTGGGAGCAGAGTATTCACTGTAGACATCTTCATATGTAATACATAAATCTTTAGCAGTTTGAAAGGTATAGGAAGGAATCTGAATTAACTCTTTCTCTAACTCAGGAATATTGATTCCAGCAATTAGACGATCACGTAGTTGAATATGCAGCTGATTTCCAAAGTTGCACTTTGAAGCTTGTATTTGAAGTTGAAGAATGAAGTCTCTAATCTTCTGATTGGGAGCACGAACCAGTTTGTTGAATTGAGTCCTCCCTTGTGTCTCAAAAGTAGTTATATGGAAGTGATGTATCAGAAGTTCACGGAGCTTGTCGTATGGCAGAGAAATGGGTTTGTCTGGAAACGACAGAGTCTTCACTAGGCTATACGCATCTAGCCCAATAGCAGTAATGAAATGAGCTGGAATTTTGTCATCCCGAACATTCTTTGAAATGCACCATGCATCGAAGCATTCAAGATAATCAGCAATTTCCCGCGGTGAACCATTTATAGGAAACTTTCTAAGGTTATTTAGTTCCATCGCGACGCCAAAATGTTCTAATTTTTTTGTAATAGTAGTATTAGTATTTCGAGATGACCGAATTACAAGAATTCAACCAAAACACAGAGAGGGAGGAATTCTGGAATTTGTATTTGGCGGAATTATATATCAAATCATATAAGAAATATGTTAACAATCAACAGTAAGTATTTAAACAATACAGAGATAGAAATTGTCAATCACCATACAATGTTTCATCGATACAAGATATACAAAGGAAGGTAATGGAATAATGACAGCACAAATTGCATAAGTTGAAACAATTTATATAATACAATCCCAGGCACAATTATTCCTTCAATTTGTAGGAAAATGCGCATAACAACTGAGAGTTGCGTTCCATTTGGTCGATATGTGGATTACGTAAAAACATGACAACTGGATTACATATCACAATTCCCAACAGACATCCAATTTATCAAAGGAGATTCCAATATCCTGGCCGATTCTTTGTCTCGATGTGATGTTAATCAGCTTCTGTCTTCGATAGACATTAGCTTAGAAAATATAGCCAGGTTGCAGAAAAATGACGCCAAACTTCAAACTTGTAGACGAAAGTCCTCCCTACAGTTGCAGGATATATCTATTTCTTTGTCTGATACAACTATTGTCTGCGACGTTTCCACCGGCGTTCATCGACTTTTTGTTCCGCAAAGTTGTCGAAAACCTTTGTTTGAACATCTACATTCTCTGTCTCATCCTGGAGTACGTGCAACGCTTAAGTTAATCAGCGAGAGATTCGTTTGGCCTAAGATGAACTCCGATATTCGGAAATGGGCACGCCAATGCTTGCAATGTCAAAAGTCCAAAGTACATTATCCCACCGTCACAACTCCAAAGCAGTTCAACTTACCAGATAAACGATTTCGGCACGTGCATATAGATATTGTTGGACCGTTACCACAATCCAGAGGTTTCACACATATCCTTACAGCTATTGATCGATTTACACGATGGGCTATTTCTTGTCCGCTCAACGACATATCTGCAGAAAATACCGCTTTGGTGTTCCTAGATCGCTGGGTGTCAAACTATGAAGTACCAACAACGATTACAACAGACCGAGGAGGCCAATTTCAATCAACTCTGTTTCGAGAGTTTACGAGACTCCTTGGGGTAGACCACATCTCCACTACAGCTTATCATCCTGCGGCGAATGGTCTGGTGGAACGTTTCCATCGACAACTGAAAAGCTCCTTAATGGTACAATCTGAATCATCTAAGTGGAGTGAACACCTACCATTAGTTCTCCTCAGTATCTGGTCAATTGTCAGCTCAACTCGTGTATCGTACCACCCTCACATTGCCTGGTCAGTTAGTTCCTTCTAATGATTCAACTGATGTAAATATCTCCGATTTTGCCAACCGCCTTACTCAGCAAATGCTTCAACTTCGACCAGTAGCCCCTCGCCTATCACTTCAAAAAACTCAAGTTAACAGGAATCTACTCATGTGCAAATTTTTATTTGTTCGCGTCAATGCCGTTAGAAAAGACTTACAACATCCATATGAAGGTCCCTTTCCAGTACTCAAACGCACTGATAAATACTTCACACTGGACAGAAATGGTAGGCAGGAAACTGTTTCTATCGACCGTCTTAAGCAAGGGTACACTGACAGCGAATATGAAGCAATAGTAACGCCCGCACCGATAAATAATGAGAAAGTCAATGCAACTCCAACACTTCCGATCTTCACACTCCCCCTGTTCAGACACGCAGTGGTCGGCAGATCTGTAAACCTGCACGCTACGTTCATTTCATTGACTGACATAAAAAATACGTTAACCTTATTTAGACATTCTTCTCAGTATTATTGCTCTTGACATTCATTTCATTGTAACCATAAATATTTAATATTATCACTAATTGTTTGTTGTTTGTTAACTGCACCGCAAGCATACGCATTCACCAGGGATATATATATCCCCTTATAGATGAATTTCTCAAATGCTAACGACCACGTCATTGTTTATTATGTGCATAAATTTTTTATTTAAAATTATAACAAGTTTTGATTTCCTTTTATTCCTGGATCATCCTTGCATGTGCTAATCTTTCTATGACACGGATGCATTCTATACATTCCAATCTAACTTTGTATCCTTATTATTGTTACTGTTATTTTTTGTTACCCTTATTGTTAGCATTATCAATTATTTATATTGCCTATATCCATGTAATTATCCACGATAACAGTACTGATGGTCCTCCGGACCTCGAAGAGGGGGAGCCGTGTGGAGTCCTCAAAAATAAACCTATTCAATTTTTACTACTATGTAAGAAATGAACATATTGTACATTACTTTTTTTAATCAGAATCTCTGTACTTTGAACTTTACCTCGAGGTTTGAATCGTTGGAAAATTGTGACGCTCCCCCATTGCTTTTGAGTTGAGTATTGCTGCCATGATTCTGGATGTTATTGGTTTCCACTGCATTAGAGCTTTGTCTGCCTCTGGCTACATCATAAAAGCCACTTCCTCAGTGCATTAGTGGCTGTCGTCTGGATGGCCGGATTAGATTAATGACTCTTCAGCTGTCAATTTGGATAATCTTCATATGTTCGGTCTATTTTCGCAGGTGCCCCGCATTTCTTTCCCATATCTTTGGCTACGTGGGCAGCCTTCTCTGCCCCATCCGTTGTACGACTTCCCATGCTCCCATCCTTAGTTTTGCTTTGATCGACAGAACAGAAATCCACTGGCTGGCTTTCACCAACCCGAGTCATTTATCCTCCTCAATTCCAGCGCAGAATAAGTCGCCCTTTATAGTATTTTTACTGTGCGATAAAGCATACCTGTTACTAATTAACCTACATTTCGTGCAAACTGACAAGTCTACATAAAATGCATGCCATTCATTCAGGCACGATCACATATGTTATAAATTACAATCGTGAAATATTACAAATTGGCACCTTTTCAAAAGTTTAAATAGTTGAATTATAGCACATGCAATCAGAACAGGTTCTTGTACAAATGTTAAATTGTAAACCCTTCACTAAGGTCACCATCAGAGTTAAGCGACAACCAAAACCTCGTCCTATTTCCTGCTGACAGTTATGACCAATCAGTGGACAGAATATATTTGGGTGAGTCCTATGCCGCCACTAGACTAAGAGCTATTTCAGGAAGAGGAGAACGTTCTGGGAAACTGCAAAATGGTACAAATTACAATTATGGATAATACACCATTGGAAGCACATTTGCAAGATATATACGAGGGGGAACTACAGACTCCTTGGAGTGATAGTTGAAATGTTTAATGCTAACCATATTGGTCTTACCATGGAAACTATGCATTTTCGATTAAAATATAGATTAGCTGGAATCCTAGTGTTGTTGTCTTTCCTCCTTCAGAGCAACCAGACTTTAAGCGAGCGTGAATACTAACATAACAGGGCTAAAATTGTCTGTCACGTCCAATGTCATTGGTGGAGTGAGACGCTCAAAGGACATTTTCGTTCATGTTAGTCGGCCATGTGGGATTGCAGTTCCGTAGCCGTTCGTTTACACATTGGTTTTTACGTCTATCCTGCAGTTATTCACAACTTATCTTGATGAGTATTGTTCACAAATGTTGCGTTTCACCTCATTTTTGTTTCCATCGTTGTTAAAATTAATTATTTTGTTGGTTTCGAAAGTTTCTACTACCAGGTCAGTGCATTCACTTCATTGTAATTGTTTCATACTTTACACTAATGCCTATTTTCAGGGTTTTAATTGGTTTTTCAGCTATTGATGAATTTGTACTGTGTAGAAGTTTTGGAAATTGTGCACATGAACAAGTTTGGGTGGCAGAAACTATTGTTTCTAGTTCATTTGTTGGTTGCCAGTATTGTTGCTAGCTCATCTGGTTACTTTTCGTGTAGAAATCTGGAAAACGAATGTCTTTCACGTTCACGTTTACAGCATACAACAATCTAAGAGTCAATCTGGTGAGGAGAATACGATCAAGGTTGATATTGGCAAAGTTTTCGAAGAGCATATTAAACATGAAGATTTCAGAGCCTGGTTTGAAGTTGAAAAAGCTCTGAAGCTTTTCGAGGAGGTGAGTATACCATCAGTATGTCTGTTATCAGTTAAAAAAGCGGGTACTTATGTGAGAGAATGTAAAGCAAACAAGTTTGAGCCACATGAGAAGTATCTGTTGTGCGCGTGTGTATTTTTAGGAACAAAAAGTAACCGGAACCCCTAAAAGCTAAGTGTTGCATATGCTTATTAATGCTTTATTCACATGAACCAGGACTGCCTGTAGTAGAGCCAGTGTTAGCAGCTACTCGATGTGTTGCAAAACGATTCACAAAGCGTAAAAAATAAGATAATCTGGTGAGTGTACGAACTATCCCAGTTAAAGGTAAGACTTTCATTAGCAAGAATAACGTTTCGGAATGTGGTCTACGATTGGTGGTTCCCTCGAAGTTGTGATTTTTCCGTGGCTACAAACACGGATGTCCATGATTTTTAAGAAAACTTTAAATAAATCTTCCTTCAACCAGTGGTTTTCCTTTTCTTGGCGAAACATTCGTTGAAACGACTAGACGATTAGGTACCAAGTAGGATGTTCTGTGACTCAGAATTGTAGTCGCTGTGTTTTGGACTAATTTCGCGCATCTGACTGTTATAACCCTATGAATATAGCTCTTATCTCATGGTGCATTATGCTATCTAGAAATCATAGGCACACTGTCTTCGGTAAATTTATTTTTACTTTTTAAATGACTGCAAATAGTGAGTCATTTGAGGTGATAGGATGAATACCTCTACACGCATTTGTGGAAACTAGGGTACATTTAATTTTTTTGAGTAGGAGACGATTTTTCTACCAAGAAAGTTCTCAGAATTTCCACTTTTACTTCGTCATTCAAAGATAACGTTATGTTGCCCACTAAGGTAGTTGCTACTGGAGATTACCTTCAGTAATGCGTCATATAAGTAAGCAGCGTAGGTTAACTGCGTCTAAATATATTAAACGTCTTATAACTGGTCAAATCGTAGTTCTTACATACTAGTTAGTTTTATAAATAATGAATGTACCGTGCAAACGTTTATCTTGATTTGCATACTTAGCTCTTAAACATTATGCCTACATGTGGCATACATTTAGGGCCAATACTCTGTGTGATGAATTAGTCCGAGATACTTAAAGTCAGACTCGAGTCCTATTACACTGTCATCATTTTCGCACTGGTCATAGGAATTAACAGCTTCACCTAAGTTTCTTTTACATCGGAAACTGAAATTAGCAGTCTGACATTTCGAAGGATTTAGTTTAAGAGCATTTTCTGACTCCTAAGAGAGAGCTGTTCGTCTTAGTACAGTATGTCTGGGAGTTAACAGACATTGAAATAGTTAGATCGTCCGCGTACTTGAAAAAGTTTACTTCACTAAATAAGCTTAGCGTTTATTATTCCGAATTCACTAATCACAAAAGCACATGGTATAGTCACGCACTAAAAAGTCTTGAGGAGGTAGCAATCAAGAGTATATTAAACCTTGCATTAATTTACAAAAGAAAATTATGATGATGGGCATTGGCGTTGGTTTGACCGAATGTTATTTCCGCTGATTTCATATTCGACAAACCCCGTACACCTAAAAAAAAGCACATGTTAAGACTAGTACAACATGAAGTTATGAAAAATAATTCTACATATTAGCATAAACTATGAATACACTGATTCTGTTAATACCAAGTTAGATTCCTATGCAAATAAAAGTATTTGTAGTCCACAGCTGGTTTTTATATTGACGTCATATGCATAAATAGACCCCATAAGTCTCCCAGCATTGGAGGATTCTACCCAGATTTCAAGATAATCTCTGAAAAATCCACTGCTGCGGTGACATTCTCTCATCAAGATTACTGGCAGATTAACTTCACACTAAGTACGTTTACACTAAATGAAGTGTTGCACCACTTGATTCACAATCGAACGTCTACCCAATCGTACAAATGTGCGGACAAAACGGGAACAGTTCTCTGAATATATATGTACAAAACATGTGGCTTATTTCCTAAAGGGGGAAAAATCCGAATAAAGGGGACAAAGTGGGGAAACAATGGAAAAGTTTTACTTCACTCAGGACGTTACTGATAAATTGTAAGTAGTTAAATTTTTAAGTAGAAATTACTTAACCACTACTTCAATTGAAGAAAACGCATGAATTAATTGATGCATTTTTCGTAATGCAATTACATCGACAGTTCCCCATTAAATAATTTCAAAGCGTCCTGCAAGCCGAACACGGAGGAAAGTGATAACACTTAAAAGTAAGAACGGTAGTATTTTTTCCTGATAACTAAAGCGTTTTCTGCTATACACGAATCCAGACAGACCCACACGCGTTCACATATGTGTATGTGTGTATGCATGTATACAAATGTAGATACTTTAAAGATATTGGCCAATAGCATAATATTGCAGTCACACTGAGAAATCTACCTGTGACTTGTTATTGTCACTTTGACTGTGATAATATAAGGGGTCAAGGTATTTGCTAATAATGTCACTCATGTGACTCGAATGAGTCACACGATATCATGTAACAAAGATGATGTTATGTGTGGGTTCATGCTTACTGACCAGAATTCAAATCATACACAGTCCTACCACACCAGGAAGCAACATTTGAGACCCTACGCAGGATGCTCAATAAAGTGGGAATTAGGATGGCATTTAAACCTATAAACTCACTCAGACAGGCCATCTCTGCAGGTTAAAGGACCCTACTCACTCAACTAGACAAAATAATACAATTCACAAAATACCTTCCAATGACTGCGAGATCAACCACATAAGCCAAATCAGATGTTATATGTGGGTTCATGCTTACTGACCAATCAGTGGAGTTTATGAAAACATCTTTGGTCAATGTTAATTGCAGCGCAATCAATTTTTTTGGTTTATTTGCTTACAGTCACACATTGTGCGCGCACTTTTAGACTGTTCACGATGCAGGTAGGTGGTCGCTGTGGTCCCTTTCTAATTTTCCTCCTAGTCTAACACTAAATACCCTATATATTAAGCCTGAAAAGATTACGTGAGCGTAACCTACGATTGACCTGCCATTACACCACATTTTACAGAAGGCATAAACGTAACTATGAGCAGGTAATGACCGAGATCAAGGCTGCGTCGACATCAACGGAGGCTGTCACACATGCTGTCCTTCCTGTTGAAGTCGAGTCGTCTTCAGTGAACACTGATACTATGACCAATGAAGTCGAGGTAGTGCCATCGCCACCTTGCAGCAGCCTAACACCAGCTGCTAGTACCTCGCAAATGTGCACACAAGTCTCTTCTGAACGTGGTGAGATGACAAATATCCTACTCAATGTCATGGCGACCGCGAACATAGCAGCCGCTAACAGAATATTGGAGATCTTCCGTGCGAAATTGCCTCAACTACCAACACCTGTTAGAAGTGTACTGAGAATGTGTGGCTCTTGCGAGTCAAGACTGCTTGGAGACGGAATGTATTGCCACATCGGTCTCAAAAAATGTTTGCAGCACTACATGGGGATGTCTGTGGTCGAAAGTCCCTGCAACAATATTGGTCTGCAGTTGAACGTCGACGGATTGCCCATCTCGAAGTCTTCCAACCAGCAGCTGTGGCCCCTGTTAGGTAGAATTACGGCACTGTTCCTAAGTAGTGTGTTCATGATAGGTATATATGGTGGTCGTAGCAAACCCAGCAGTTATAAGGAGTTATGCAGTGACTTAGTATCTGAGCTAAAGGATATATTAAGTCAAGGCATACACATTGCCAGACTGAATAGGCATTTCAACGTTCGTTTGACAGCCATCATCTGTGATGCACCAGCTAGAGTGGACTTGGAATTTATAGTAGGTCATAATGCCAGCGCAGGCTGCGACAAATGCACAGTTACCGGAAGAATGACACTCGGAAATGGATTTTTTCTAAGCCGAACTGATGACAGCTTCCGTCAAAGGATTCAGTCAAGTCACCACCGTGGACAGTGTGTTTTTGAGGAATTAAACATTGATATGGTTAAGTGCTTCCCTCTTGACCCAATGCACCTAGTCTATTTAGGGGTAGTTAAGAAGCTTACATGTCTCTGGCAAGACTTCGCTAAAAAGAGGAGATGCACGTAAACCGGCTCATGTTTGAAAACATTGACGGGAAGATATTAGCTTGTGCTTGAATGACACCCAGGGACTTCCCGAGAAAGTGTAGGGGGCTCACTGGAGTCAGTCGGTGGAAAGCCACTGAATGTCGCATCTTCCTCCTCTACCTAGGACCCGTTTTATTTAAGGATACTATGCCACTCGGAATATACCGCAACTTCCAAAGACAGTATATAGCAGTTTACCCAAAAGTTTTATCGGAATTACTTGGAAGGTTGCAGAGTTGAGTTAGTCAACTTTCTCAGTGAGTTTGAAGTTATTTATGACAGGGAGCACCCAGTTTATAATATCCATTGTCTGAAACACTTAGTGGAAGATGTCAATGAAATGGGACCTTTAGAATCTTTCTCGGCGTTCCCATTTGAATCTTATATGCAGACAATCAGGCGTTCTATACATTCTAACAATGCGATTGCTAAGCAAGTGGCACAAAGATTTGCAAAAAAGGTTTTTTCACGACTGCAAATCAGGAGCACTACACAATAACGTTATAAATCAATGTGAAGTAGATGTAGATAGACAAATAATTAACACCAGGCGTACAGTTATCACTTCCTCTTCACCAGATAACTTCGTCATAGCCTACGGTAGACCGGGTCTCAGAACGCAGATACACAAGGAAGGACTACCATTCAGACCTTATGTAGATGCTTGTGATTTCTCCGACCAGCCATTTAAGTCATCCCACATTGGGATATGGAAATGCTCCAGCTACAAATTCTACCGTCAGATATTACTTGTAACTGCTTCTGTATTCGTACAGACAAGTATGAAGTAGCAGTGCCGTTGCCTCATACTTATCCAGAAACTGCTTAGATTGATTGCGTCAACCGTCGGTATTCGTGCACTTACTGGCAAGCGGACTAATAAGACCGTAAATTTTGTTTATAACATATTTCTTACAGAAGGAAAAAAAGACACGCTGTGTTACGGAAAGGTGGTTCAAAAGAATTATTCATAGCCGCCAAAAATTGGATGCCATCCGGCTACAGAAGTCTAAAACTAGTCAAATATAATCTATTTCCAAAAAAATAGGTGATTATAACGCCTGTAGCCGTGAACGCGGTAACCGATGTCGCTGCGCGATAACACCTGGTTATAACGTATATCCTCACCCCATATTTCCAGCACGTAGGGCTCGAATTGCCCGGGTACAAGCTAATCATTGTCATTTAAAACAAGGTTAGACAAACGGTCCTCCGCCTGTTCCAGCACGGCCAGGCCAGCGTTCTTTTCTGAAAAAGAGGAAACAGGAGACTCATTTAGTGATGTCATGTTAGTTTTTATATCATTACACACCTACCTGCATCGCGAACAGTCTAAAAGTGCGCGTACAATGTGTGACTGTAAGCAAACAAACCAAAAAAATTGATTGCGCTGCAATTAACATTGACCAAAGATGTTTTCATAAACTCCACTGATTGGTCAGTAAGCATGAACCCACATATAACATCTGATTTGGCTTATGTGGTTGATCTCGCAGTCATTGGAAGGTATTTTGTGAATTGTATTATTTTGTCTAGTTGAGTGAGTAGGGTCCTTTAACCTGCAGAGATGGCCTGTCTGAGTGAGTTTATAGGTTTAAATGCCATCCTAATTCCCACTTTATTGAGCATCCTGCGTAGGGTCTCAAATGTTGCTTCCTGGTGTGGTAGGACTGTGTATGATTTGAATTCTGGTCAGTAAGCATTGTAGCGGTAAATAATTCCCCAAAATTATTGACCACAGCAATCACTCATTGGATGCTGACCACCACTGTTTAAGTCGACTTGTTTAGCTGAAGGCTTCCGGTCAAGCATCCCCGCCATTTGGTACCTCGTCGTGTCACGTGCACGATCACTAGCTAGCTAAGCGTTCGTCTAACGGCTTGTTTTGGTTCCTAAATATATATCTTGGTTTGGACGATCAATCATTGGCTTTTGCTTTGTCTTTGGTACGCGAGAATAAATTAATTAGAAGTCGTTGAACGAGATAATCCGTCAAACCTCTAAACTGGTGAGCCCAACCGCGAACTTTATCCACGAAAAATCCGCAGATAACCCCGGTGACATAATTGTCGTCATGAGTGATCTTAGTCCCAAGGTCATCCGTATCCGCTCAACTCCTAAAACCATTCAGCTCGTACCATACTGGCCAGATAATGCTGAAACGTGGTTTCTGCTAGCTGAAGCAGATTTTGTGAGCATGGGATAACCGATCAACGTTCACAGTTACTTGCAGTTATTCAAGCCCTACCGCGGGAATTCAGCAAGTACGTAACATCACAGATGTTCAGTCCCGAGGTAAGTAACTCGTACGAGTTGCTGAAAGCATCCCTCCTCAGGAGAAACGTTCTCACGGACCGACAACGTCTAGATGAATTATTTCGTAACATCGAGTTAGGAGATCAGTCAGCCATGAGCATGCTGACAAGAATGAAAGAAATCGTCGGCCAAAGTCAGTTCGACGAAGGACTATTTAGAGAACTCTTCTTATCCAAGTTGCCACAGTCTGTACAGACCGTACTTGTGACACTTCAGGGTACTGTAATAGAGGACTTAGCAATTACTGCAGATAGGATTCTAGAGATTACCAAACGGTCTGTTCCCGAAATATGCTCGATGACTAAGCAGACTTCGAGTAAGGATCCTGCAATGATAGAGTTGTGCAACTCCATCCAGCAGATGTTTAGGTCAAACATGACTTCTAAATCCCCCGACCGTCGTCCTAAATCTCCTCAACGCAGGAACTCACGTGGTCGATCTAAGTCCAAACCACGTTCACTGAAAAACCCTGACTGGTGCTGGTACCACAACACCTATGGCCAAGAAGCGAAGTGTTGCCGTAAGCCTTGTAACTTCGGAAATGTCTCAAAGTCGGTGGGAAACTATCCCGCCGGCACGCGTTAGCGGCAACCGTCGCCGGTGGCACTAGCCGCCTACTTTACATCCATGATGTGATAAGCCAGACTCGATACTTAGTCGACACAGGCGCCGAAGTCAGCGTCCTTCCTGCTACAGCAGCAGATCGACAGAAGGAATCTACTTTCAACTTACAGGCTGCAAATGGAAAACCAATCGCAACCTTTGGTAGGAAATACGTCTGTCTGAACGTAGGTTTACGCAAACCTATTCGATGGATTTTCCTTCTCGCTGACGTTACAATGCCCATCATTGGCACGGACCTACTTAATCATCATGATTTACTCGTAGACGTCCGCCGAAAACGACTGATTGACAATACTACTAGTCTGTCTATCAAAGGCATCAGCTACATAGGCCCTAGTCTGTCACCCGTTAAGATAAAGGCAATCCTTGATCCAACTTTTCAACCTATTGTTGACAAGTATCCGGAACTTAATTGCCCGTCGAACGACCTACCGTGCATAACCAGCAATGTTATGCACCACATCATTACCACAGGACAACCTGTGACATCTAAAGCACGACGATTAGCTCCTGACAAACTGAGAATCGCCAGGAATGAATTTGACCATATGCTTAGCCTTGGCATCATTCGACCTTCGAATAGCCCATGGGCATCCCCACTTCATATGGTTCCGAAAAAGGATAGCAATGATTGGCGACCCACCGGTGATTACCGGCGAGTGAATGCCAAAACAACCCCTGATTGCTACCCGTTGCCTCATATACACGACTTGACGGCAACCTTATCCGGTGCGACTATATTCTCCAAAATCGACTTGGTTAAAGCGTATAACCAAATCCCGATGGCAACAGAAGACATCCCGAAAACGGCTATCATTACGCCTTTCGGACTTTTTGAATTTCTACGTATGCCATTCGGTCTTCGGAATGCAGCCCAAACATTCCAACGCTTCATTGACGAAGTATTTCGCGGTCTCGACTTTGTATGAGCATACTTAGACGACTGCCTCATTGCCAGTCCAGACAAGGAAACTCACCTTAGGCACTTGGACTTGGCATTTGACAGGTTACGCCAACATGGTGTTACCATCAATATTCAAAAGTGTCAAATCGGTGTTGACTCACTCGACTTCCTGGGTCACACTATTGACTGCAAGGGCATTCGCCCACTGGCTACTAAGGTTGAGCCTCCTAAGAAAAACCGTTCTGGACGCACCGTAAGGTTCCCAGAACATTTGCACACTTATTTGACTTAACGAAGTCGTGTGATTCACGCAACCCATTCGTTTGTGGTACTATTTTTTTTGACGTATCAATTTTTTTTATATACAGTACCACCGAACACAAAAATTTATTTTCCAACGGTTCATGTAACATACACAAAAAATTAATTAGATGTATTTTTTTTCTCGATGTTCTGAACTTAGCAATATTTTACTGTATAGTAAATGCACATAATTTTTTTAACCAAAAAGCTCATTTCGTACATTTTCCTCGACATGGTTCTTAGCGTTCTTGTTTTCTTTTCCAGGTGCGACGGGCACTGGACAGGAAACAAACGAAGCACGGAATCCAACGAAAAACAACAACCAGGAAGCTATGTACAAACACCCCATTAGCATAGGCAGACAAACCAGTAGGCATACGACCAAGCCGCTCGGAAGATTTTTTCACCCGAAAGGGAACCATCGAGATTTTCTACTTCCGGCTGGCTCTGTCCTAGGGTCCTCACGACCCCACCACTGTTTAAGTCGACTTGTTTAGCTGAAGGCTTCCGGTCAAGCATCCCCGCCATTCGGTACCTCGTCGTGTCACGTGCACGATCACTAGCTAGCTAAGCGTTCGTCTAACGGCTGGTTTTGTTTCCTAAATATATATCTTGGTTTGGACGATCAACTATTGGCTTTTGCTTTGTCTTTGGTACGCGAGAATAAATTAATTAGAAGTTGTTGAACGAGATAATCCGTCAAACCTCTAAAGCATGGACCCACACATAACATCATCTTTGTTACACGATATCGTGTGACTCACTCGAGTCACATGAGTGACATTATTAGCAAATACCTTGACCCCTTATATTATCACAGTCAAAGTGACAATAACAAGTCACAGGTAGATTTCTCAGTGTGACTGCAATATTATGCTATTGGCCAATATCTTTAAAGTATCTACATTTGTATACATGCATACACACATACACATATGTGAACGCGTGTGGGTCTGTCTGGATTCGTGTATAGCAGAAAACGCTTTAGTTATCAGGAAAAAATACTACCGTTCTTACTTTTAAGTGTTATCACTTTCCTCCGTGTTCGGCTTGCAGGACGCTTTGAAATTATTTAATGGGGAACTGTCGATGTAATTGCATTACGAAAAATGCATCAATTAATTCATGCGTTTTCTTCAATTGAAGTAGTGGTTAAGTAATTTCTACTTAAAAATTTAACTACTTACAATTTATCAGTAACGTCCTGAGTGAAGTAAAACTTTTCCATTGTTTCCCCACTTTGTCCCCTTTATTCGGATTTTTCCTCCTTTTAAGAAATTTTCCTTTTATTTGTTCCATGTATGCGTATTTCTTCCTCATTTCGAAATAAGCTTTACCTTTTTTTCCCATGTTCCCAGAAATTTACTCTTTTTTCCCCAGACTTTTACGATATGGAAGCACATCCGCATGATATCTTACATAGTATTCTTTTTGCATTTATAGGTGCTTCCCATCTTCTGATGCCATTCTTTTGTCAAAAAACTGTTCATCACACGAAAATTTTCTGAGTTAACATCCTGAGACATAAAGTCTTCATTGAATGATACAACGCCAAAAGGTGCAGCTTCTACAAGGAGTAAACGATTAGTGTAAATTTCATTACCCTCCAACTATCCTATCTTACTCATTATACCGATATTTTGACACCGTTCACCTGAAACATTAATCATTGCAACCAATACCCTAAGATTGTGTCTCAGTCAGATCACATGACGCGGACACTAACATAACTAGTCAGGAAATGGGAATGTACATCAAATCAGATAACATGAAACACAATTTCTTTAAAACTTATTGACAAAAAAGTTTCCAAGTGAAATTTCGACAGAACGTGGTGTATAGGTCCAGCCCATAAGAGTAAGTTTTAGCTTTATTAAAGGTCCAGGTAGTTCAGATAAAATGGAGTATCATAGTGTGTAACCTCGCCTAGACTACTAGCTCGCAATTTTTCTAGCCGGTGCCAAGCCCGGACAAAGAAGGAGGGTTGCGGCGTGTTGCTAGTGTAGTCCCACTCGTCTAGCAATGATCTGAAACAGAGAGCAAAGCGCACGTCTACAGTGTGATCACACAAGTGTCGCGTGCTAGTAAGAACGAAGACTCAAGGTCAAGGGTCATATTTACAACTAATCGCAATACAATTAGATAAGAGGGAAGGGGCACTCCTATTGGTCATCCGTTGCCTCGTCTTGGGTAACCAATCCCTGCACACTTCGTAGCCGGCCTGAAAGTAAACAAGCATAGTTTGAACATTAGAAAACCGCCGAACTTACCATGCCTCACACTACCTCCTCTCCCATAGGAGCACTGTCCGCAGTGCTAGGTGACTGTTCCTGCAAGACTTGCCCGAACTAAGGCCCGTTGTCGAAAAGGTTTTAGTCTATTGAAGTGTGTGGCTAGACTATGAGAGGAATTGGGTTCCTGAATCTTACGGGTGCAGTCACTTAGTACCTCTACTGCAGTAAATGGTCCTTCCCAGCGTTTATGGAATTTAAGAGCTTTCCCTTTAGGTGGTGCCTCCTTAGGTAGCATCGCCTTGTCTCCTGGCTCCGCGGATGATCCATGTGCTTTCCTATCATGGTATTCTTTCTGGTACCTCTGGTTTGTTTGGACTATATCCCTAGTCATACGGTGTATCTTGTTCAAGTTTCGTCTAAGTCTGATTACGTTTTCGGATGCAATCAGTGTGTCCTCTCCTAGTGTGTTTGAAGTCAGATCGATTGGCAACCGGAGTTCTCTTCCAATGACCATATAATGAGGCGTTTGACGCGTAGCTTTGTGAATGCTTGCTCTGTATGCCATTAAGCACTGTTAGAGTGATCGGTCCCATTCCCTGGGGTTGTTTTGATCTACAAACGCTTGCAAGAGATATTTAAGTGTCCGATTGGTGCGTTCAACCAAACCATTTCCCTGTGGGTGGTACGCGGTAGTGCGTGTCTTCCGGATACCCATTATACGACAGAGTTCGCTGACAACGATACTTCCAAAGTTGGATCCTCGATCTGAGAGTAGCTGGAGTGGTGCCCCCCAACGGCTGACCCAGTGGTCAAAAATCGACTCTGCAATGGTTACAGCATCAATCTGTAGGATCGCAATAGCCTCGCACCATTTGGTAAAATGGTCTACCATGACTAAAATATAGTTATTATTTCTAGAAGTTACTGGGAGAAGCCCAGCCAAGTCTATTTGTACTAAGTCATTTGGATGGCCAGTTATAATGGGTTCTAAGGGTGCCTAATTATATTTGTGCGGAGCCTTAATAGTTTGGCATACCTCGCAGGAGTCACAGAAATCTATGATATCTTTCCTCTGGTGAGGCCACCAATAACGCCTTTTAGCCGCTTCAATCATTTTCCTGAGCCCGCGTGGCCTAACTCCTGGTGTAAGAACGATAGTACTGTGGGCAGTGCCGACTGTGGAGTCACAACGCGACGAGTATGGTAGAGGATGTTATCGACAATTTTCAGATTATCCCACAGAGACCATAAACACCGGGTTTCCCATCCAAGCTTACTTATTTCCTGGGTTGTCGGTCGTTCGCCTCCATTTCGAACACGTTCGTAAATCAAGGCCATTTCAGGGTCTGAAGACTGAAGTTCAGGCCAACTATATGAAGTATGAGCCTCTAGTTGGAGCAGCGAAACTTGTGCTTCGGTGCATGATGGGCAGTCACCGTGATACCTAAGAGGTTTTCTTGACAATGCATCTGCATTTCCATGATTCTTACCCGGTCTATGTATGCATTCGAAGTCATACCCTTGTAGGTGTTCTTGCCATCTAGCAATCTGACCCTCAGCTTCTTTGAAGTTATGTAGCCAGCTAAGGGCTTTGTGATCAGTGCGTACAATGAAATGTCTACTGAAGAGATATGCCCTAAAGTGTTTAACAAAATTGACCAGTGCCAGCATTTCTTTCCGCGTGGTGCAGTAATTCTTCTCGCTCTTGTTGAGTGCTCGACTTGCATAGACTATCACCTTTTCTACTCCATCTGCGTCTTTCTGAGACAGAACTGCTGCGATACCAGAGTCGCTAGCGTCTGTATCTAGGATGAATGAACCTGCCTGGTCAGAAACATTGGGATACGCTAGGATAGGTGGCTACGTAAACACTTTTTAAGTCTTTCGAAGGCTTCCGAAGCTAATGCTGTCCAGCTGCAGTCTTTCTTCTTAAGAATGTCGAATAAAGGAGCTGCAAGGAAAGAAAAGTTAAGTATAAAATGTCTATAATACGAGGCTTACCCTAAAAACTATGTAACTCGGGGCTGAGTTTGGGAGCGGCCGGTCTTTAACTTCCTGAACTTTTGCTGGATCACATTTAATGCCTTCGACTGAAACAATGTGACCTAAGAAACACATTTCTTTCCTGAAGAGTTGACATTTCGATGGGTTCAGTTTTAATCCAACGGTCGCATCCGTTCTAATACTTCGAAAATATCACTTAAACGTTTGGTCATCGTCTTACTACGTATGATGACATCATCTGGATATACTAAACACTTACCTGGTATACAATCACTCAAGACCGTTTACATGAGGCTTTGGAATGTTGCTGGGGCATTGACTAACCCAAACGGCATTGTTTCAATCTCATACAGGCTTGCTTGTACAATGAATGTTGTCTTTCGCCTGTCATCTGGATGCACTTTAACCTACCAATATCCCGATGCCAAATCTAGAGTGGTAAACCAATTCGACCCCTCTAAGGCATCAAAAGCGTCGCCTATGCGTGGAAGGAGAAAGCAGTCTCGTCTAATTAACAGGTTCAAATTACGATAATATACACGCAACCGGAGTGTCCTATTCGATTTCTTAACTAAAACTACTGGGGAAGCCCATGGAGATACAAATGGTTTGATGACACTTTTCTCTAACAGTTCGTCAACTAGCCTATTGAGGTCCTTCTGGTAATGTGCAGGTACTCGCCGTGCAGGCTGTATACAAGGTGGGGCGTTACCCGTTTCTGTGTGATGTTGGACCAGTTTTGTTCTTTCCGGGTTTTTTCCATCCGAGTCAACAGTCCTCATATTTGTGTAGCATTTTATTAAAGTTGGCTGCCGTTTCCGATAGTAGGGGTTCTATAGTCGTCACCATTCGCTGTTTCTCAATCTTAGCATCTCCCTCCACGCCGATAGTGCCGTGCTCTACGTCGTTCCCTATAATAAATGGGATGGAACAGTCCTTCAGTGTAAGAGTCCTCTGACCACAATCTATTATTCTGGACAGCTTTTCCAGGAGGTCGACTCCCAAGATTACCCGCCATGGCACCCTGGTAGAGATGATGAAAGCGTGCTGAAGTGACAGTGTTTCCAGTTTAAGAGACATCAGGACCACTCCCCGGGATTGCATGCAATCTCCACTGGCTGTCGTAAGCCGCAACTTGTGAGTCCCTATTGTGGGTCCAAACGTTTCTGGAACACATGAGGAACGTATGACAGAACAAGTTGCTCCTGAGTCAACTAACATAACATACTTTTTTCCACATATATAACCTAAAACTTTCGGGGAGGAGGTGACACCGATCAGGTTTACAGTAGGCACACAATTCATATCGACATGTGACTCACCTGCATTGTGACCACAACTCCTAGCAAGCAGTAGTAGCAATCGTTTCTTGAAGTGGATTGCGACTGTGGGCGTCCTTTCCACGATGGTGTGGGATTATTTGCATGTTTTGTTGCTCTGTGCTAATATCCCATTGGGCATGTGGTTCCTGGCTCTTCCAGGCTGTCCACTAGGCGTGCCCTAGTTTCCGCTTCTGCCATGGATGCTGAAGTGTGCAGGTTGAAGTCCTCCCCGTAACGGACGTTGACACCCTACAGGAACTTGAAATATATAGCGTCTTCAACCTCTGAATATATCTTGTCCCACATATCTTGACGCGCAAGCTTGCGGAGACGGAAGGTGAACTGGTTGATGGATTCACCTTGTCTCTGGTTGCACTCACTGAATCTTTCCAGCGCTTCAATGGGAGGTACTGGTGGCACTATAATCGTTCTTAGAGTACTCAAGAGGGTGGTCAAGGGCATATGCACATAATCCAAACCAATCGTGTACATTTCCAGGGACCATCCAACAGAATCGATGATGAATGCATTCGGGTGAGGCACGTTCATCAGATCAACGTATCGGCACACCTTATGCGACCACAGCTCGAAGTCATCACCAACCTCCAGTTGGACACAACGCGAAGCAGGCTGATATGACTGAAAAGCTGGAGCCATCACTTAAGCTAATTGATCAACTTCGTTGGATGCTGTCTGTTTGACAGAAGAAGTGTTCTTGGAAGCCTCACTGAGTCGAGACCCAGAAGAAGAAAGTTTTTTCGTTGGCAGGCTCGCCATTTATGCAATCCCGCTCGTCAAGCAATGATCTGAAACAGAGAGCAAAGCGCACGTCTACAGTGTGATCACACAAGTGTCGCGTGCTAGTAAGAACGAAGACTCAAGGTCAAGGGTCATATTTACAACTAATCGCAATACAATTAGATAAGAGGGAAGGGGCACTCCTATTGGTCATCCGTTGCCTCGTCTTGGGTAACCAATCCCTGCACACTTCGTAGCCGGCCTGAAAGTAAACAAGCATAGTTTGAACATTAGAAAACCGCCGAACTTACCGTGCCCTACACTAGCAACTCCACCCCAAAAACTTAACCAAACCGCTACAGAAATTTCAATGTGTAGATATATTAGAAATTCTAGAAATTTAAACAGTAACCTTATTTTTCCACGGAATAGGGGAAGTGAAATGACGCAGGCTGGTGAAAGCCCTCGGGAAGCCAGTCAGCCGATGTGCCTTCTTTCAATGAAAGCAAAAATAAGGATGGGTACGTGGAATGTTCGTACAATGTACGAAACTGGAAAGGCCGCCCAGATAGCCGCCGAAATGAGGAGATATAGAATAGAAGTGTTAAGAATCTGCGAGAGCAGATGGAACGGATATGTTAAGTGCCAAATACCAACTGGGGAGACAGTAATCCATTCTTGCCACCCAGAGGACAATCACGAGCACACCGAGGGAGTGGCCATCATGATATCACCAACATTTTGAACTGTTGTGCTATAGGTGTTCAGTTTCTGGGTGAATCATTTTTCCTTAATATTTTGGAAACTAGCCGCTTTTCTCACATTATCCAGTTATCCATGGTCAACAAGAATTGTATTGTATCAGCTGGAACAACATATAGCATTCACTCGTGAAATCTACGTCAAGAATCTTCGGATACCCTATCTAACCACGTGGAACTCAGGACTTTATCCACGGCGAACACTGTAAAGGAAAGTCTGACTTTTTATTTTGCAATATACATCTGTTTATCGTTGTTGATTTGATACTTCGATAATACAGCTATCCTATTTTTATATCCTCAAGACTTTTTTTCCCGGAAATTGTGGAGTTTCTTACTTCTGTAATGGTTAAGTCTATCAAACGTGTAATTATGGTTAAGAGTCTGCGATCTAATACTAGTCAACCATCTGAAGGCCTCAGCTCCGTTGACAATTCTACACTTTTTACACCAGCCACACCCAGAGTTATGGTATCTGATATCATGGAGGAATTGACAAAGAATTTGGCTTGTAGCAAACATGATTTACTGACACTTCAGAAGTCAATAGCAGAACTACAGAGCAAGTTTGGCAGCATTATGCCTCTCACGCAACTGTGTGACCCATCACAAAACATCTGTCTTGAATCACTAATCAAATCCTAGGGCATAATTGACTATTTGGCTGAAGAAGCTGTTAAGAGGATTATGTCTTCACATAACATCTTGGCCTATAACATTCCAGACACAGAGCCGAATGCCAAACTTAAGTATTCGTGTCTAAAGGCTTGTAATATGTCGTTGACAGAATGTCAGGTCTTGCGTCTTCGTAAGAAATCTGCAAACCACCCGTGTCCGGTACTTTTCAAGTTTAGGTCCACTGAAGAGGCCAGGAATTTTCTGAAATCTGGTAAGACAATAGGCTTTTCAACACCATACACTAACATTAGTGTTGCACCTGATTTAACACCATGCCAAAGACGATGCCGCTCAGGAACACTGAATGCTGATAACTCTAACGGGATAACTGTGGATGATGTTCCACACTAGCACTCTAGGTCTAATACATAACACCCTTAGCTCCATCTCACAAGCTCAAGACTTCCGTATAAGAAAGGAAGAACGCATCGCGGTAGCCAGTCCTGCTAGAGTGTATGCACTCACAGAAATCTTAAGGAAGCGAATGAATCGCGAAAATCACAGCATTTCTCTCCTCATAGACAAAGGTAGTCTATGCACTAACTCTGCAGACATATGTGAACTATTCAACAAAACGTTTGCAGCTAACTACCTTAAGCCCTCAGTCCAGCTACTCGATTTACACCCTATTACTAATATGGCACAAACTCCATCTCCACTCACACCAAACCAAATAAGCACTGTTCAATTCACTTACGCTGACATTAACCAAACTATAAGAACCCTCAAAAGTTCAAAAGGTTTCGGTACCGACGGTATATCATCTTACTTTTATAAATACGGTGGCCCTGACATTCCTCTACTGCTGCTTAAAATATTCACAATGTCCCTAGAAACTAAAACTTATCCTGACATATGGAAGACAACATTCATTATGCCTAAACACAAATCTGGCTCGAAAACTGAAGTCAGTAACTACCGGCCAATCAATATCACACCTATAGCATCTAGAATTATGGAGAGACTAGTCAAAGATAAATTAATCAAACATATGCTTAGCTGCAACATCATAAGTCCGAACCAACATGGATTCCTGAAATCCAGATCATGTTTGACATGTCACCTGGACTTCTTCAATTTTGTAACCAGTAGTCGTGACAGACAGCAAATATCACTTGTCATCTACTTTGACATTTCTAAGGCATTTGACCGTGTTGACCATTTACTGCTAACAAATAAGCTGAACTCCTTAGGAATACGTGACCCATTATTAGGATGGCTCAAATCATTCCTTAACAATAGGTCCCAAATAGTTAAACTCGGGTCTGCAACCTCCAAACCTAGCCCTATCACTTCTGGTGTAGTACAAGATAGTGTCATTGGACCCCTCCTATTTGCACTATACATCAATGACATATGCGCTTGCTTCACGCACGGGAAACCATTCATCTTTGCAGATGACCTAAAAGTGGCTTATACATTCCAATGTGATGACTTAGGGAACTTCGAGAATGTAGTGCAGAAGGAATTAGATAAAGTGACTGCTTGGTAGTCCTTATGGAATCTCCAATTTAATCTGAACAAATGTGGCTGGATCTGCTTCGGCGCACCCTCAATTGACTTGAAATTAACGCTCCAATCTGCTAACGTAACCAGACTCCGAAGTGTCGTTGACCTAGGCCCGAGGTACTCTAGTGACTTGACATTCTCAGAGCAAGTAGCATCACAGACTAGAAAATCGAGGATGATCTTAGGATGCATACTCAGGAACTTTCACGACAATGAAGCCAAGCTAATTCTGTACAAAACATGTGTCAGACTACTACTAGAATACTGTCCATTTATTGTAAGCAGCGCTCGCACACGTGATAAGCTAAGGATGGAAAGTATCCAACGATATTTTACCTCAAAACTACTTGGCTATGATTGTAAGAAAGACTACATCTCACGGTGCATGATCCTAAAACTTGACCCACTTTGGACAAGGCGACTTATTATAAACCTAATATCCTAATTTAAGGTCCTTCACAAGATATCATTCTCAGGTAACAGGGATATACAATTCGCACAGGAAGGTTCTTACGAGTTGCGTAACCAAACTTGCACAGTGACAGCTCACTCTTTTAAGTCAATACTCCGTGAAAACTTCTTCACAGTCATGCATTCTAAAATATGGAATAGCCTGCCTCTAGATATCAGAACTTGCTCTTCGATTACAAGCTTTAAACGCTCTCTATACAGACTGTTTCACTCTACTGATTATATTAATAAACTATTTACTCCTAGAACGAATCAACTACTAATCTATAACAACACCTAAAAGACGCACTTCAACACCCTTAGCAATCTTAAAACTGTAAATAAACTAGCAGCATGGATGCACAAAGACTTAGTACGGAAAATATAGGATTAGTTTACCCTTAGAAATAGGACCTGTCACTCTACCGTAACCTTCAAACGCTTGCTATATAAGCTTTTACCTCAATTACTATCCCTACCAGAACCCATCACTTATTTCTAAAACGCATCAGTCATTAGAACACTAAAACGCTCAGACTCATTAATACACATTATGACACTAAATAAGACCTCGCATAAATACGTGAAAACACAACTACAATATAGAAAACTATTTACTAAAGTATAATATACAATTGACATAAACATTTATATATGCATGAAATATTAAATGTCCTTTTCATGTTCACATACTTTTTCTTTCTGGTATTCCGCTGCTCCTATTCATCTTCTGGTCGAGGTCGAACAACCCTGCACCTAAACTGAAATGAGGATTAATTCCAAACCGTCTATCTCATAACCACTCAAATTCCATGAACGATCCAAATCTACCATTTGAAGACGCTGGCGAACATGCTGTAAATGAGTATTCATGATCTCAAATGAAGAAGCAACTGGTTTTCAAACAGTTTTCAACATTCTACTCAACTTACGTGTACAGTCCGCCATCCAGACACAAATGGAGCAAATGGAGAATTCTGGAATCGACCTCGGCACCATTTGATGCAGTAAAACATCTGAACATGACCTTATCTAGTTTTCGCATCCACGATTAAATTTCTTTCCTGTTATAAAACTACGATAAGACTGCTGAAAAATGGAATAAATATATCACTGATCTCAACATAATGCATCAATAATCTTTAAGCCAAGGGCGCTGTTCACAACAAAGTTATGTAAGAGAATTGACTTCAAGCTTTATTTTTCCCAGATATCTGTATTACATTCATCTGATGTCTGTGTTTTTCGTTAATGCGAAGACAATATTTCTATATCTCTTTATGTGCTACACAAACAAACCTTATAGCAGACTGTTCCGACTGACTCTAATGTCAGAAAGAACAACCAAACTGTAAATTCATCATACATTAAATTATGTGTAATTTATATAATAACTTATCCATGCCTGTACAATAGGTATTTTCCTGCATAAACAGGAAGAAATATATATTATACATATTATGCGTTATTCCGTCTAGTGAAATGTCTGATCACGGCGTGTAACAGACGTTTTCTCAGGCACTTGCTAATGTTAGCCAAGCATTATATAACGATATTGTTGCTGACACTGAAATGGTGGACATAGATGAGTCAACAGGAAATAATGTTGAAATACATCGTTTTCACACTGACGCAAAAGTTAAGACACCGAAACCATCAAAACCCATCCCGCTGGTGGTCCAAACATTGCCTTATAAGTCAGTTACTCCTCAGTCTGACGATCCACACTCTGTGAACCACCAGTCGAATGTAGCTCTCCAAGTTGGCAAGTTTTCTCGGCGTTATAACAAACGTCCCATTCCCATTAGGAAAACTAAAGCTCATGAGGTGTCCAGGCCACAGAAACCCTACATAGCATGTGCTGGCTGCCCTGTTAGCCATCATCAACCAGTCGATCATAAGATTAGGGAAAAAAGTAGATAAATTAAATACTGAACCCGGAGCAAGAAAGCCCTTTGGGATGATAGAGACGAAAGCACCTCTAAGCCATTTTTCTAAGAGAAAGTCAAATACGGTAGACCAAGCTCCTAGGGGTAGGCCTAATTGGTGTCAAGTGGAAAGCCAATTATATCCAACCACTAATTCTAGACAAACAGTACAGCAAGGTAGTAGGTATTATTCTGAACATCCACTACGTAAACCCCTTGTCACCCAGCCCAC
Organism: Trichobilharzia regenti; assembly: GCA_944472135.2. NCBI lineage: Eukaryota > Metazoa > Platyhelminthes > Trematoda > Strigeidida > Schistosomatidae > Trichobilharzia > Trichobilharzia regenti. Next base: position 43,720,603 of record OX235263.1, read on the forward strand.
TTCTAATATTCTGTCAACTGGAAGTTATAGAAAATACCCGAAACATCGGCCACAGACCACATTTAGCAAGCCAACAGAACCCATTCATACATCTTATGTATCTAGTGGGGAGCATGTGCCGATTTCTGCACAAACTTGCTATGGTCTGATGAAAACCTGAAACAGATATCAACGCTTCATTCTTATACTGGCAACAAATTACCAAATACTCATATCGGTTATACCTTAGGGCAGGATTTTCACCGGCGTCAGTTGACAGAAACACCTGGCATCATGCGTATAGCACGCATGATATTGGATCAATTCCTTGCTGGCATAGCGAACAGTCTACAGCTAGGGCAAGGCATATTTCCCGGGAGATAGCTGACACAGTGTCGACACCAAACGCAGATACTAATATCTCTAAAATATTAATATCTGATTATCACACAGGTGTCTCTCACTGCATACCATATCCAAACGTAAGCCCATCCCTGACTACCACCTCAAAAACCTACCTGAAGTCTTCCTACGACCCAAAGATATTGGTAAATGAGTCTGATAACATGCATATAGAGGATACTCACGGATTATTTCACCAAGATATTATCCGCTCACTGAAACCACATAGCCAGTGTTTATCTATTATCCTAGCGAATACGAGATAAGTTCTAAGCAAACACTTAACACTAAGTACATTAGCTTCTATATGCAGGCCGTCATTGATTATGATCAACGAAGCCTGAGGCACAAGTGAAATCTCCAATGACAGCCTAAGGATTGATAAATACAACCTTTTCCGAGGGGACAGATGGACAGGTCATAGGAAAGGAACACTAATTTACTGTGAACAATCCATGTGTTCAGACCAGTTTAGTAACCCAATTCTGTCACAACTCAATGACTCGATCTGGGTCGAAATAAAAGTTGTCAGAAGTAAACCTATACTTGTGAGTCGCGTGTACCGACCCCCATCATCCATCAGAGAATATGCTAATATACCCAGCAATACTTTTAATGTTATAGCCAATCTTCTTTTCAGTTATAAAATTATCGGAGGTGATTTCAACATGCCAGAAGTATTATGGTCTTCACTCCGAGGACCCCAAACGTATGAAAGTCTCATGAATTCCGTCGTCACAAAAGAGTGGACACAACACATAAATTCACCCACTAGATCCGCAAATAACCTAGATATCATTTTCACGAAAAACATAACAACACGTCTCGCAAACCGTTAATGACCAGCTCTTGCTACGCTGCGACACACAATGTTCCCCGAAGATTCTCAGAAACGCTTCGTACGAACGGACGCAAAAACCAGAACCCAGTTTGGCGACTCGAAAATTATTTATTCTAACACCAACACATAGCTCATAAACAACTAAGGTCTATGAACAAATATTACAATAATAAATCATTGTATTACTTCTGACGATGTTTCACTCTTCTATCTGAACAGCGACCGATGAGACGATGACTGTCATATTGATGCCTCCGCGAAAATTGGGGAAGTTGATTTCAAGCAAACAACCATGAATTGATCGTTCAATCTTCAACTCCATTGACACTCCCCGGCAAAAAAGGGATCCATCCCTTTTTTCCTTCACGACCAATACACGTTGACTTGGATGCCATTGCGAGAACTTGGGTCACACGGACAGAGCTGAAATGGAAAACAAACAGAAAAGCCAACACACCACAAGCATACCCACAGCACAATCTCACACATCAATGACGACCTGCGCCTCCAGACAGAAACCTCCTCTTGACATCTTGCAACACAATCGCCATTTGCTAGAATGACTCTTGCAGAATGCAAAGTGACCATGGCACCACCTCACGATACTCTACGCACATCCTCTTATCTACTCATTACCAATTACCACTGCAATCGCTTGTCACTCATTCTGCCTCAGTTCTAGTAACGTTGACGCATGCGAGCCTCAGTCGTTTACACTCTTTCTCCCAGGCGTGTCGGACCGCAACTAACAATTATCTCCGTGTGCATTTGATTCTCAGCAATAGCCTAGCCTCCCCGGCGTATACGACCCATCTGCTGTCTCTAACATCAATCAATTCATTCACGGATGTAGAAGACTAGAAACAACTGCAGAAGTAATCACGACGAAAATTTTAACAAAATTACGCAATAAAAACAAGATACGAAAACAACAAGTAAACACAATGAATCCAAAAACACCAATTGATATGACACACCACACGTATATACAAATAGTACAAACAACCTCGCCGATCATGTCTTATTGGAATTCCTTTGAAGAATTGCAGGACTCACACCAGTACGCCTACAACCCTTCTCAGGTTGACGATTGCAATTTGTGGAATGTCCGGACACAAATAAGATTAACCAACAATTACATTAATTGGAACTCACACAACTAATTAACACAAACATATGTACAATCACTACATCAAATGTTGTGGATTCCGGCATGACAAACTACCCTTGAAGAACTGTAGGACTTACAGCAGTACGCCTACAACCCTTCTCAAGTTGACGCCCTAGGTTGGAAAATCGTTGCAGAGTTCATTTGCTGATTTCCTTCTATGTGCCATATCCTCAAATCTGAACGGTAACACGCCCATGTCATTGTATCGTAGAATATAGATGACGAACAAACACACGACATATCTGATCAACCAAGTGTAGAAACAGAGTAATTTACACCAAAGATAACAGCATTCAAATAGTAACTTGAAACTAGAAATGCCTTTATTCGTGCACGTCAATTTAACAATTACTATCTCGTTTACACTTGGCTTATCCTCACTAAACTGAGCAATACCTTTCATCCTTTCAAATGCACTGATATTGGCATAGTCATTGGACAAGATACTTGAGTTGATGGGCGTCTTTTTCATTGTGGATGACAGCACCAACGACGACTGATTGATATCAGTTGATGAAGTTAGCGGTGGATCAAAAGCTGTTGTTGCTCGACTTTCAGAAAGTTGTCTACCTGCAAGACCACCACCACTGGTGACATTTACTATCAGCTCAGGTTTAGCAATAGCATCTGATGATAGATGGCGGTACGTTCGAAATTGGTGACATTTTTGCACGTGTTTGCTCTGAAATTTATTTACTGCTTATTGTCATATAATTCTTGAAATTATGGTCCAAATCTCTAAAAAACGTGTTCGTAGAAACACAATTGTTTTAGATAGTGGCTTAAATTCGGTTATAACTGCATTACCGCCTCGTAATACAGTATCAACTACTAGCTCTCAAAATGGTTTGAGTGCAGATCTCACTCCTGTGATACAGGTGAAAGATGTTCTGTTAGAGAACTCTGAGTTCTGTAAACTAAACCTCCTTTTGAAAGATATGCAGAGGCAAGTAAGTGAAATTCAGAAAAAATTAGATCAGTTTGATAGTATGTCACTGCCAATCTCAAATACCACGGAGAGCCGTTCTGATATTGGCCAGGTTAAGTGTTTACTGGATGTAACTCAAAATAAGCTTTTGAATTTAGACCCAATAGCCTGTCTTTTAGAAAGGCATCCTAAAATATCTCCAGACAACCTAAATAAAGCTGAAAATCTGATTGACTGCTTGGCTACGGAGGTGATGAAGCGTATAACCTCTTCTCACCAAGCTATAGTTTACAACGTCCCAGATTCTCTGCCCCTGAAAACTGTAAGACACAAAATCCTGATTTGTTGCGGCATGGCTAGTGTTCCATGTGAATGCAAACGACTTCGTAAAAAGTCTAACCAGGCTAATTGCCCAATCATTTTTAAATTCAGTAATTCCCTTGATGCTAGTAAGTTTACTAAATGTCAGGATCACTTAAGACTGAATAGCAGTTATAAGTCTATAACCGTAGCTCAGGATAAAACACCGTGTCAGCGCAGAATAATGCGTAGTAATAACCTGGTCACCTCCTCTAGCTAGTTTGATTTACCAAATAAGGATCGTGCACAGCAACAGACACCTAGTGCTGAAACTAGCATTCAGCAAACTACACAACAACCACACCTGCCAATGGAACTAGGAACTGATTTAGATACCAGTACCCCTGTAAACAAAGCCTCATCGAAAGATGTTAAAATGACTAGAACTTCTGCAAGTTGTTCTAAGAAATTTCCCCCCAAACGTAGTAACCTCACCACGATGAACAAATTTCGCAGGGTTGAGACTAATGATGGGGAAGAATACTTTGTATTCAATAAGCCTGCTGAGAGTAAGAATGCCAACAAACCATCACTTGTTACGAAAAACTCCTCTCGAAACATAAGTACATCTGGAGGTGTTCCGCATGCTCCACCTTATAGAAAGTCAGGCTCCAAGACTCCTAAAGTCTTGCAGCCAAAGCACCTTCCTTCACAATTCCCTTTAAGTTATAAAAACAACCCGAAGGTGTATACCGGTATGACGAATAGCAGTTGGATGGGTAGACCTTCTGATGCTATGCCTTTTAACCGCCAACCTAGGCCCAACCTGTACTACCCTTATATCCAGGAACACATGGTAAATTTTCCAGGTGTCCTGAATCACTGGTACGACCCATGGCACCTAGGACCACCTCATTGCACACCAACTCCGATGTGCAGACACCCAGTCCGACCTCCTTTTCATTCATAAATTCTTGCGGTGCTGACGCACAAATAGATTTAGGTTATGGTGACATTTTAAGCCAGTTTGTAGTATCCCGTGACTTATTCACGATATTGCTAATTAATGCACGCTCCTTAATCAATAAGATATCTGAACTAAGGACATTATTATTAGTCGCCAAGCCTACTGTAGCTCTGATTACTGAGTCATGGTGCTCATCCTCAGTACTTGATGTGCATATAGGTATCGATGATTACACTGTACACCGTGCAAACAGAGATTGCAAGCGTGGTGGAGGATGTCTCATATATATACATAACTCATTTGTAGTCAGTAAGGTGGAAGATGAAACAATGAATAATGTACCTGACTCACTCTGGGTTGTCTTACATGGAGATAAGTACAAACTTCTCATAGGCTGTGTTTATCGAGCACCAAGCTCAACAAAAGAAACTGATGCGTTATTAGCTAAATCGTTTGCACATGCATCCTCGTTTAGTGCTAATTACAAAATAATTGCAGGGGACTTCAATCTTCCAGAAGTCAATTGGCTAACTAGTTCCGGCCCCCAACGCTTCGACGAATTACTTGCCACTATAGACTGTTATGGATGGCAACAACACGTCCAGACACCTACTCGTGGGGACAACATTTGGACCTTGTTTTTTGTCATGACACAATCCCAGTATCCACTTATGTTGGTAATAGATTTTCCAGTAGTGACCATAGAATGGTACTCTGCTCTCTGCCTTTCTCACCACTAAATACAGGAAACAAACAAGACTCAGGAAGCACAATATGTCGTAGTTACAAATATACAGACTGGGGATTAGTCCAAGAACTTATTCGACTCTGTCAATGGGATGACTATTTTACCACTGACTCCCTGGAGGCCTTAGTAACCCTGTTTTACAGGAATGTTACCCTTTGTCTAGATACAGTTGCCCCAAATAAAATAGTGAAATTAAGTAGACACCGAACTGAATATATTCCAAGGGCACACCGTAATAAGTTAAGGAAACTGAAGAAACAGTACTATTCCACTAAGGACATATCACTATTGCTCTCAATCCACGAGTCTCTTGAATCTATCAAGCGCCTACGCTCTCAAAAGGACCTCGACGAAGAGTTAACGGCACTTGAAAGTACCTCCAAAGTTTATAACTTAACGGCACTTCTTAAAAAACGAATGCAGTCAGCGAGGGAAATCCCATACTTACTTCACGACAAAGTAATCTACAATGAACCTGCCACTATCTGTGAACTTTCAGTGATTGGTTTGCAAACTTTAGTTTAGAAACACATATGCCTGGTGAAACCGCTCCCCTTACTATCTCTTCCCTTGAAAGCATTGTGTTCACTAATCAGTTAATAGTACAAGCAATTAAAAGCCTTAAACCTTCCACTAGTACGGGACCGGATGGCCTCGCTTCGATAATTTTCAAAAACAGTGGGTGTGATATACCCTGTTACTTCTTAAATTCTTCTCAATATCTATGGACACTGGCACTTACCCTAGTGAGTGGAAAACTAGCTTCATAATTCCACATTACAAATCTGGTGATAGGGCAAACGTCCGCAATTACAGACCCATAAATATAACCCCAGTTATCTCACGAATCATGGAGAAAGTTGTAAAGATCAATTGTCAGACTACCTAATTAGGGAGGATCTTGTTACAAGGTCTCAACACGGATTTCTCAAAAATAGATCCTGCGTTACTTGCCACTTCGACTTTTTCAACTGCATCACTAGTAATCGCGAAGCACGTAAGCTAGTCGTTGTTCTATACTTCGATATATCTAGGGCATTTGACATGGTATCTCACAGTATTCTCTTTGAGAAGCTGTACTCTTGTGGAATTCGCAACCCATTACTGAACTGGTTAAAATCATTTCTAAGCAACAGGGTACAAATAACCAAAGTTGGATCTGTATTGTCTCACCCTAGGCAGATCTCAAGTGGGGTCGTGCAAGGTAGTGTCCTAGGTCCACTTTTATTCACAGTTTACATTAACAGCATTTGCAAGTGCTTCACCTCAGGTAAACCATTCCTATATGCTGACGACCTCAAAGTCGTCTACTCCTGCTACACTCATATATATATATATTTCTTCCTGTTTATGCAGGAACATACCAATTGTACAGGCATGGATAAGTTATTATATAAATTACACACAATTTAATGTATAATGAATTTACAGTTTGGTTGTTCTTTCTGACATTAGAGTCAGTAGGAACAGTCTGCTATAAAGTCTGTTTGTGTAGCACATAAAGAGATATAGAAATATTGTCTTCGCATTAGCAAAAAACCCAGACATCAGATGAATGTAATACAGATATCTGGGAAAAATAAAGCTTGAAGTCAATTCTCTTACATAACTTTGTTGTGAGCAGCACCCATGGCTTAAAGATTATTGATGTATTATGTTGAGATCAGTGATATATTTATTCCATTTTTTCAGCACTCTTATCGTAGTTTCATAACAGGAAAGAAATTTGATCGTGGATACGAAAACTAAATAAGGTCATGTTGGGTTGTTTTACTGCATCAAATGGTGCCGAGGTCGATTCCAGAATCCTCCATTTGCTCCATTTGTGTCTGCATGGCGGACTGTATACGTAAGTTGAGTAAAACGTTGAAAACTGTTTGAAAACCAGTTGCTTCTTCATTTCAGATCATGAATACTCATTTACAGCATGTTCGCCAGCGTCTTCAAATGGTAGAATGGAATTTGAGTGGTTATGAGATAGACGGTTTGGAATTAATCCTCATTTCAGTTTAGATGCAGGGTTGTTCGACCTCGACCAGAAGATGAATAGGAGTAGCAAAATACCAGAAAGAGAAAGTATGTGAACATGAAAAGGGTGACTCTAAAGAATAGCGGCCCAAACCGAAACGACCTTCGAACAAAAAAGTGACCTTGAGCAAGGAATCAGCTGACTGTGTCATTTTCGGAAGTAATCATGGATGTTTTCGATTACTGTTTGGATAACGGACTCATAGCTTTGTCGAAAATTTGCCAGTGCGGAGGAGTTATGCATATACAAATATAAGCAGAGGCCATCGATGGCTTTGTATACAGATGTATTGAGTGCCGAAGGAGGAAATCGTTTCGAGATGGTTTGTCGTTGTTTTTTAGTTTACAGATCCCTTAGGAACTTTTTTCTCTCGGTCTAAACTACCGTTAACGAAAATCTTAATGATATGTAACTTCTGGGTCCTCAAAAGACCAGTTGCAGCTACGGCTTACGAAACAGAAAATTCAGAGGTGTCAGCAGTGCAGTGGTACAATTACTGCAGAGATGTTTCCTCGTGGAAAATGAACAGTCTGACTCAAGTTCTTGGAGGAGTCGGTGTAATCGTACATATTGATGAAACTGTATTGATAAAAAGGAAATATAACCGGGGGAGATTACAATCCAACCAGCAGTGGATATTGGGTATATACGACACAACACTACGAAAAGGGTATATAGAGGCGATTCCAAATCGCAGTGCAGGTGTATTATTGCCTATTATTCAGCGTTTGGTGCTGCCTGGGACGACTATTCACACAGATGAATGGAGTGCCTACCGTCAATTATCCAATCATGGGTATATTCATCATGTCGTCAATCACACGGAGGGTTTCAGGAATCCTGTGGATGGAACGCACACTAATTCCATCGAAAGTTTATGGAGTCGTCTGAAAAGACGGATAAGAGCTGTTAATGGATCAAGAAATCCAATGATTTACAGTTATCTAGATGAATTTATGTATAGAAACTGGTTTAATATGACAATGAAGACTCCTATGAGAAACTGGGAGGTTTTTTTGCAACATATACGCGAACGTTATCCTTTGTAACTATTTATTATGACTGCATTACTTATATATAAACCGTTTTTTACAATTATGCGCCTTTCATTTTGAGCCTTCTCATTGGTCGAAGTTGTCCCTGTCAAGGTCATTTTTGCGTTGAAAGGTCGTTTCGGTTTGGGCCGCTATTCTTTAGAGTCACCATGAAAAGAACATTAATACATGATTCATTTATAAATGTTTATCTTAATTATACTTAAGTAAACATTTTTCTATATTGTATCTGCGTTTTCACGTATTTATGCGAAGTCTTAGAGTTTATTTAATGTCATAATGTGTATTAATAGTCTGAGCGTTTTTATTGTTCTAATGACTGATGCGTTTTAGAAATAAGTAATGGGTTCTGGTAGGGATAGTCTTTAGAATAAAACAGTTTACATAGCAAGCGTTTGAAGGTTACAATGAGGGATAGGTCCTATTTCTAAGGGTAGACTAATCCTGTATGTTCCGTACTATGTCTTTATGCATCCATGCTGCTAGTTTATTTATAGTTTAAAGATTGCTAAGGGTGTTGAAGTGCGTCTTTTAGGTGCTGTAGTAGATTAGTGCTTGATTCGTTCTAGGAGTAAATAGTTTATTAATATAATCTGTAGAGTGCAACAGTCTGTATAGAGAGCGTTTGAAGCTTGTAACCGAAGAGCAAGTTCTGATATCTAGGGGTAGGCTATTCCATATTTTAGAATACATGACTGTGAAGAAGTTTTCACGGAGTGTTGACTTAAAAGAATGAGTTGTCACTGTGGAAGTTTGGTTACGCAGATCGTAAGAACCTTCCTGTGCGAATTGTATGTCCCTGTTACCTGAGAAAGATATTTTGTGAAGGACCTTAAAGAAGAATATTAGGTTTATAATAAGTCGCCTTGTCCAAAGTGGGTCGAGTTTTAGGATCATGCACCGTGAGATGTAGTCTTCCTTACAATCGTAGCCAAGCAGTTTTGAGGTAAAATATCGTTGGATACTTTCCATCCTTAGCTTGTCACGTGTGCGAGTGCTGCTTATAATAAATGGACAGTATTCTAGTAGTGGTCTGACACATGTTTTGTACAGAATTAGCTTGGCTTCATTGTCGTGAAAGTTCCTGAGTATGCATCCTAAGAGCATCCTCGATTTTCTAGTCTGTGATGCTACTTGCTCTGAGAATGTCAAGTCACTAGAGTACCTCAGGCCTAGGTCAACGACACTTCGGAGTCTTGTTAGGTTAGCAGATTGGAGCGTTAATTTCAGGTCAATTGAGGGTGCACCGAAGCAGATCCAGCCACATTTGTTCAGATTAAATTGGAGATTCCATAGGGACGACCAAGCAGCCATTTTATCTAATTCCTTCTGTACTACATTCTCGAAGTTCCCTAAGTCATCACGTTGGAATGTATAAGCTACTTTTAGGTCATCTGCAAAGATGAATGGTTTCCCGTGCGTGAAGCAAGCGCATATGTCATTGATGTATAGTGTAAATAGGAGGGGTCCAATGACACTACCTTGTACTACACCAGAAGTGATAGGGCTAGGTTTGGAGGTTGCAGACCCGAGTTTAACTATTTGGGACCTATTGTTAAGGAATGATTTAAGCCATCCTAATAATGGGTCACGTATTCCTAAGGAGTTCAGTTTATTTGTTAGCAGTAAATGGTCAACACGGTCAAATGCCTTAGAAATGTCAAAGTAGATGACAAGTACTAGTTGCCGTCTGTCACGACTGCTGGTTACAAAATTGAAGAAGTCTAGGTGACATGTTAAACATGATCTGGATTTCAGGAATCCATGTTGGTTCGGACTTATGATGTTGCAGCTAAGCATATGTTTGATTAGGTTATTTTTGACTAGTCTCTCCATGATTCTAGATGCTATAGGTGTGATATTGATTGGCCGGTAGTTACTGACTTCAGTTTTCGAGCCAGATTTGTGTTTAGGCATAATGAATGTAGTCTTCCATATGTCAGGGTAAGTTTGGGTTTCTAGGGACATTGTGAATATTTTAAGCAGTAGTAGAGGAATGTCAGGGCCACCATATTTATAGAAGTAAGATGATATACCGTCGGTACCGAAACCTTTTGAACTTTTGAGGGTTCTTATAGTTTGGTTAATGTCAGCGTAAGTGAATTGAACAGTGCTAATTTGGTTTGGTGTCAGTGGAGTTGGTGCCATTTTAGTAATAGGGTGTATATCGAGTAGCTGGACTGAGGGCTTAAGGTAGTTACCTGCAAACGTTTTGTTGAATAGTTCACATATGTCTGCAGAGTTAGTGCATAGCCTGCCTTTGTCTATGAGGAGAGAAATGCTGTGATTTTTGCGATTCATTCGCTTCCTTAAGATTTCTGTGAGTGCATACACTCTAGCAGGACTGGCTACTGCGATGCGTTCTTCCTTTCTCATACGGAAATCTTGAGCTTGTGTGATGGAGCTAAGGGTTTTAAGTATTAGACCTAGAGTGCCAAAGTCGTGGTGTTTGAAGTAACTTGTTGAGAGTTTCTTCAGTTTCTTACGATCCTTTGGTTTTATGAATGACTTTCTGTGTGGGGAAACCTTTAGTGTTTGGAGTGGAATGACAGCATCTAAGCATATGTTTGAGTTATGGTAGAAGATGGTTAGGGCTCTCGATAGGTCATCAGTAGTGAAGTATTCATCCCATTTGGAGGATCTTAGCATCGATTCAACTAAGGCCCAGTTTGCCTTACTATAGTTCCTATATATTACTTGTTGTGAAGTGGAGGTATGAGATGCATTGCTACTCAGCGGAATTGGCAGTGCACACATTACTGTTTTGTGGTCGCTCCCTGGGAACTCAGAACCTACTAGCGTTGAAAGGGGGCTTATATTGTGGCAGAAGATTAAGTCTAGTACGTTGTTACCTCTTGTGGGAGTAGTGACAGTTTGTTTCCAGCCAAGTATATCCAGTGTGTCTAAGAACTTATCAAATTTAGTTGGACCTGTGGGTATATCCCAGTTGATTTCAGGTAAGTTAAAGTCCCCACATAGGATCTTATGATCGTATTGTAAGTCGGTTAATTGCTCCAGAGTATTAATGAGTTGGGTCTCGTAATTACTAAAGGTGCCAGGTGCTCTGTAGGAGCATCCAATTAGTGCTGTTACGTTATTTAAGTGTACATTAACCCATAGAGTCTCAGGCATGTTAAGTGTACTACTTTCTAGCTGTGATACAGTAAGTTCATTCAGGAAGTACATGAGACAACCCCCTCCCTTACCACCTTCCCTGTCACACCGAAAGTGTGTGTAGTTATCTAAGCTTATTTCATCATCCAGGATGTCCGAATGACACCAAGATTCAGTGATGACAATTACAGGGGGTTTGTATATTACTGTGAGTGCTCTGAGCATCGGCAATTTATTTAGAACAGATCTAGCATTTATGAGGATTACGTAAAGATGAGAGTTGAAGTAGCATTTGAAGTATTTAAGTTCGTTAGTCAGCCCCGAATATGGTTCAGCACCCAGTAGTTCTGCTGGACATGACGATCCTATGTTAAGAGGAGTTCCAGCATCATGCTCACCTATGTCTATCGAGTTGTTGTGTGCTGTTTTCGGTGGAGAATTAGGAGTTGGAGTACTGGATTTGCTATAGACTAAGGAACTTTTATTTTTAGTTAGGTTACAGAAGTGGGTAGGGTTCTTTATTTGGCCTATACTTGTGCAAGTGTCAAGTGTGTCCAATGGATACGGGTGCACTAGACCGTTCCTGTTTTCATGCAAGGAGGGAGCCAGCACTAGTGGTTTAGGAGTGTTAACATCCCTACCAGCTGTTTTTTCAACGCTGACAGGGACGCGGGGGATAAAAAATGATTGGATCCTTGTGATGACCATGGCTTATTATTCCACCTATTGTTTGATGCTAGTTGTGTCCTTGTGTGGGTTTCGTGTGTACTGCATTTTGGGTTAGTTCCCAGCAGACTTGTACCATATATCCGGTCGAAATTTGTTTGTGTGCCATACTCTGAAGACCCTGAGTTGTTGGTAGCCGAGTTCTGACTATTACCACTTGTACTATTTAGGGTGACATCGTTGTGACATTGGATATTAGTGTGTGCCACGGTGCGATTTAGCACGTTGTGAGTGCTAATACTATTAACCGTGGGGAGTGTGGGCTTATTTAAGCTGCCACTGTTTTTGTTGGTATGATTTAGGGGCATATTTTCCTTATCTTTACCAATGGAATTATAGCTAGGAGAGGACAAAGTCGAGTTTCGGGGGGTTTTAACTTTTTTTCTGGGGTTATTTAGTGGCATTTTAGATTCTGCGGTGATGGGTGGTATGGTTTTATTATTTATTTGGTTACAGTCTAGTGGCCTTTCGGCTGGTGTTGCACTCTGATGGGACATTTCTGTGTGTTTTGAGAGGGGTGATGCGGTGGGGTCTACTGTATCTTTCACAGGGTTGGGGATAATGGCTTGCTGCAATGTCCTATTACCTATTTCACAATTAGTCTTAGTGAGATAGTTGTGTGCGCGCCTTTCTATAACTGTTTTGTCCACCCCGACCTTTATATGTTTGTAGTTTCTGGCTTGCGATAGGGTGTGTTGGGAGTGAATGAATTTTCTGGTCTCTGCCGGTGTTTCGAACTGAAATCGAATAGGACAACACTTTTCATGTTGACTCTTCTTCAGCCTGTAGCACTTAGTCTTGGAGTTAGGCATTTTCGCTTCACTAAGTAAGATGCGCTGTACCTTTTTTATTGCCTCATTGTCCGGAACGTTGTAGACAATAGCACTCAGTTTTGCGTCGAGTCGTTTTGTTACTTCTGTGGTAACAAAGTTAATGAGGTTATCTACCTTAGTTACCGATTCTGTGTCAAGCTTGTTAAGGTTTACCGTTTTCATGAGGATAGTTAGAGGTGTCAGTCCACAGACCTGCGATCTGATATCGCTGATCTGATCTGATAATTTGGATATCTCGGTATTGGTTTCGATGTTTCCAGCATTTACTGACTTGCTGTTTTTTATTTCCCTTAACTCAGCCTTAAGTTCTCCTATAGACAACTTTAGAAGTTCTATTTCTGAAGATAGTACTGAAAAAGAGCTTGATGGCTGGAGTTTCTCCATAAGCACATAAGGTGAAGGGAGGAGTTCTGTATGAGCAGAGGGTACCGAATTTTTAGGAGTAGTGCTAATACTGGCTGTCAGTACAGTTTTATTTTCAGTTTCAGCTCGACGCTTACGGCATACACGTGAGTTATGTGACTCACTATAGCCGTTTGTTGGGGGTGTGTTGCTTGATGTAGCAATCAAGGACGTTAAATTAGACACCAGTTTTACAGGGGATTGGGTTCGCTGCTTTTTACTTTGATTAACCATAACTATTAGAAATAAGAGTTAGTGGTTACAAGTATGGAAGTGGTATAGTACTTGTGCAAGTACTACAACAAGATAAATTTTATGTAACGAATCACGTAAAAATGTAACGCAAACGTTGAACGTACCGTGGAATTCGCAACCCATTACTGAACTGGTTAAAATCATTTCTAAGCAACAGGGTACAAATAACCAAAGTTGGATCTGTACTGTCTCACCCTAGGCAGATCTCAAGTGGGGTCGTGCAAGGTAGTGTCCTAGGTCCACTTTTATTCACAGTCTACATTAACAGCATTTGCAAGTGCTTCACCTTAGGCAAACCATTCCTATATGCTGACGACCTCAAAGTCGTCTACTCCTGCTACACTCATGAATTAAGCGATATGGTTACTAAAATACATCTTGAACTAAGTAGTCTCGCATCATGGTGTGCTGATTCCTGTCTAAATTTTAACATTGACAAATGCGGCTGGATTTGTATCGGCAACAGTAACCTTGATCTAACTCTTGAAATAAATGGGCGAAAACTAGCTAAGCTCAACTCAGTCGTAGATCTCGGTATTAGATACTCTAGTAACCTAACGTTCGCTGAACAGACTGATTATGCCAGACGTAAAACGCGAAGGCTCATAGGATGCATAACACGCAATTTCTTTTGTTGTGAAACTAGGGTTTTATTATACAAAGTATGTGTCCGACCTATCTTAGAATACTGCACGTTTATTCTTAGTGGACTAAGACAAAATGACAAGCTTAAATTAGAGGGAGTACAACGGCAGTTTACCTCAAGAACTCTCGGTTTAGAAAGTAGTCTGGAATACCATGAGAGATGCGTAAGACTAAGATTAGAACCCCTCTGGAAAAGACGCCTTAAGCTAAACCTAATCTTTTACTATAAGCTAACTAATCTTCTCTTGCATTCCTCCGAGCCAATAACTAAACCTACCGCTGTCGTCAGTTACAATCTTAGAAATCATCACAACCTAGCTGCTATAGAGCACTGTCAGACTTACGTGCGGTACAACTTCTTCTTAAATAAGTTTTCAGTCATTTGGAATAGACTACCAGCTAATGTGCGCGATGCAAACACACTTCCAGTGTTCATCTCCTCAGTCACCAGACTGCTCAAAGATGACAATGCACTTCTACGTCTGACTCTTACACCCTCTTTTTCACCCTACATAGATATTTTAAGTTGTTTAAACGTGTAGTTACAGCAAACTACAATTATAAACTTTAATATTATTGGAACTAGATGATTAACATTTCTACACAGGACAGTAATATTAGTTCACACATAATATAAAAGTTAGCATAACGGGACTAGTTAGTTTGTGTACCAAAATAACCACAGTTACTAAACAGAATATATATGTATATATTTATTAATCACTCCTTAAGGACTCCCGTTGCTTTCTTTTGCGTTGCTGTTGTTTGTCTTCTTTTTTCTCTCACCATTTCAGCTTCCATTTGACTTTTTGAATGAGAATGAATAATGTGGATATTTGACCATTTACAATGACAAATGGTCCGCAAACATTATTGGTCCCGTATCTTTCAGTTGCCTGGTTAATAACGAATTAACTTTCTCCACGACGCAACCTGGATTACATTTGTGGATTACATTTGTGGAATATACTCTTATACCAATGGAAAAGTATCAATTTGTAATACAACTTCACGATTGTAGCTTATAACATAACTGATCGTATCTGTAAAAATAGCTTCCTTATTACCCAATTTGGATATAAATCAAATCAAAAATGAGATTCGGATTTGTACACACCCAGGTTATATTGAGGAATTACTTCAAGCTTTATTTTTTCCCAAGTATTTTTAATCCATCCAAAACTTACTTGGGTTTTTTTGTTAATGCGAAGACAATATTCCTATATTTCATGATGTGCTCCATTGAATGACTGGTTATAATATTGTTCCCACAGACCTAAAAAAATGGCATGCATTTTCATGTAAATTTATATGTTTATATGAGAATATACATTATTATAATTATTATTAAAACAAAAACGCCAGCAACCATGTAACTTAACCATAAACCGAATTTATGAAATTTAATTAATGCTTATCCATGCCTGTATATTTGGTGTGTCCTACACAAGTAGGAAAAAATGTGTAATTTATTAAAACATTATTATTAATTATGATTGCTAATCGTATATGTAATTTATCATATTGATGATGCCTGTAAACTGGCGTCTCTCATTTACAAAATGAGAATATACTATTATTATTATTATTATTAAATGCACTGATATTGGCATAGTCATTGGACAAGATACTTGAGTTGATGGGCGTCTTTTTCATTGTGGATGACAGCACCAACGACGACTGATTGATATCAGTTGATGAAGTTAGCGGTGGATCAAAAGCTGTTGTTGCTCGACTTTCAGAAAGTTGTCTACCTGCAAGACCACCACCACTGGTGACTTTTACTATCAGCTCAGGTTTAGCAATAGCATCTGATGATAGATGGGCTACATGCTGATCAATCACACTGACGGTCTCCCAAGTATGCATGCCTTCTGCAACTACATCTGCATTTATTTCTACTTCACGTTGTCGTTGCACAGAACCTTTATTCAACTTAGTAGTAGTAGGCATTCTCCCCATCTCATCCTGATCAACCAAAGACAAATCTTCACTATCATGATCATTATCACGAATATTCACTTTACTGTCAACTTTATCATTTTCAAACTCTTTAATAACAAAAGTAGACAATTTTGATTCCTCCTCGCAAATCATTGAAGGTTTTATAACTTCGCTCTGACTAGTTATACTTTGTAAACTTGTGGAGTCAGAACTCCACTCTGAAGCAGTAACTCTATTCTGTGACACTCTATTCAACAACGGCTTACCAGTTGCAACTACAGACTTCTTCACAGCACCGTTATCGTCACACAATTCGGAGTAAGGCCTGGAGTTTACATTCAGCTTATCACTGAACTTGTTCACCGGTTCACAGTTCACTTCTGTATGCACCACTTGCACACTTGTAAAACAAAACCGTGTTTGTCTCGCATCTTGTAACTTGTCTGTCGAGGATGTACTACGAAACCTGTTACACTCACTAAGTTTATATGCATTATTAGACACCATGGAGCCTTCTCGATATCCACCTCTTTGGGACCGTGTCGTCATGAATGATTGCGGTTTTCCCTCAGACTGCTCTATTCTAGGGGTGAGATGTAATAGACTGGCGAACTTGCTCATAGATTGATTGACACTAGTATTTACCAGTTTCAGGATATCATCAAACTTCGGCTCGATACCCTCATCCTCCATACGAAAGCTTATCTTCACCCACTTCCTTTGCAGTCGAGTAGGTAGACGTCTTGCTATTACTTCTAGTATGAAACTCGAGTTGAGGTCACTCACGCGATTCATGGAAATCATTCCATTCTTGTAAATCAGCAAAATATCCAAAAACTCAGTGAGTGCCTGGGAGTCATCCTGTAATTGACCACCATTACCCTCAACAGCCTCGAATAATTTCCCTGCAATCATCGAAGGTCTTCCAAACCTTTGACGTAATATGCTCATAGCCTCGTAGTAGCCCTCTTTTGGCTTCATAAACTTACAGCACTGTATAGCTCTTGCAGCATCTCCAGTGCAATATCTCATCAAATACGTTAACTTCAATTCATCATTTAATAAAAAACCACTCAACATGATCTCAAACTCCTTTACAAATTGTAAATAATCGACAGGGTTTCCATCAAAACACCGTGGTTCAAACTTAGGGAGTTTGATGTTCCTATTATCCCTGAACGACAAAACAGTAACATCAACCATATCATGCTTAACATCAGACACATCGTTACAAGTAACAGACAAGTCACCATGACTTACTTTCCTGTTTGCATCCAAGACACTCTGTCCCTTCTTTGACCCAGGCATTGTTGAACTTGACCCAATTCCATAAACGTTCCAGATATTGCTTGTTCAAAGAGGACTTGACCGGCACCAGGAAAGATGAACGGTGACTATCCAAACTTTCACCAACTGTTTGAATCCGCTAAAGTCTGTTTCTACCATCAGAAACTGTCAATCACGTCTCATAAACCGTTAATGCCCAGCTCTCGCTACGCTCGGGCCCACGCTGTTCCTTGAAGTTTTCAGAAACGCTTAGTTATAATGGACGAAAAATCCAAAACACCGATTGGCCGCTTGAGAATTCTTTATTGTTACACCAACATATAAAAATAATAATCGAACTAAGGTCTGTAAACAAATATTACAATAATAAATCATAAGATTACATCTGATAGTTTGCTACTGACTTCTTTCTGAACAGCGACCGATGAGACGATGACTGTCGTATTGATGCCCCCGCGAAAATTGGGGAAGTTGGTTTTGAGCAAACAACCATGAATTGATCGTTCAATCTTCAACTCCATTGACAACAGGAACATATGTACAAAATCACACACCGAGCACATTGGACTGCTCATTGATGCGCTACCCTTTGAAGAATTGTAGGACTTACAGCAGTACGCCTACAACCCTTCTCAGGTTGACGCCCTAGGTTGGAAATTCGTCGGAGAGTTCATTTGCTGACTTCCCTCTATCAGCTATATCTTCAAATCTGAACGATAACACGCCCATGTC
The DNA here is from genome assembly GCA_944472135.2 of Trichobilharzia regenti. Taxonomy (NCBI): domain Eukaryota; kingdom Metazoa; phylum Platyhelminthes; class Trematoda; order Strigeidida; family Schistosomatidae; genus Trichobilharzia; species Trichobilharzia regenti. Next base: position 43,738,961 of record OX235263.1, read on the forward strand.
ATTGTATCGTATAATATAGATGACGAACAAAACACGACCTATCTTATTTATTTATTTTTTTTATTTTTGATTTACAGCTTGATTCCACACTGTATTTTTGGTACATGTATGGAATTTTCAGCATGGATATCGGTAGCATAAATTTTGCAGTCCGACGATAGATATCAGGTGTGCGCCGGCGTGGGCTCGAACCCCAGACCATGTGCTTGATCGGCGAGAGTCCTAACCACTGTGCGACTGACCAACCAAGCCTATGTACAGAGTAAATTACACCAAAGATAACAGCATTCAAATAGTAACTTGAAACTAGAAATGCCTTTATTCATGCAAGTCAGTTTAACAATAACTCTCTCGTTTACACTTGGCTTATCCTCACGAAACTGAGCAATATCTTTCATCTTTTCGAACGCACCAATACTGTCATAGTCATTGCACAAGATACCTGAGTTGGTGGGATACCTTCTCATTGTAGATGACAACACCAATGACAACTGATTGATACCAGTTGATGAACTTAGCGGTGGATCAGAAGCTGTCAATGGAGTTGAAGATTGAACGATCAATTCATGGTTGTTTGCTTGAAATCAACCTCCCCAATTTTCGCGGAGGCATCAATATGACAGTCATCGTCTCATCGGTCGCTGTTCAGAAAGAAGTCAGTAGCAAACTATCAGATGTAATCTTATGATTTATTATTGTAATATTTGTTTACAGACCTTAGTTCGATTATTCTTTTTATATATTGGTGTAACAATAAAGAATTCTCAAGCGGCCAATCGGTGTTTTGGATTTTTCGTCCATTATAACTAAGCGTTTCTGAAAACTTCAAGGAACAGCGTGGGCCCGAGCGTAGCGAGAGCTGGGCATTAACGGTTTATGAGACGTGATTGACAGTTTCTGATGGTAGAAACAGACTTTAGCGGATTCAAACAGTTGGTGAAAGTTTGGATAGTCACCGTTCATCTTTCCTGGTGCCGGTCAAGTCCTCTTTGAACAAGCAATATCTGGAACGTTTATGGAATTGGGTCAAGTTCAAAAATGCCTGGGTCAAAGAAGGGACAGAGTGTCTTGGATGCAAACAGGAAAGTAAGTCATGGTGACTTGTCTGTTACTTGTAACGATGTGTCTGATGTTAAGCATGATATGGTTGATGTTACTGTTTTGTCGTTCAGGGATAATAGGAACATCAAACTCCCTAAGTTTGAACCACGGTGTTTTGATGGAAACCCTGTCGATTATTTACAATTTGTAAAGGAGTTTGAGATCATGTTGAGTGGTTTTTTATTAAATGATGAATTGAAGTTAACGTATTTGATGAGATATTGCACTGGAGATGCTGCAAGAGCTATACAGTGCTGTAAGTTTATGAAGCCAAAAGAGGGCTACTACGAGGCTATGAGCATATTACGTCAAAGGTTTGGAAGACCTTCGATGATTGCAGGGAAATTATTCGAGGCTGTTGAGGGTAATGGTGGTCAATTACAGGATGACTCCCAGGCACTCACTGAGTTTTTGGATATTTTGCTGATTTACAAGAATGGAATGATTTCCATGAATCGCGTGAGTGACCTCAACTCGAGTTTCATACTAGAAGTAATAGCAAGACGTCTACCTACTCGACTGCAAAGGAAGTGGGTGAAGATAAGCTTTCGTATGGAGGATGAGGGTATCGAGCCGAAGTTTGATGATATCCTGAAACTGGTAAATACTAGTGTCAATCAATCTATGAGCAAGTTCGCCAGTCTATTACATCTCACCCCTAGAATAGAGCAGTCTGAGGGAAAACCGCAATCATTCATGACGACACGGTCCCAAAGAGGTGGATATCGAGAAGGCTCCATGGTGTCTAATAATGCATATAAACTTAGTGAGTGTAACAGGTTTCGTAGTACATCCTCGACAGACAAGTTACAAGATGCGAGACAAACACGGTTTTGTTTTACAAGTGTGCAAGTGGTGCATACAGAAGTGAACTGTGAACCGGTGAACAAGTTCAATGATAAGCTGAATGTAAACTCCAGGCCTTACTCCGAATTGTGTGACGATAACGGTGCTGTGAAGAAGTCTGTAGTTGCAACTGGTAAGCCGTTGTTGAATAGAGTGTCACAGAATAGAGTTACTGCTTCAGAGTGGAGTTCTGACTCCACAAGTTTACAAAGTATAACTAGTCAGAGCGAAGTTATAAAACCTTCAATGATTTGCGAGGAGGAATCAAAATTGTCTACTTTTGTTATTAAAGAGTTTGAAAATGATAAAGTTGACAGTAAAGTGAATATTCGTGATAATGATCATGATAGTGAAGATTTGTCTTTGGTTGATCAGGATGAGATGGGGAGAATGCCTACTACTACTAAGTTGAATAAAGGTTCTGTGCAACGACAACGTGAAGTAGAAATAAATGCAGATGCAGTTGCAGAAGGCATGCATACTTGGGAGACCGTCAGTGTGATTGATCAGCATGTAGCCCATCTATCATCAGATGCTATTGCTAAACCTGAGCTGATAGTAAAAGTCACCAGTGGTGGTGGTCTTGCAGGTAGACAACTTTCTGAAAGTCGAGCAACAACAGCTTTTGATCCACCGCTAACTTCATCAACTGATATCAATCAGTCGTCGTTGGTGCTGTCATCCACAATGAAAAAGACGCCCATCAACTCAAGTATCTTGTCCAATGACTATGCCAATATCAGTGCATTTGAAAGGATGAAAGGTATTGCTCAGTTTAGTGAGGATAAGCCAAGTGTAAACGAGATAGTAATTGTTAAATTGACGTGCACGAATAAAGGCATTTCTAGTTTCAAGTTACTATTTGAATGCTGTTATCTTTGGTGTAAATTACTCTGTTTCTACACTTGGTTGATCAGATATGTCGTGTGTTTGTTCGTCATCTATATTCTACGATACAATGACGTGAGCGATTTACCGTTCAGATTTGAGGATATGGCACATAGAAGGAAATCAGCAAATGAACTCTGCGACGATTTTCCAACCTAGGGCGTCAACCTGAGAAGGGTTGTAGGCGTACTGCTGTAAGTCCTACAATTCTTCTAAGGGTAGCGCATCAATGAGCAGTCCAATGTGCTCGGTGTGTGATTTTGTACATATGTTCATATTGTATATACTGAATTGATATCATCTGTCATCTAGCTGTTGGTAATTCTGTTTGTGTCCGGACGACTTCTACTTGTATCATCAACCTGAGCAGGAATGTAGGCGTACTGCTGTAAGTCCTACAGTTCTTCAAGGGTAGTTTGTCATGCCGGAATCCACAACATTTGATGTAGTGATTGTACATATGTTTGTGTTAATTAGTTGTGTGAGTTCCAATTAATGTAATTGTTGGTTAATCTTATTTGTGTCCGGACATTCCACAAATTGCAATCGTCAACCTGAGAAGGGTTGTAGGCGTACTGGTGTGAGTCCTGCAATTCTTCAAAGGAATTCCAATAAGACATGATCGGCGAGGTTGTTTGTACTATTTGTATATACGTGTGGTGTGTCATATCAATTGGTGTTTTTGGATTCATTGTGTTTACTTGTTGTTTTCGTATCTTGTTTTTATTGCGTAATTTTGTTAAAATTTTCGTCGTGATTACTTCTGCAGTTGTTTCTAGTCTTCTACATCCGTGAATGAATTGATTGATGTTAGAGACAGCAGATGGGTCGTATACGCCGGGGAGGCTAGGCTATTGCTGAGAATCAAATGCACACGGAGATAATTGTTAGTTGCGGTCCGACACGCCTGGGAGAAAGAGTGTAAACGACTGAGGCTCGCATGCGTCAACGTTACTAGAACTGAGGCAGAATGAGTGACAAGCGATTGCAGTGGTAATTGGTAATGAGTAGATAAGAGGATGTGCGTAGAGTATCGTGAGGTGGTGCCATGGTCACTTTGCATTCTGCAAGAGTCATTCTAGCAAATGGCGATTGTGTTGCAAGATGTCAAGAGGAGGTTTCTGTCTGGAGGCGCAGGTCGTCATTGATGTGTGAGATTGTGCTGTGGGTATGCTTGTGGTGTGTTGGCTTTTCTGTTTGTTTTCCATTTCAGCTCTGTTCGTGTGACCCAAGTTCTCGCAATGGCATCCAAGTCAACGTGTATTGGTCGTGAAGGAAAAAAGGGATGGATCCCTTTTTTGCCGGGGAGTGTCAATGGAGTTGAAGATTGAACGATCAATTCATGGTTGTTTGCTTGAAATCAACCTCCCCAATTTTCGCGGAGGCATCAATATGACAGTCATCGTCTCATCGGTCGCTGTTCAGATAGAAGAGTGAAACATCGTCAGAAGTAATACAATGATTTATTATTGTAATATTTGTTTTCAGACCTTAGTTCGCTTATTCTTTTTATATGTTGGTGTAACAATAAAGAATTCTCAAGCGGCCAATCGGTGTTTTGGTTTTTGCGTCCGTTATAACTAAGCGGTTCTGAAATCTTCGAAGAGCAGCGTGGGCCCGAGCGTAGCGAGAGCTGGGCATTAACACTTTATGAGACGTGATTGACAGAGGCTTTTCTTGTTCGGCTTTAAGATAGTTGTCTAACTGCAAGTTTACCACCACTGCTGTCTTTTACTACTAGTTCGGGTTTAGCACCATCATCTGATGATGGGTAGGCTACATGCTGATCAATCACACTGACGGTCTCCCAAATATGCATGCCTTCTGCAACTGCATCTGCATTTATTTCTACTTCACGTTGTCGTTGCACAGAACCTTTATTCAACTTAGTAGTAGTAGGCATTCTCCCCATCTCATCCTGATCAACCAAAGACAAATCTTCACTATCATGATCATTATCACGAATATTCACTTTACTGTCAACTTTATCATTTTCAAACTCTTTAATAACATAAGTAGACAATTTTGGTTCCTCCTCACAAATCCTTAAAGATTTTATATCTTCACTCTGACTAGTAATACCTTGTAAACTTGTAGGGTCAGAACTGGACTATGAAGCAATAACTCTATTCTGTGACACTCTATTCAACAATGGCTTACTGGTTGCAACTACAGGCTTCTTCACCGCACCATTTTCGTCACACAATTTGGAGTCATACCTTGATTTCACATTTAGCTTATCACTAACCTTGCTCACTCATTCACAGTTCATGATTGTATGAACTTCTTGCAAACGTCTAAAACACAACCGTGTTTGTCTCGCATCTTGTAACTTGTCTGTTGAGGATGTACCACGAAACCTGTTACACTCACTAAGTCTATATGCATTATTAGACACCATGGAGCCTTCTCGATATCCACCTCTTTGGGACCGTGTCGTCATGAATGATTGCGGTTTTCCCTCAGACTGCTCTATTCTAGTGGCGGGATGAAATATGCTGGCAAACTTGCTCATAGATTGATTGACACTAGTATTTACCAGTTTCAGGATATCATCAAACTTCGGCTCGATACCCTCATCCTCCATACGAAAGCTTATCTTCACCCACTTCCTTTGCAGTCGAGTAGGTAGACGTCTTGCTATTACTTCTAGTATGAAACTCGAGTTGAGGTCACTCATGCGATTCATGGAAATCATTCCATTCTTGTAAATCAGCAAAATATCCAAAAACTCAGTGAGTGCCTGGGAGTCATCCTGTAATTGACCACCATTACCCTCAACAGCCTCGAATAATTTCCCTGCAATCATCGAAGGTCTTCCAAACCTTTGACGTAATATGCTCATAGCCTCGTAGTAGCCCTCTTTTGGCTTCATAAACTTACAGCACTGTATAGCTCTTGCAGCATCTCCAGTGCAATATCTCATCAAATACGTTAACTTCAATTCATCATTTAATAAAAAACCACTCAACATGATCTCAAACTCCTTTACAAATTGTAAATAATCGACAGGGTTTCCATCAAAACACCGTGGTTCAAACTTAGGGAGTTTGATGTTCCTATTATCCCTGAACGACAAAACAGTAACATCAACCATATCATGCTTAACATCAGACACATCGTTACAATTAACAGACAAGTCACCATGACTTACTTTCCTGTATGCATCCAAGACACTCTGTCCCTTCTTTGAACCAAGCATTGTTGAACTTGACCCAATTCCATAAACGTTCCAGATATTGCTTGTTCAAAGAGGACTTGACCGGCACCAGGAAAGATGAACGGTGACTATCCAAACTGTCACCAACTGTCAAAAACCGTCCAAAACTGACTCCGTACCGTCGGAAACTGACTGCAAGCCATCGGAAACAGCCAGCCACGTCTCGCAAACCGTTAATGACCAGCTCTTTCTACGCTGGGACTCACGCTGTTCGTCGAAGCTTCTCAGAAACGCTTAGTACGAACGGACGCAAAAACCATAACCCAGTTTGGCGACTCGAGAATTATTTATTCTAACACCAACATATATCTCATATACAACTAAGCTCTATGAACAAATATTACAATAATAAATCACAATATTACTTCTGACGGTTGTTTCCTGACTTCTTTCTGAACAGCGACCGATGAGGCAATGACCGGATAATTGATGCCTCCGCGAAAATTGGGGAAGTTGGTTTTGAGCAAACAACCATGAATTGATCGTTCAATCTTCAACTACATTGACGCCATCTACAGTATATGTGGGACATGAATTTTCAGCTAGTGACCATAAAATAGTTGTTTGTTTTTTCGACATCTTTCCTGAAACAAAACGCAGAGATGAAGCTGGCCAAATATCCATGAGATTGTGCACACATGCTGACTGGGACTTGTATCAGCATCTATTTAGATGTTCCAGTTGGGACTCGTACTTCTCGAACGAGTCCTTAGAGGCAATTGTTAACAACGTTTATCAGAATAGTAACTCAATTCATGACGCCATTGCACCCGAGAATATTCTTAGCTTCAGATTCCCCCTAAGTGATCATATTCCGACATCGTTTAGAAGAAGTCTACAAAAGCACTCAATAAAATACTACAGATATCATGACTTATTTTCACTAATTGCCATTACGTTTCTTCTCACTAGAATTGAAAAGTTGAGAAATATAGGCCTCAGAAACAAAGAAATGCAGGCCATTCATGCACCGCATAACTCAGGAGAAATAGTCAAACTTTTTAAAAGTAGGTTGACGAACTCCAAAACACCCTATCCGAAAATAATATACTTAGACGGCATTGCTTACGAAAATAATGAGGCGATATGTGAACTGTTTAGCAAGCATTTCGCCAGATTATACACCTTAGAGAACGATGAGGTCGTGGATTTCCCACGTAAAACAGACGAATGTTTAAGTGACATAATTTTCACCACACATGAGATCGATAAATCTGTCGCAAATCTTAAGCTTAGTAACACTACTGGCCCAGACGGTATGTCTTCCGTTCTGCTCAAAAAAGGTGGCAATGACATGAGTTTACTCTTACTCAAGTTATACTCAATTTCATTAGGCAATGGGACATACCCTAACTGCTGGAAGAAGTCTTATATTGTTCCTATTCACAAATACGGGCCTATAGCTGATATCAACAACTACCGCCCCATCAACATCACGTCTGTAGTTTCACGTGTAATGGAAAAGATAGTTAAGACTCAAATCATTCAGTACTTGCTGTCAAATGACCTACTATCCCCATCCCAATACGGTTTCTTAAGTAGAAGGTCGTGCATAACTTGCCACTTAGATTATTTTGACTACATTACACAATGCATTGATAATGGGCGTTCGGTAACAACATTGTTTCTCGACGTTAGCAAGGCCTTCGATGAAGTCCCACATATCAGACTCCTAACAAAACTGCAATCCTATGGAATAACTGGAAAACTTCTGAAGTGGATGAGCTCATTTTTCACAGAAAGAGAGCAATTAGTCAAAATCAACCACCAGTTGTCTTCCTCTAAGCCGATAACCAGTGGTGTTGTGGTGAGAGCAGGCTGCTAGCCGATTGGTTGACATTAATCTGCGTTAATGTCTAGGTCACTAATATGGGCCGTGAGAAAATATGAACAAGGCTGTTTCAACAACCAATCACAGCAAACTTAAACGTGGACAAATATGACTCGCAGATAAATGGCTCTACTTTCCGAGAAATATCGAAAACAACCAATCAGAAGACTGTGTTTGTCTGCTTAACTTCCGAGAAACAAACAATCAGAAGACCGCCTTTTCCTGCTTGCATAAGCCTTATCAATGTACATAAAATATATATAAATACGTGTTGATTTTCGTAATAAAACGATCTGTTGCCAGCCCTTGTCTTCTGTTGTTACATTTGGTGTCGCTGCCTCCAAAATATGAAGATCCTGTGGCCAGCTGCGTTTGAAGAAGGAGACATACGGAGCTTCTTACGTGACTTCGGGGCCATTGCTGAGCTGGTGGGCGTCAAGGAGCAGGCGGCGAAGGCAGTTGTCCTGGGGACGCTGTTGAGAGGCCGAGCGAAGGCGGGATATGACAGTGTAGACAGATCAAATGGCACAGCGTCTTGGAAGAAATTGGTTGAAAGTTTGGTGTCGGAGTTTGGCAGCGCAACAGACAAACAGCTAGCAATGCAGCAGTTCCGGTCAACGAAGCTGGAACCTGGTGGAGACCCGCTAGTGTTGGTGGTGAAACTGACAAATCTACTTCGACGCGCGCTTCCCACTTTGGGTGAAGAATCAGAAGCGCAGTTAATGTCTTCCCAATTCATCGAGTGTCCCAGACCACATTTCTCAGCGATTAAAACTGGTTAACTCAACGCAGCCGATGGATATTAGTGAGCTGGCGAAGGTGACCAGACAGCTGTTGAGCACAACGGTAGCCGCTATAGACCAACCAAAACCAAAGGAATATGAGTAGAAAATTGAAGCATTGCAGCGAGAAGTGGCGGCGTTACAGTTGGCTGATAGAAAAGACCGATGTTTTGAATGCGGTAAGCCGGGACACTGGAGAAGATACTGCCCAGAACGGCGAAAAAGAAAAAGTTTCAGACGGTATAATACTTGTTCTTTCTCTTGTATGAAACTAGACTTAGTGGGGGCTATTGGGAAAGGGGCTGTGTATTCGGAGTTGCGGGTGAATGATCGAGAAGTGGTATGTTTGATAGATACAGGGGCGGCCGTGTCGTTAATAGATAAGAATTTATGTAAGAGTGTTAGTCCGTGTTCATTGACAGTACAAACAGTGGGTGGGCATGTGTTGCGTATCACGGGTAGATCGAACTGTACGGTCGTTGTTGGCGGCTGCGAGGTGACGTTTCCTTTCATCGCTGTACCCGAACTACAGCGAACGATATTAGGAGCGGATTTTCTGCGGGAGATTGGTGCAATAATTGACACGCAAACAAAAGTTGTGGTCAAGAAATACGGGCATATCAACATGTATGAGGACAGCGTGATAATACAGAATATGACAGAATTAATCAATAAATACGATCATCTGTTCACTGGAGATGGGGACCCATACGGTTATTGCGATAAGGTGAATCATGAAATTCCGTTAAGTGATCCGAAAGTAAGGTCATTTACAACGCGAAGAGTTCCATGTCATCTGGAAGGCGAAGTGGAGCGACAAGTGCAAGAGATGTTAAAAGACGATATTACTGAGGAAGCTGGTGGCCCGTACAACTCTCCAGTGCTGTTAGTAAAAAAAGCGAATGGGAAGTATAGATTCTGTGCTGATTTTCGACAGTTAAACAGTATGACAGAGTTAAGACCGTGTGCCATGCCAACAGTGGTAGGAACTTTAGATCGCCTACAAGGAGCGAATGTGTTTTCGGTTCTCGATCTTCGCTCAGGATACTGGCGGATACCGATAAAACAAGGTGATAGAGATAAGACGGCACTCATCGTGGGTCAGACACAATATCGATTTAAACGCATGCCGTTTGGACTAGCAGGTGCACCGTTTACGTTCAGACGACTGATGACGCTATTACTTGGGAACTTGAAAGACGTAGAGGTGTATGGTGATGATCTCGTCATATAAATTCATGTAAATTTATATGTTTATGTGAGAATATACATTATTATTATATACAGTCAAAAAGAAAACGATCATGTGAAGCATGTAGAAGCCGCTACAGTTTTTGAAGATAGCGAGAGACCCACGGGGGAAGTTGTCACGGTGGATGTTGCGTCTTCAAGAGTACGATTTTACGATCTCACACGTTCCTGGAAGTGAAAATGTCTTGTCAGATTTGTTATCGAGACCAGAAGACGAGTCTGAGTTACCCGAGGTCGCTTACGGAGTGCATGCAGTAGAACAAGACCCACTAAGACTTGCATGTAGACAGAGGTTGGACGATACGCTGAATACAGTATTACAGGTGATCACCAACGGAATAGAAGTGGACCAAGCTACGACGAGTAAGGAGCTAACTACACTACTCAGGTGGAGAGATCGACTAAGATTGAATCCCTACGGGACTCTGACCTGGCGAGAGAACGACGGAAGCTGGCTGGCTGTCATACCTCAATCGTCGCGCCACGACATGATAATAATAATATATATATTCTCATATAAACATATAAATTTACATGAAAATGCATGCCATTTTTACAGGCACGATCAAGTATGATATAATATCAAATCATAGATTGTCTACAAGTTAATAATGTTTCAACAGTTAAATATTTGATATATATATAAATACACATTGTCTGAACTAGGCTGTATAGTTATTGAATTGTACAATTGTCCTCTAGGTTGAGCGGGAAAATCGACTTCGTTTCGTTTTCATCCCGTGGTTGTCGGCATACGATAACCAACCAATATTGAGGTAAGTACAACGTTTACAACGGATTGAAAGCTGTTTTTAGAAAAGTAAATGTGCTAAGGTGAATCAATAAAGTGTAATGAAATGGGTAAGTGCAAGTATCACTAATAAATGCATTAATATAGAAAACTCCCTAGGCTGACAACGTTCATTTGCAATGTATAATGCTACGCGTATATCTGGTAGTATCATGATGTCCACTTTTGGTTTTAATACATTTTTTCCTTATGTCTGTTTTTTTATTTTATGCTTTATTGTGCATTTGGTGCACAACCGTACCTCACAGAGAATAGGAATAGAATAAGTCGAATCAAATTCATAAAGAGCTATAAAATGTTAGGTTTAATGGGATACAATGAGGATTAAGTAAAGACGTAATTAGAAAATGAATGAGATAAGACATTGTGAAGTGGTATTTAAAGATCCGACAATGGACAGCAAGTTGATTTATAAGATGCCCCATAAATCTGTGCAGATCCCACATGGTCGCATCTCAACAATAGGCTGAGCGAATGGTGTATATTTAAAGGTAGAAGCATGATCTGTCAAGGCGTTCATTATTATCTTTTTCAAGATAAAGATCTAAGCCCTCATAAAAATCAGAAATATCTCGAGTCTTTAATTTGTATATTGCTGTTCCTGCAGAATGGGGCGATTCACCTTAGTGACCCCCACCATATCTACTGATCAGCTAACGCCACCCTCCCTCCTTTTTTGATGTTAAGCTCTGAGACTAAGATTATTATGGCTACCGCAAATATACTGCTAGGTACCAGACATGTTCGTACCCCATATTCCATCTCCCTAGCTTTCTTAATGAGTGCTTCCAATAGGTCTCCGCGTACATCTTTATGAACATTATATATGTATGCATGCGTCCTAATGAACGGATTACTTTACAAGAAGTTAAAACCTTAAAGAATAAAACGAATAGGTTTTGTGAATAGTTAAGCAAGATTCAGCAGAACAATATAGTTAGGGATCAATGTAGGTAGTATGAACTGAAGGTAAGGTCGGTTGGCAGGACTTAGTGTACTAAATTATCATGACAGTCTTGTATATAGTAGACATCTGACATTGCAAAGTAACGTGTCTAAACATATTATAAAAGATATTAACAGAAATACTACATAGCTTTAACATTATGAATTTTAGAAAATTATATGAGAATGGGTAACTGTTGACTGATGATAATCAATTCAACTCAAAAATAGTGCAGTGTATTATGCTAATAATATAAGTATATTCGTAAAATATTAAAAGATATGGTTGCTAATGTAATGGTTTTCGGAAATAATTATACTGACGAACTTATTGAAGATTACAGTGAAGAGGAAACCAGTGAGTTAGTTAAATGGCTACCGTGCAGTTAGTAGTTAAAACGTCTTTTTTAAAAAGTAAAGGGTAGAAGAGTTTTGAGCACCGGAGCAAATTAAGTCATATTCTATCATGATAGAAGAATGTCACCAGCTAGTGCATACAGGCGTGGCCAGAACAGCCGACCTCCTAAGACAAAGTATGTACTGGCCAGGTATGAGAGAAGACGTAGCAAGATACGTACTTGGATGTCCACGGTGCCAGCTGATGAAAGGTGACTGGTGTACACGACCACCACTTCAGTCGATTCCAGTTATCGCGATAGGTGACTTGTGGTCCGCAGATGCCATGGGTCCATTTCCCCAGACATCCATTGGTAATCAGTACCCCTTGGTGATGACGGAACACGCGACACGATGGGTAGACGCCGTAGCAATCCCAGACCAACGTGCAAAGACCGTGACAGACGCAGTCGTTAGACACATCGTTGCAGACCACGGCGTACCAAAGACAATACTGACAGACCAAGGTCCCTGTTTTGGGAGTGAAGAATTTACTTCCCGTTTGCAACAGCTGGGCATCAAGAGGATCAGAACGACTCCATATCATCCACAAACGAATGGCCTAACGGAGAGAAACAACCGTACACTGAAGGAGTGGCTGGCCTCGAAGGGCGGGAACTGGGAAACGGAGCTTCCACTGGTTTTACTGACGCATCGTGCTACCACTCAGGAAACAACTTTACTTAGCCACACTGGGAGATACTGTCTAGCACGAGAAATCGAGTTCCTAGAGAGACGGTCCATATAACTCCCTCCACAAGTGCAGTTGAATTGGTAGATACAACTTGAATTGGCTAGTCTAGGAACTTCATCTTTCAGTCGACGAATCACCATCGATCGTGTAGAGAACGAGACTTGAAGCTCGTCAGCATTAAAAGTTCTTGAAACTGACTTCTTTAACTTCTTCGTAATTATTTCACTTGGTATATCGCCACTGAATTGCAGTTGTATATAAAGAGGCTTCTACTTTATGGATAGTGAGTAGTCCTTTTCCGCTTTCTTCGTCATGTGTTTCTTGACAAACTTGTCGGGATGGCTATTTTCAATCAAAGTATCATACACAATGCTTATTTTATCTTCAGTTACTTCTTCCGAGCACACAGCTCTCACTTTATGAGAGGTATGTGCGGGTCTTTACTAAATTTATTTTGTACTTGAGAGAAACGAAGTTGTGAAAGTGTGTACATTGTCCTGTCCATGTACCTTTTCTATGCAAATTTCTTTTTATGCTACCATCTGGTTTTCCTGTAAGGAGGGCATCCAAGAAGGAAACTCTGTTTTGTGAATTTCACAGCCGAATTTACTTCAGTAAATTCAGTTATTATTGTACTCTTATCCGATTCATTATCACAAAGAATGGTGTCATTCATATACCGGCAATAAAATAAGGTTTATATGTTCAGGTTTTTCAAAAGTCCATTTTCTAGTTAAGCTGCAAAGAAATCATCCAAATAAATACAAACATATAAATAAATAAGCAAATAAATAAATTTAATCTCATAGTACATTACATGAGGGACGCCAGTTTACAGGCATCATCAAATTGTTACAGAAATAGAACCATATTATTCAGTCTTAATTTACAGTCGTTAGCAAAATATGTTTTACATGTACGCTGGAGATTATACATACACTTGACAAATGTTAATCCCAATAGTATAAAACAGCCTTTTCACTTATGTACAATCATTTCTGTGCAAAGTTGGAAAAATCCGCTAAACTGTCAGTGAGTGCAACACCTCAGGAAATACAGAAGTATTGTCTTCACATTCTCATGTAAATTTATATGTTTATATGAAAATATACACTAATATTATTAATAATATCAGTATCCAAGTGATTAACTCGTTTCGGTCTATTACAAAATCTAAGGCCAAGAAAAGTACTTCAAGTTGCACCCTATTTAATTCAACACTACCGTAATTGTAGATGTACTTTTTAGGATCTGCTGGATATTTACTAGGCTCTGGTTTTATTTCAAGTCCTTTCATAAGCCCTATCTGCTTCTTCTGGGCCCTTTGTTCACTAACTTGAGGGATGTATCCCGTAAAACGCGTTCTAAGATCCTCTGGCAGTTCATCTACCGCGTATTGTTTGAAAGGGAAAAGGTAGTCGTTAGCTAAATGTAGTCATTTCAACACCAAAATGCAGAGTGGATTAATAATCACATACATGTAAAAATATTGAAACGTATGGTTGCTAACATAATTTTTTCTAGAAATATTTTTACTGGCCCAACACACTGGAGAAAATAAGAGAAAACAGGCAAACAGGTTGAACATTCAATTCATGAAAAGTAGGGTTGAGTTAAATGATATGGACTACACTTATGACCGTAATGGTTTTGTTTAACATTCTGCCAACAGTTGTGGTCTTTCAGACAAGCCAAGATGGACATGTTAATGTACCTTTCTAGGTTCCGTTTGAACCCGTCGGGGTTTTCACAACGTGTGAGGATATAGGCTATAACCAGGTGTTATCGCGCAATTTCATCGGTTACCGCTTTCACGGCTACAGGCGTTATAATCGCCTATTTTCTTTGGAAATAGATTATATTTGACTAGTTTTAAACTTCTGTAGCCAGACGGCAGTATTTTGCTGTATTTTGTTCGTAGTAGAGAGTAAAATTTTATATTATAGCTCGGACGGATTATGAATAAAGAAGTCATCCTTTTTAAGAAAGTTCGCATAGAAAGACTATTATTTGCATTATAGTGCGTTGAGGGTTTGTTTTTTGCGAGTTGTTTCAGATCTTAAGGTTGTAAACATACTACAGGCAATGGCAGAGAACTTAATGTCAGAGTACTTAAAATGAGTATCAGCTTTCTGTTGATTAGTAGCTAGCAGCTGTGTCATACAACTACTACACCTGTTACATAGGTTATATCAATCTTAATAATTATTTTGTTTTAGATCACTAAGATATTCTGAGATCCTTAATGACTTAATTGTGGCTATGAAAGATATGGAAGATGCACTTATGGCTCATATATTTAAAGCAGTTATTACTAAACAAGTTATCTGTAAGCATTTTGTGATGTTCTGGTTACAATGCTTCAGTGTATGGGGTTATTGCCTGCTTCTGTGAGTTAAGGGATATTTGGTGAAAATCATGATACAATGAAGGTTCCTATAAAGTCACTATGAATACTGCATACTGTTGATAAGAAACGGCATCAAAGGAAAAATGCAGAACAGCTAGAAAATACTACCTCAATTTCGATGATTATTACCTTTTGCATTTGTAAATCATCCTTCCAAAGCTCAGATCGACGGCAAACCATCCATGGTACCCCACAGGCCCTACAGAAATTTGTGAGAGATCTTACATGTCACGTTGTCTTACGAATTGTAAGCTTGCAGATATTTCGATTTACCTGTCACTGAAATATCACTTTTCTACTTCACGATGGTCTTTTCATTTGTGCACTATTACGATACATTTTATCTTAACTGGATATGCCTTTATTAAAGCTGAGACTTACTCTTTGTGCCTATTAGTTGCTTGCTTACAGTCTAGTTGCTTTTATTAGAAACACAACAGCACCAGTGTTTGAACAAAGCTGTATTTTCATGGAAAACGTGATATTTTCTATGCTTACACCGATATGGTTTGCATTAAACATTGCAAATGTATACTAACATTCCAAGGACATAGCACTTAACCAAATGTACAGTGTTCATTGTGAAGGGTTTACAATTTAACTCTTATCATAACCTGTTCTAATTATTATTATTTGCTTCCTGCTATCCTTTAGAAGATGAAAAATATGTGTGACAGTAAAAACCACAGTAGAATGCTATCATGAACGAAGAATGAGAAGGGAGAATGAACCATTTTCAGCAAATGTAGGCAAATATAAAGCGTTTAACTTTAATATTACTTATTTCTTACTTAAGCGATTTAAAAAAACATTTAAAGGTTGACGGATATCTCGCACAACAACTTCTAATTAACTTATTCTCGCGTACCAAAGACAAAGCAAAAGCCAATAATTGATCGTCCAAACCAAGCGATATATTTAGGAACCAAAACAAGCCGTTAGACGAACGCTTAGCTAGCTAGTGATCGTGCACGTGACACGACGAGGTACCAAATGGCGGGGATGCTTGACCGGAAGCCTTCAGCTAAACAAGTCGACTTAAACAGTGGTGGTCAGCATCCAATGAGTGATTGCTGTGGTCAATAATTTTGGGGAATTATTTACCGCTACAGCTCACTCCCCCCTAGTGGGGTCGTGAGGACCCTAAGACAGAACCAGCCGGAAGTAAAAAAACTCGATGGTTCCCTTTCGGGTGAAAAAAATCTTCCGAGCGGCTTGGTCGTATGCCTACTGGTTTGTCTGCCTATGCTAATGGGGTGTTTGTACATAGCTTCCTGGTTGTTGTTTTTCGTTGGATTCCGTGCTTCGTTTGTTTCCTGTCCAGTGCCCGTCGCACCTGGAAAAGAAAACAAGAACGCTAAGAACCATGTCGAGGAAAATGTACGAAATGAGCTTTTTGGTTAAAAAAAATTATGTGCATTTACTATACAGTAAAATAATGCTAAGTTCAGAACATCGAAAAAAAATACATCTAATTAATTTTTTGTGTATGTTACATGAACTGTTGGAAAATAAATTTTTGTGTTCGGTGGTACTGTATATAAAAAAAATTGATACGTCAAAAAAAATAGTACCACAAACGAGTGAGTTGCGTGAATCACACGACTTCGTTAAGTCAAATAAGTGTGCAAATGTTCTGGGAACCTTACGGTGCGTCCAGAACGGTTTTTCTTAGGAGGCTCAACCTTAGTAGCCAGTGGGCGAATGCCCTTGCAGTCAATAGTGTGACCCAGGAAGTCGAGTGAGTCAACACCGATTTGACACTTTTGAATATTGATGGTAACACCATGTTGGCGTAACCTGTCAAATGCCAAGTCCAAGTGCCTAAGGTGAGTTTCCTTGTCTGGACTGGCAATGAGGCAGTCGTCTAAGTATGCGTATACAAAGTCGAGACCGCGAAATACTTCGTCAATGAAGCGTTGGAATGTTTGGGCTGCATTCCGAAGACCGAATGGCATACGTAGAAATTCAAAAAGTCCGAAAGGCGTAATGATAGCCGTTTTCGGGATGTCTTCTGTTGCCATCGGGATTTGGTTATACGCTTTAACCAAGTCGATTTTGGAGAATATAGTCGCGCCGGATAAGGTTGCCGTCAAGTCGTGTATATGAGGCAACGGGTAGCAATCAGGGGTTGTTTTGGCATTCACTCGCCGGTAATCACCGGTGGGTCGCCAATCATTGCTATCCTTTTTCGGAACCATATGAAGTGGGGATGCCCATGGGCTATTCGAAGGTCGAATGATGCCAAGGCTAAGCATATGGTCAAATTCATTCCTGGCGATTCTCAGTTTGTCAGGAGCTAATCGTCGTGCTTTAGATGTCACAGGTTGTCCTGTGGTAATGATGTGGTGCATAACATTGCTGGTTATGCACGGTAGGTCGTTCGACGGGCAATTAAGTTCCGGATACTTGTCAACAATAGGTTGAAAAGTTGGATCAAGGATTGCCTTTATCTTAACGGGTGACAGACTAGGGCCTATGTAGCTGATGCCTTTGATAGACAGACTAGTAGTATTGTCAATCAGTCGTTTTCGGCGGACGTCTACGAGTAAATCATGATGATTAAGTAGGTCCGTGCCAATGATGGGCATTGTAACGTCAGCGAGAAGGAAAATCCATCGAATAGGTTTGCGTAAACCTACGTTCAGATAGACGTATTTCCTACCAAAGGTTGCGATTGGTTTTCCATTTGCAGCCTGTAAGTTGAAGGTAGGTTCCTTCTGTCGATCTGCTGCTGTAGCAGGAAGGACGCTGACTTCGGCGCCTGTGTCGACTAAGTATCGAGTCTGGCTTATCACATCATGGATGTAAAGTAGGCGGCTAGTGCCACCGGCGACGGTTGCCGCTAACGCGTGCCGGCGGGATAGTTTCCCACCGACTTTGAGACATTTCCGAAGTTACAAGGCTTACGGCAACACTTCGCTTCTTGGCCATAGGTGTTGTGGTACCAGCACCAGTCAGGGTTTTTCAGTGAACGTGGTTTGGACTTAGATCGACCACGTGAGTTCCTGCGTTGAGGAGATTTAGGACGACGGTCGGGGGATTTAGAAGTCATGTTTGACCTAAACATCTGCTGGATGGAGTTGCATAACTCTATCATTGCAGGATCCTTACTCGAAGTCTGCTTAGTCATCGAGCATATTTCGGGAACAGACCGTTTGGTAATCTCTAGAATCCTATCTGCAGTAATTGCTAAGTCCTCTATTACAGTACCCTGAAGTGTCACAAGTACGGTCTGTACAGACTGTGGCAACTTGGATAAGAAGAGTTCTCTAAATAGTCCTTCGTCGAACTGACTTTGGCCGACGATTTCTTTCATTCTTGTCAGCATGCTCACGGCTGACTGATCTCCTAACTCGATGTTACGAAATAATTCATCTAGACGTTGTCTGTCCGTGAGAGCGTTTCTCCTGAGGAGGGATGCTTTCAGCAACTCGTACGAGTTACTTACCTCGGGACTGAACATCTGTGATGTTACGTACTTGCTGAATTCCCGCGGTAGGGCTTGAATAACTGCAAGTAACTGTGAACGTTGATCGGTTATCCCATGCTCACAAAAATCTGCTTCAGCTAGCAGAAACCACGTTTCAGCATTATCTGGCCAGTATGGTACGAGCTGAATGGTTTTAGGAGTTGAGCGGATACGGATGACCTTGGGACTAAGATCACTCATGACGACAATTATGTCAAAAAAAAAAAAAAAAAAAAAAAAAAAAAAAAAAAAAAAAAAACACCGGGGTTATCTGCGGATTTTTCGTGGATAAAGTTCGCGGTTGGGCTCACCAGTTTAGAGGTTTGACGGATTATCTCGCACAACAACTTCTAATTAATTTATTCTCGCGTACCAAAGACAAAGCAAAAGCCAATGATTGATCGTCCAAACCAAGCGATATATTTAGGAACCAAAACAAGCCGTTAGACGAACGCTTAGCTAGCTAGTGATCGTGCACGTGACACGACGAGGTACCAAATGGCGGGGATGCTTGACCGGAAGCCTTCAGCTAAACAAGTCGACTTAAACAGTGGTGGTCAGCATCCAATGAGTGATTGCTGTGGTCAATAATTTTGGGGAATTATTTACCACTACAAACACTTTGTTTACTTATTTGCAGATATCCGGTAACGTCAGTCAACCCGGTCACAGCGATTCGACATTGCCCCAATTATTACGACAAACAGCTGCGTAAAGACAGTTGCTTGTTATTATTTTTCATTAAATATATTTAACATCATGCTTACCAGACCTTTCTTGTTCTATCTGGGTGAAGCTATATTTGTCATGATGACTAGACGCAGGCATGACTTATCAATGAGATCTGGCGAAGTAATTGGTGGCATATTTTAGTGTAATGTAAATGTGACTACGATTGCTACAGCTCAACCTATTCAATTATTCGTCTCGTGTACACTTCACCTTACACTGTAATTTAACACCCACAATTATATGAATCGACATCACGCTTTATGTAAAATATTGGTAATGAACTACTTTTGAATACACTTTACCTTATTAGAAATCAACTCAATTGCAGTGCCTAAGTTCATTTCTTATTTTTCAAATACTGAAGTATTTTTGCACTTGGTCCCTACAGACTTACCTATGACGAGGAGACGTAATCGCGTAGGCAGATGTTTAGGCTTGACTGCAGCACTTATAATTCACTACTTATATCGATCGATAGTGTTCCTACAGAATTACACCTATATACAGCAACGAGTTCATATCCTAGGGAGTACCGGTCTACCATGCCGTACTCCCACCGCATGCAGAACAAATACAACACAAGAATATTAGATAGAAAATTTTATTTTACTGCAACGCAAACAAGTTTATTTACATGTATTATCTGAGCACAGTCAAAGATGAAAGTCTTCGTTTGGAAAGTATCTCCCATTATTCGACGGAAACTGCCCAGTGTCCGAATCGCGTCACCTATCCGATATCACAAAGAATATCTGCATTGTCATACATGAATGAGTGAACTTACCTCATACTACAAGAATACATTTGATAATACTTTGTTAGTGGTCTGAGGGACAAAAATACTAGAGCGAAACATACAAGCTAGATGAAAGTCTCACAGAGCTGTCCCACTAAAATACAATGTCTCACTTGTGGATTTCCTATACGCATGTGAACGTATCCACATACTGGTATGCGGAAAAGTTCGTCACTGTTAGCAATATATAAAGTTCATGCCTTTTGAAAGTCTTCTAATGCTTTTGTAGCTTCTTACATATGTGCTGCTTGCGCTCACATTGATTACCTGCGATGAAATTCTAGAAAAAAGGCTCGTTAACGAAACACATTATGGCAACAGCTTGTGACAGCTAAGTCGCAAGAAACACAGGATACCAGACTATGTGAGTGAGAAATCACGAAGTAGGAAATACTGTACCTATAACCACAACTCAAGAAATGCATTGGCACCCACGGGATGGTAGTCACTGATAGGAACCATAATGCCTGACCAGTTTCCAGGGAGTTTATTGCGAAAAGAGAAGTGTATCTGTGTAAAAAACAGTGAAACAATGTTAAAATCGTCAAATATTACATCTATCTAAGTCAAATTTACTTGCAAACGACGCATAACACAACCACACAAAACCTCACACGATACGACCTACCAAGGACAAATCAAATATCCAATTGACCGCCACCGTTCTAGCCAATGAAAGACGAAAAAACCTGAGTGGCGGAAAATATAACGTCACAACGTACATCCTCACCCTTTCACAACATCTAATTTCAGATAGTAGTTGGTTCCAAACAGTGCAATATTTAATGGTGAAAACGTTTGCCCCAATGGTTTCTCTCTGAGTAGTCATGGTTTCGAAGCTGATGTGACTTGACACTTTCTCACGTTACGGATGAGTTGCCATAAAAATGTTTCCTAATGGCTATGAACAGTAGAAATAAGTTGCACTTCACTCTCCTCAACCAGAGGGTTTCTAATGGTTTTCTAATGGATTGATACACTTCGACTTTTTCAACTGCATCACTAGTAGTCGTGAAGCACGTAAGCTAGTCGTTGTTCTATACTTCGATATATCTAGGGCATTTGACATGGCACCTCACAGTATTCTATTTCGGAAGCTGTACTCATGCGGAATTCGCAACCCATTACTGAACTAGTTAAAATCGTTTCTAAGCAACAGGATACAAATAACCAGAGTTGGATCTGTATTGTCTCATCCCAGGTGGGGTTGCGCAAGGTGGCATCCTAAATCCACTTTTATTCACAGTCTGCATTAACAGCATTTGCAAGTGCTTCACCTCAGGTAAACCATTCCTATATGCTGACGACCTCAAAGTAGTCTACTCCTGCTACACTCATGAATTTAGCGATATGGTTACTAAAATACATCTCGAACTAAGTAGTCTCGCAACATGGTGTGTTGAATCCTGTCTAAATTTTAACATTGACAAATGTGGCTGGATTTGTATCGACAACAGTAACCTTGATCTAACTCTTGAAATGAATGGGCGAAAACTAGCCAAGCTCAACTCAGTCGTGAATGTCGATATTAGATACTCTGGTAACCTAACCTTCTCTGAACAGACTCATTATGCCAGACGTAAAACACGAAGGCTGATAGGATGCATAACACGCAATTTCCTTTGTTGTGAAACTAGGGTTTTATCATATAAAGTGTGTGTCCGACCTGTCTTAGAATACTGCCCGTTTATTCTTAGCGGACTCAGACTAAATGACAAGCTTAAATTAGAGGGAGTGCAACGGCAGTTTACCTCGAGAACTCTTGGTTTAGAAAGTGGTCTGGAATACTATGAGCAATGCGACAGACTAAGATTAGAACCACTCTGGAAAAGACGTCTTAAGCTAAACCTTATCTTTTACTATAAGCTAACTAATCTTCTCTTGCATTCCTCCGAGCCAATAACTAAACCTACCGCTGTCATCAGTTACAATCTTGGAAATCATCACAGCCTAGCTGCTACAGAGCATTGTCAGATTTACGTGCGGCACAACCTCTTCTTAAATAAGTTTTCAGTCAGTTGGAATAGACTACCAACTAATGTGCGTGATGCAAACACACTTCCAGTGTTCATCTCCTGAGTCACCAGACTGCTGAAAGATGACAATGCACCTCTACGTTTGACTCTTACACCTTCTTTTTCACCCTACAGAGATACTTTAAGTTCATTAAACGTGTAGTTACAACAAACTACAATTATAAATTTTGATATTATTGGAACTAGATGATAAAAATTTCTACATGGGACAGTAATATTAGTTCACACATAATATAAAAGTTAGCACAACGGGACTAGTTAGTTACTGCACAAAAATAACCATAGTTACTAAGCAGAGTATATGGTCTGCTCCTGCATGCCTTATTCGACATCTTGAATGGAATGGTTCGCCGTCATTCTGGTACCAGATCGAAAAGAATAAAAAATTCACCGGTTGCTGAATCGAAAGTACTTCACTGCATGTTTAACTGTATTCTAACTGCTATGATTAATTCCACACCATTTATCTCATAATCACTCAGATTCCATGAACGATCCAATTCTACCATTTGAAGACGCTGGCGAACATGCTGTAAATGAGTATTCATGATCTCAAATGAAGAAGCAACTGGTTTTCAAACAGTTTTCAACATTTTACTCAACTTACGTGTACAGTCCGCCATCCAGACACAAATGGAGCAAATGGAGAATTCTGGAATCGACCTCGGCACCATTTGATGCAGTAAAACATCTGAACATGACCTTATCTAGTTTTCGCATCCACGATTAAATTTCTTTCCTGTTATAAAACTACGATAAGACTGCTGAAAAATGGAATAAATATATCACTGATCTCAACATAATGCATCAATAATCTTTAAGCCAAGGGTGCTGTTCACAACAAAGTTATGTAGGAGAATTGACTTCAAGCTTTATTTTTCCCAGATATCTGTATTACATTCATCTGATGTCTGTGTTTTTCGTTAATGCGAAGACAATACTTCTATATCTCTTTATGTGCTACACAAACAAACTTTACAGCAGACTGTTCCGACCGACTCTAATGTCAGAAAGAACAACCCAACTTGTAAACTCATCATATATTAAATTATGTGTAATTTATATAATAACTTATCCATGCCTGTACAGTAGGTATTTTCCTGCATAAACAGGAAGAAATATATTATTATTAAAGCAATATTTATGCATGCCTATACATGTGGTGTATCCTACATAGCTAGGAAAAAATGTACCTTGTTATATTATCTTTACTAAATATGCTTATTAATCTTATGTGTAACTTATCGAATTGATGATGCCTGTAAACTGGCGTCCCTCGGGTAGAAAATGAGAATATATATTATTATTATATATGTATATATTTATTAATCACTTCTGAAGGACTCCTCTTGCTTTCTTTTGCGTTGCTGTTGTTTGTCTTCTTTTTTATCTCACCATGTTAGCTTCCACTTGACTTTTTGAATGAAAATGAATTATGTGGATATTTGACCATTTACAATGACAAATGATCTGCAAACATTATTGGTCCCATATCTTACAATTCCTTCGTGAATCATGTATCACCTTCCTTCACGACGCAACCCGGATTACATTTGTGGAATATACTCTTATACCAATGAAAAAGTATTAATTTATAATACAACGTCACGATTGTAGCTTATAACATAACTGATCGTATCTGTAAAAATAGCCTTCTTTTGTTGGAAACATCCATGTATAAGAAAATATGTACTATCATTATTCTACATTGAGTACAATTCACTCGTGATGTTACGAGGAGAATGCTGACAAAACTATATAAGTGTATCACTTGTTTTAATTATTACCAAATTTGGATATAAGTCAAGAATAAGATTCGGTTTTGCACACACCTATGTTATATTGGGGAATTACTTCAAGCCTTATTGTTTCCCAAGTATTCGTAATCCATCCAAAACATAATTGGGTATTTTGTTAATGCAAAGACAATATTTCTATACTTCTTGATGTGCTCCATTGAACGCCTAATTATCATATTGTTCCCACAAACCAAAGACAAAAACGTCAGCAACCATGTGCTTTAACCATCAACCAAATTTAAGAAATTTAAATAATGCTCACCCATGCCTGTACATTTGGTGTGTCCTACACAGGTAGAAAAAAATGCGTATTTTATTAAAACATTATTATTAAGTATGATTGCTAATCGTATATGTAATTTATCATATAGATGATGCCTCTAAACTGGCATCCCTCATGTACAAAATGAGAATATATTATTATATCTTTTGTCCTTACAAATGGACTGATACTAGCATAGTCATAGCATATGGCACGTGAGTCCATGGACGTCCCTTTCATTGTGTATGACAACACCAACGACGACTGAGTGACACAAGTTGATGAACTTAGCGGTGCATCAGAAGCTGTTGTTGTTCGGCTTCTAGAAGATTGTCTGACTGCAAGATTACCACCACTGCTGTCTTTTATTATTAGCTCCAGTTTAGCACTAGTATCTGATGATAGGTGGGCTGCACGCTGATCATTTACACTGACGGTCTCACGAGTATCCATGCCTTCTGCAACTGCACCTGCCTTTAAGTCTACTTCACGTTCAAGCTGTACAGAATCTTTGTTCAACTCAGTAGAAGTAGGCATTCCGTTCACCTCATCATGATCACCCAAAAACAAAAGTGCACTATCATGATAACTATCACAAATATTCACTTTACCGTCGTCCATCTGGTTGACTTCATCATTTTCAAATTCTTCAAAAGAGAAGTAGATGATTTGGGCTCCTCCTCACAAATCCTTAAAGGTTTCATACCTCTACTCTGACTAGTAATACCCTGTAAACTTGTGGAGTCAGAACTGTACTCTGAAGCTGTAACTCTGTTCTACTGCACAAAATGCGGTTTCGTCTGTGACACTCTATTCAACAATGGATTACCAGTTGCAACTTCAGGCTTCTTCACCGCACCATTATCGTCAGGAGTCAGAACTTGATGACGCTGATTTCACATTTAGATTATCACTAAACTTCCTCACTTCTTCACAGTTCGCCTTTGTATGCACTTCTTGCAGACATGTGAAACACAACCGTGTTTGTCTCGCATCTTGTAACTTGTCTGTTGAGGAAGTACCACGAAAGCTGTTACACTCACTAAGTTTATATGGATTACTAGACACCATAAAGCTCCACAAATGACAGGTGTACGCGCGCGCTTTTCGACTACTGTGCTACATTTCCCTTATTAATAAAAACTCTCGTAGCTGCAAAATTTCATGCCAAGAGTTTGTAAAAACTATCACAATTATTTACCTTTCGAACACATATGAGATACATATGAGATTGTACACACATGTGACTGGGACTTGTATCAGCACCTAATTAGATGTTCTAATTGGGACTCGTACTTTTCGAACCAGTCCTTAGATGCAATTCTTAACAACTTCTATCAGAATATTAACTCAATTCACGACGTCATTGCACCCGAGAAGATTCTTAACTTCAGATTCCCCCAAAGTGATTATATTCCGACATCGTTTAGAAGAAGTCTACGTAAGCACTCAATAAAATACTACAGATATCATGACTTATCGTCATTAATTGCCATAACGTCCCTTCTCAGTAGAATTGAAGAGTTGAGAAATATAGGCCTCAGAAACAAAGAAATGCAGGCCATTCATGCACCGCATAACTCAGGAGAAATAGCCAAACTTTTTAAAAGTAGGTTGATGAACTCCAAAACACCCTATCCGAAAATAATATACTTAGACGGCATTGCTTACGAAAATAATGAGGCGATATGTGAACTGTTTAGCAAGCACTTCGCCAGATTATACACCTTAGAGAACGATGAAGTCGTGGATTTCCCACGTAAAACAGACGAATGTTTAAGTGACATAATTTTCACCACACATGAGATCGATAAAGCTGTCGCAAATCTTAAGCTTAGTAACACTACTGGCCCAGACGGTATATCTTCCGTTCTGCTGAAAAAAGGTGGTAATGACATGAGTTTACTCTTACTCAAGTTATACTCAATTTCATTAAGCGATGGGACATACCCTAACTGCTGGAAGAAGTCTTATATTGTACCTATCCATAAATACGGGCCTATAGCTGATATCAACAACTACCGCCCCATCAACATCACGTCTGTAGTTTCACGTGTAATGGAAAAGATAGTTAAGACTCAAATCATTCAGTACTTGCTGTCAAATGACCTACTATCCCCATCCCAATACGGTTTCTTAAGTAGAAGGTCGTGCATTACTTGCCACTTAGATTATTTTGACTACATCACACAAAGCATTGATAATGGGCGTTCGGTAACAACATTGTTTCTTGACGTTAGCAAGGCCTTCGATAAAGTCCCACATATCAGACTCCTAACAAAACTCCAATCCTACGGAATAACCGGAAATCTTCACAAATGGATAAGTTCTTTTCTCACAGAAAGAGAGCAATTAGTCAAAATCAACCACCAGTTGTCTTCCTCAAAGCCGATAACCAGTGGTGTAATACAAGGTAGTGTTCTTGGCCCTATTCTATTCCTCTTATTTATAAATGACATAGTCTCTGTAATCAAGTATGGCAAGCCATACCTTTTTGCAGATGATCTCAAGATAGTATATGATTATGGGTACGGTGATATGAGCGTCGAAAGCAAGATCCAACAAGACTTAAATGATCTAGGCGATTGGAGCGAAAAGTGGCAACTGACTTTCAACCCAGACAAGTGCGGTATAACCCACCTTGGACGCTGGAAACCGATAATGTGCCTATATATGTACGGTAAGCTCCTCTCAAAACTGAACACAGTCACAGATCTCGGGATAACATACTCAGATTTATCCTTTTCCGATCATGCAAATAAGGTTGTATCTGACTGTAAACGACTTACTGGCTTTGTACTGCGTAACTTCTACACCCAAGAAGCAAGATTAGCTATATATAGGACATGTATCCGTCCCAAACTTGAATATTGTGCTCTCCTATTTAGTAACCTCAGGACTGTAGACAGAAAAAAAATCGAAAGTGTCCAGAGATTCCTCACGAAACGCATAATAGGGTTCGACCAACAAGTGGAATATGTTGACAGGTGTGTACGTCTGAAATTAGAGCCTCTGTGGTTAAGGAGAGTGAAGTGCAACCTATTTCTACTCTTCAAAGTCATTAGGAAACACTGCTACAGTAACTCATCCATAACTTGGGAAAATATTAAATCATATCAGCTGCGAAACCACGACTACCTTGTCAAGGTGGCTACCCACAGAAAATCCATTAGGGCAAACTTTTTCACCATAAAATATTGCACTCTTTGGAACCAACTACCACCTGAAATAAGATGTTGTGAAAACCCTGATGGGTTCAAACGGAGCCTAGAAAGACACTTTAACATGTCCACCCTAGCTCGTCTAAAAGACCACAACTGTTGGTAGAACGGAAATTGAAGGCCAGTCCAGTCTTCAGTATAGTCACATACGTATATCTCGACTCTAATACTCACGCAGCGAACGTTAACTAATTTACTGATTTCTATTCTCTATAATTTTCACTAAGTTGTGTTGGTAAAAGTAACACTGGAAATAATTGTAATAGCATCCACACCTTTTAACGTTTTACATATGTATATACTAATATAATAATACTTATTAATCATGCATGTTCAATTCTTAAATTAGATGGATATTAAAATACTTAAAATGATTAAAATATTTATGCATCAAATGTTCTCTTGCTTTACCACGCTTGTTTCCCTTATAACACTCAATTATTGAACCTAGTGTAATATTTGATATACGAACTATATTATTGATTATACTCTTATCATATATGGTTTGATTTACTCTACGGCTCCCTGTAGACTAACCACCATTCTTCAGTATACACACACTGCAGTATTGTTAAACAAATGCCAAAATTTCGTTGGTTCTGTGTTAATATCTTTTTATAATATGTCTAGACACGTTACTTTGCAATGTCAGATGTTTACTATATATAAGTACTCTAAGTCCTGCCAACCGACCTTACCTTCAGTCCATACTACCTAAATTGAACCTTAACTATAGTATTCTGCTAAATCTTGCTCCACTATTCACAATACCTATTCGTTTTTGACTTCTTATAAAGTAATCTGTTCATCAGGATGCATGCACACATATATAATATGTTCGTAAAGATGTACGTGGAGACCTATTGGAAGCACTCATTAAGAAAGCTAGGGAGATGGAATATGGGGTACGAACATGTCTGGTACCAAGCAATATATTTGCGGTAGCCATAATAATCATAGTCTCAGAGCCTAACATCAAAAAAGGAGGGAGGGTGGTGCTAGCTGATCAGTAGATATGGTGGTGGTCACTAAGGTGAATCGCCCCATTCTGCAGGAACAGCAATACGCAATTTGAAGGCTCGAGATATTTCTGATTTTTATGAGGGCTTAGATCTTTATCTTGAAAAAGATAATAATGAACGCCTTGACAGATCATGCTTCTACCTTTAAATATATACCATTCGCTCAGCCTATTGTTGAGATGCGACCACGTGGGATCTGCACAGATTTATGGGGCATCTTATAAATTAACTTGCTATCCATTGTCAGATCTTTAAATACCACTTCACAATATCTTGTCTCACTTATTTTCTAATAACGTCTTTACTTGATCCTCATTATATTCCATTAAACCTAACATTTTATAGCTCTTTATGAATTTGATTCGACTTATTCTATTCCTATTCTCTGGAGGGTACGGTTGTGCACCAAATAGACAAAAAGACATGAAATAAAAACAACTGGCTTGAAAATAATTGTATTAAAGCCAAAAGTGGACATCATGATAGTACAAAATATATTGGTTTCATTATACATTGCAAATGAACGTTGTCGGCCTAAGGATTAATTACTTCCCCATTCTGTTTTCTATATAAATGTGTTTATTAATGATATATTTCACTCACTTAATCTATTACACTTTAATGATTCACCTAAGCACTTTAACTTTTCTAAAACAGCTTCCAATCCCTTGTAAACGTTGTACTTACCTCAATATTGGTTGGTTATCGTATGCCTACAACCACGGGATGAAAACGAAACGAAGTCGATTTTCCCGCTCAACCTGGAGGACAACTGTACAATTCAATAACTATACGGCCTGGTTCAGACAATGAATGTAATTATATATATATATATATCAAATATTTAACTGTTGAAACATTATTAACTTGTAGACAATTTAAGATTTGACATTATATCATACTTGATCGTGCCTGTAAAAATGGCATGCATTTTCATGTAAATTTATGTTTATATGAAAATAAAAAAATTATAAATTAAAATTACTAAATCCAAGGATACAATCTTATTGACAGATAATACATATAACTAACTATTTGGATTTGTGGAACTTTTAAACATAAACACATCTATAATTGTATATATTGTTGGATTTACATGTTCAAGTTGCTCCAAGTCAGTGAGTTTATGGTTGAGATATCATTTTGGTTAACTGTGCTGATCTATATTGCATGTTGTCATATTGTATCGTTGTTGTCGCTTTTCGCCCTTTTTGCTGTGAACTGTTTTCCTTTTGCTGGTGTTGTTCTCATTGTTTTGTTCGTTATTTTCCGATTTTGAGGGGAGCAACCCAAAAAGTCGCTTCTCTCTAAACTTTATCTTAATGTAACCATTCCTTTCTCAGACGTGAGGCTAGCAACCCCACCCTGTAAACAAAATTGCTAAAAAAACTTCAGCACAATAAACCTCTTTGCACCAAAAGAAAAAGTCTGTGTGGGGACATAGAACGTCCGCACTCTGTACGAGACCGACAAAGCTGCCCAGATCGCCAACGAGATGAAAAGATACGAATCCAAGTACTGGAAATATGTGAAAGCAGATGGAATGGGAGTGGACTCACTAAATTGTCAATGGGTGAGTCAGTGATCTACTCCAGTCACCCGGAAGATAACCACACGCACACCGAGGGCGTGGCTATCATGATGTCACCAACGGTAACGAAAGCCCTGATGCAATGGGAGGCGATTTCGTCCAGGATAATGACCGTCAGATTCAACTCCAAAGAAAGGAAAATGTCAATCATACAATGTTATGCACACATAAACAACGCAGGCCTCGAAAAGAAAGAAGAATTCCACAGACAATTACAGGCAACAATGGACAATACTCCAGCTGGCGACATGAAAATACTAATGGGAGACATAAACGCCAAACTGGGACCAGATAACACAGGAAGGGAACTCATCATAAGTAGAGAAGCTCTTTGAGAAATGAAAGAAAACGGAGAACTCTTCGCCGACTTCTGCACCTTCAACGAACTAGTGATTGGTGGCAGTGTATACAAGCACAAAGATATCCACAAGGCTACATGGGTGTCACCAGACGGGCAAACCAAAAACCAAATCGACTTCATCTCAATGCTGCTCAAGGAAGTGGAGGCGCAGCCTACTGGACACAAAAGCAAGAAGAGGAGAAGACGTTGGCTCAGACCACTATCTCGTACAAGGGACAATCCAAATCAAACTAAAAGCTTTCAGGGAATCAGGAGCTGCAGATAGACCACAAGCCAAGTTCAACACTCAAAAGCTGAAGGACCAGGCTACAAAGGACATCTTCATTGCAAGCATAAAGGACAAAGCCGAGACACAAATCAACACCAGCGAAAAGGTCAGCGTCGAAAAGCACTGGAACAACTTGAAAACGGTGTGGAGTCAAACCTGCATAGAAGTTCTAGGCAGAAAAAAGAGACAGGACAAACAGTGGCTCACTACAGATACTTGGAAACTAATAGAACAGAGAAGGACAGTGAAACAAAAGATTATCCAGCGCACTGACGAGCAACAAAAACAGGAGTTGAATGCAAGCTACAATACACTGAACAAAGGAGTGAAGAAGAGTGCCAGGGAAGACAAAAGAAAATATTATGAAGCCATGTCAAGTGAAGCGGAAAAAGCTGCAGGAAAAGGAGACCTCACCACATTATACCAAACAGCTAGGCACCTACCGGGCAAAACTCCTACAAAAATTAGGCAAATAAAGGACGACAATGAAAGTCAATCACCAAAGAGGTGGAACAGAGAAAACACTGGGCTGAACACTTCAAAAGACTTCTAAATCGTCCGCCACCTACAACGCGCCCAACAATACCAACAACGGAAGCAGAACTACCAGTGAACATTGACCCCCGACGAAATCAGAAGTCCTGAATGCAATCAAGATGCTAAAAGCTGGAAAAGCAGCAGGACCAGATGGAATCCCAGCAGAAGCTTTGAAAATAGACCCAGAGACAACAGCGGACTTGAAGACGCCAGTGCTGGAGGTGTGGAAAAAGGGCAAAGTACCTGAGGATTGGAAGAACGGATACTTAGTCAAACTACCAAAGAATGGAGATTTAAGTTAATGTAAAAATTGGCGTCGAATTATGCTCCTGCCCATTCCAAGAAGATACTAAGTCACATCACCCTGGAGAGGATCGAACACGCTCTCTATGTAGTTTAAGATTGAACGATCAATTCATGGTCGTTTGCTCAAAACCGACTTCCCCAATTTTCGCAGAGGCATCAATTAGCCGGTCATCGTCTCATCGGTCGCTGTTCAGAAAGAAGTCAGGAAACAACAGTCAGAAGTAATATTGTGATTTATTAATGTAATATTTGTTCATAGATCTTAGTTTTAAAGTTGGTTATATGTTGGTGTTACAATAAAGAATTCTCGAGTCGCCAATCGGTGTTTTGGTTTTTGCGTCCGTTATTACTAAGCGTTTCTGAGAAACTTCAAGGAACAGCGTGAGTCCCAGCGTAGCAAGAGCTAGGCATTGACGGTTTACCAGACGTGGCTGACACAAGCATTAGATGAAAAACTTCGACCGGAACAGAATGGATTCAGGAGAAACAAATCATGTATTGATCAAGTCGCCACTCTACGGATCATCATTGAACAAAGCTTGGAATGGCAGTCACCTCTCTACCTCACTCAACTTCATCGACTTTGAAAAGGCCTTCGACAGAGTTGATCGAGAGGTGATTTGGAAACTACTTCGTTACTACGGGGTCCCATCGAAAATTATACATCTCATCCAACAGTTATACGACAATGCTGCACGCCAAGTAATCCCCAACGGGAAACTTACGGAAGCCTTTGAAGTGAGGACGGGAGTGGGGCAAGGCAGTCTACTATCGTCAATGATCTTCCTGATTGCAGTAGATTGGATAATGCGACAGACAACGGGAAATGAGGAAACAGGCATAAAATGGACCCACACAAAAACTTGGAGGTTCTGGACTTCGCGGATGATATTTGTCTGATTTCACACAAACTGGAAGATATCCAAGTAAAAAGCAACAAGCTGGCAGAAGAAGCATCAAAGATAAGACTTCACTTCAGGTGAACTTGGATGAAACAGAGGTGATGAAGATTCCTAGCCAACATCAACAGCAACAACAACAGACAACAATTAGCATAAATTGGAGAAATCTGAAAGAAACAACCTCCTCTACCTACCTGGGAAGCATCGTTTCAACTACAGACGGACGGAGCTGACGAGGATATCAAAGCCAGAATCGGAAAAGCAAGACAAGCCTTCATTACTCTCAAGTCTGTGTGGTGATCGACAGGACTGACTCAGCATCAAAAATAAGATCCGGGTTTTCAATTCCAATGTGAAGTCGGTGCTACTTACTAAGCGTACGGAACAGAGACTTGGCGCGTCATAAAGCGCATCTCAAACAAACTTCAGACCTTCATTAACAGTTGTCTTCGCTCAATACTCAAGATCAGATGACCGGCCAGAAGAGATCAGTAACAGGCAGGGATCTCCGGGAGCGAACCAACCAGGAACCGATTGTGAAACAAATAGGCGGGAAGAAATGGAGATGGACTGGCCATACTGTGAGGAAACCATCAAGTGACATCACTAGACAAGCCATAGCTAGAGTGGAACCCGAAAGGGAAGCGGGCGGCGAGTTGGCTGTCAGTGCAAGGGTGACTTGGAGGAGGTCATGCGAGGAGGAGATGAAAGCCTGTGGACAGACCTGGAGCGGGGTGAAAAAGTTGTCAGAAAACCGAAGTTAATTGAGACGCGCAGCTGAAGCCCTATGTTCCTCTATGTATTAAAGTTTATGACAATAATAGTAGGTGAAAATTATTCATGCCTGTACAACTTTTGTGTCCTACATAATTAGGAACATATATCAATAAGAAAAATTTTGTATTATCTGAGTACTGATAATAACGATTAACAGTCATGTATTGAAAGATATAAAGTCAGACTTTCCTTTAACAGTACTTCCGTCAGATAAAATCTTTTGTTCCAAGTGGTAAGAAAGGGTACCAGAAAATTCTGGGTTGCAGATTTCACGAGTAAATACTATGCAATATTCCAGGTAACAGGATATAATACTTGCTAAATATGGATATGTGGATATTGTGGGAAACACTGCTAATTTCCTAAAGAATTCGGAAGGATGTTCCATGTAGAAGCAGAACACCCATAGCAAAATAGTCAGCTCACCAGCACCTCAGCTCCTTTGGAAGAATTCCATCTCCCCCGCCAGCTTCCTGGCTTTCATTATTTTCTTAGCATTCCAAATTTCTGCTTTAGTTGGAGGTGGGTGTTCGTTGACAGTTCTTCGACTGCTGGTAGCATTTTTGAACTAGGTTTGGGTGATGGAGGGTTCTTGAGTCCTTCGAAGTTCTCAGTTCACTGTTTCCTTCGCTTCACCTCTTCAGTAATTTGCCTACCTTAACTGTCATTAATTTTATCTGTGTTTGTCTCCTCCCAGGTAGCAACCTGGTTACCTGGTATGGTTACTGGAGGTTCTTCTTAAGTGCACACACTCACTCCTCAGTCTCTAGTGTGTCGTAGGACTGCCTTCGATTTTTCTCCTCACTCGTCGTCACCTCTTTGCCGTGTGCGTTATACGCTGCACTCTGCTTTCCATTTCGCTGTCCCTCTTAGCACTGATTTATTTATCTTGCCGTCCCTCTTCTCTAATAAGCTCCAGGTATCTTTGAAGAGCCATTCCTTGCTCTGCATCTTTTTTCTCCTAAGATGACTATGCAAGTTTAATTCAATATTCATACGTGAGAGTCCCAGGGTTAATCCTTACAGTTTTTCTCGACGAGGCTACACAGTATCTTCGACTTTTCCTTGATGCCCGTTGTGAGTTTACTGTTTATAGTATGTTCCTTCTGTTCCTTGACACATGATTTGATTTTCAGCTTCTTATGAGGTTTTGAAATCGGTCTTCAAGTCTGCTTTCACAAGTGTATCTAGCCTATATCTTCCTATTGATTGTATGTTCAGCAGGTTACGTTTTCGGCTTATGAAGTTTGCTAGTACTCAATAACAAAACTTAGTGCGTTGCCTCAGAAAGTTCAAATGGGCTTTGTTTTACGAATGGCGAGTATTTCACTGAAGTAAAAAATATTCTATGGCTCAAAAACATTTTGTGTACTCAGTGAAAAGAATGAGATGGTAGTTAATATAAAATGATAATGAGACTATTTTTGAACAAATGAAAAGAGACCACTGACTTTGGTTGACAATCTTCTAGGCAAGGGTCAATCATCCTCACCATCTCGTATGCTGTCACGTTACTTTCGATAGTTCGTGTACGACTCATGGCTAGCCAGGGAATCGTCATCGCTCTCTGTTTCTGATCCCGAAATATGTCTCCTATTTTGGATGGTAAGTTTGTGGCTTAAGTTTGTCTTTGGTTCGAGTGGGACAATTAATTGAGAAAATAAAGGATAAACACTTGCATTCATATAAAATGTATCTTGCGTAAGTGCTGACATCCACAGACAATCAAAGTCTAAAACAAAGCCTTGGGTGTCAGCAAAACTTAAAGCTGCACCCGACATAGAGACCTATGGAAACTTAGTGGTTTCTGGAGAAAAATGCATCCTCTATGGGCACAAATAAATCAGAACACCTTGTCTCTTTAATTAGCAATAATCAAAAATAGCATCAGTTTTTGATTACAGCTTGATTCCACACCGTATTTTTGGTAAAATTATGGAATTTTCAGCATGTGGTATTGGTAGCCCAAATTTTGCAGGCTGACCATAGATATCAGGTGTGCTTCGGCAGGGGATCGAATCCTGAACCATGTGCATGGTCGGCGAGAGTCCTAACCACTGTGAAAATTCGACAACATGGACCTGAATATTACAACATCTGCCTGAACCTCTAAATGCTCACGGCGTAAAGGAAGTTTTCTGTACTGCTTACAGAGCAATCTACCGGTACAGAAGAAAACCCTATAATCACCTTGAAAATAAACACTAAGGACAAAACGGTGAAAAAAAGAAATATTTCGAACATATGAATATACACCAGTAATCACAGAAACTCAATCCCATTGAATATGTGACAGCCGCTCTATTTCTTGTACAAGTTTAAAAAATTAAGCAACGTCAGCTAACGTAATGGTTTCTTTTCAAGACTTAAGAGTATGGGCAGAAAAACACAATATGTATATGGTAAGGACATTTAAAATTGCTCAATACGCTTGCAGGACTTCAAGGGTCAAAAGATGGCCGAAAGATTAATGAATATAATCATGTTTGTATTTTTGGTTGGTTTCTTATTTCCTCATTCTAAATAAATAAATAATTTTCATAGGTCATTGCATTTCCTGTTGGGTACTATAAACAACAAATGTCAGTCAGTGTCTTCCTTGTACTCATAGGCTGCTTGGTAACAGCTGTTGTTGTGTTACCTCCATGGCCGTGCTACCACAAGAATCCTGTTAGATGGTGTCAAGAATCACAGAAGAATAGCAAAAAAACAGAATAAGCTGCATTATGTTTCTTCTCGCCTCCCTTTCATTTGTATTTTTATGTATTCATTTTTGGACAATAAACTACTTTCAACATATCTGTTTTCTGTGCTATAAGTGACGTATGGAATTTAGTTGCCACTGCTACTTATTGTGGTATTTCAATTATTTTAAACAGTAACTGCTTACACATTGTAAAAACGCCTGCGATAATTGTCCCTGAGTGTAAATATGTATGATAGGAGACTTGATGATAGTATTTGGAAGGCGGACTACACTGTTTTTTGTTGCTTTGCAACCTTTTAAACACTTAATTTTTACTTTTTTAATAGTTGTATGTCGAATTTGGATGAGTGAGTGAGGGTCACCCTACTAGTTGAGGTCTCATTGCATTTTAGTTAGACTAGGAAATATACATATGTATGTGAACCGTAACGTGATTCACTGTTATGGATCTCTTAGCTCTAACCGACTGGAGTAAGCGAGCCATACATCACTGCTCGTAGTATATAACAGTAGTCCAGCAAAAGCTAAAGAATTCGAGTTGGCGGTGACAATAAGAAATGCTCGTCAATTAGGGAGTGGAAAATTTTGGTAAGTAAGCCGATTCCTAGTAAAGATGGAAATTTAATCATTTTCTGAAACCCGTGATTTTAACGTTGTGCAGATTGCGTTCGGAAAATCTACTGACACTTATTGGCCCATCATACAGCCCTAATAGGACTTGATTGCAGGTTCTCCAACCGCACTTGTGAAAGTCGACTGATATGAAAACAGTTGAGCTGCAGGACGTAATGATCCAGGAAATTGTGGATTCGACCAACTAGGATGTTAGGTAGTGCGTCAAAGTCATATGTGTTTTCAACGATCGCATATTGTCTGCGCAAATTAATCCATCAGAAAGAGTGCAAATCCTTCTGGGATTTATATCCATACGAAGATTGGGGATGGAACTCAGTAATTACAAACCTCAGGATTTAGAGTTTTCAGACTTTTTATCGTCCTCCAACGGGTTTGGGAATAGATACTCGACAGCGTTTGAACTCATATTTAACTGTCAGTCAATAATTCCACTATGGATAGGATTTATGTTGATAAAGTTACACTGTTATATAGTAATCCCGACCGAAAGCTGCTACCTTGACGTGGTGGTTGGGCTTGAACACCGCAATGACCTAATCAAGCTATACTGGCTGAGACTTATGTCTCTTGAGGTACTACCATGCCAGGCAGGTTGCTTGGATAGCGGTTAAACAAAAAGCAGCTACCCAATCCAACATCATGTCCAATACAAAATTTCATGCCGGATCGGCCGTGGCCCGGATTAACAACAACCGCGCTTCCTGCTGCCGTGTCACAGGGCGGGAGTGATAAATCTGCTACTGAGACACACCAAACAAAAAAGAACGAACAAAAACAGGCCGCATGTGACCAGCCTCAAGCAGTTGTCCCCTGGGCTCTGCGGTCACGCAACCAACTTCCACGGTGTGGGCAGCCGGGAAGTAACAATCGCCCTCACAATCCGAAATGCACACGAAACCTCTCTATTACTCACTCATCTTTGTCTTCATCTTCATCTCTATCATCTTGCCTTCCTTCCACTGATGCAACTCCTCGACTTGATAGCTCTCCACTTCCTCTCCACTCTGCGTCCACTAAAAACGATGGAAGCCAAAAAACCACCACCGACAGCCTCTTAAAGCTGCGCCACCAATTTCATATAGGAGCTCTTAATGTTAGGACACTTTGCCAAATAGGACACTAGGGCGGGTGTACTGCTCATCAGTCCGCTCCGTCCTCCCTTATGGTTGTGAGACCTGGTCACTGAGAGTGGAAGGCATGAAAAGACTAGCTGTCTTTGATCATAGGTGCCTGAGTTCTATTTCCCGTGTAAAGTGGCATAATAAGGTGAGCAACATGGAGGTTAGGCGTAGAGTTCTAGGTAAACAGGGGAAATCAATCGACGAAGTCGTGAAGCTACAAAGACTGAGATGGTTAGGACATGTGTTACGTATGCCAAGCCATCGCCTCCCTCGACGAGCAATGTTAGCGGATATAGGGTCAGGCTGGAAAAAAGCTAGCGGCGGTCAAACAAAAACTTGGCATCAGTCAATGAAATCCACAACAGTTGGTCAAAGCCACGTAGAAAGGTGTAGACTTCCAGGCTGGGGTCCTCGGGACGGTAAAAATCTATGGTTGGAAACAATTGGTGACATGGCTCAAAACCGTTCTCAGTGGCGCAGATGCATCCACTCCCTGTGACTTATTATCTTCAATGAAACTGTTTTGTATTTCTTTGTTACTCCTTTGTCTCACACCTCTGCTCACTGTTTCTATTATGCTTTTCTTGTACTTTCTTCTCTTGCTTCGCGTGCTACACGGAATGCGGCGACTTGAACTTCCGCACATTTGTGCAAAGTTCTATGTCGAAAACAGACAGTTATACAGTAATATTTATTGATGACATTTCGAGCAGAATTTATTACCCATAGTCAATATCAAGGTCTTTTTGTCTATTATACTCTACGACAGGTCTTTTCCTTATATTTCAGTCAATAAGTTATGTAGCAGTACTCAGCTTTGAAGGTAGTGCAGGGAACTACTCTATTGTGGCTACGGTACTCTGCTGGAATGTATGGGGTAGTGGGGAGACCTACAAAGAGTTGTTATACGTAATGATGCCAGCTAGGTGTTTCTAATGACATCCTTTCATCAAGCTTCACCATAGCTATTTTAGCAGAATTGATTGTTTTGACTTAGGCACCGCAAAACTTGACTTGCCACTGAAGAAAGACCATGTTAACTTACAGTATGTGCACAGTACGGTCCATTTCGGCGGACCTGATCGAAAACTGCAATAAGGTTGGTATGCACGTCGTCCCCGTCAAATTTAAAACTATGCTACAATACAAATTACTAGTTTAAAGATAAGAAGGTCAGTATAATGGATGATATAATGTACACCAGCTCACTTTCTTGGACTTCTGAGCTACAAGATACCGCTAAAATAAGAAAATATGAAGAGAATATAGATGATCTCGTTCGTAAGCAGATTACATATTCCCTCTAAGTGAAAAGTGACAAATAGCGGTCATCTAAGAACATCTGAAAATACAATCCCCCCTGTGAAAGGCAGAATTGTGGGAGACAGGTCCCTATCGATTTCTAGAATAAGATTGGAGAGTAAATTGGCTGGATGTGTTGACTACTTATTCGGAGGTTGCAATAGCTCTAATGGACTGTTTGCTAAAGAAATCCTACTACTCTTGAAAAGGCTTGTTTGGTTTCTGCTAACTCCCGTCATCTTTGGCGTAGACTCTTAAGCCGACTATCGACCAAAGGACGTATATACTGTGCAACTGGTCTCTGCGTTCCATTTTACGGCTGTGAGACGTGGTAGTTGAAAGTGAAAGTTATGAAATCATCAATGGTTTCTGATCGCATGTCCAGCAGTTGGATTTCTCTTGTTATTCGGTGAAATCTGGACAGTACGGGTGATGTTTGGCGAAATGTCAGGTGACACACCAAAGTCGAGCGACGAGTATGTTAAGCTCCGATTGAGATGGTTAGGACGCGCGTTGTGTATGACCGGCTTGCTGTACGAGAAATGCCAACTGAAGGAGTACTACACAGGAAATGAGTTGTGAGTGGTCAGACGAAAACTTGACACAAATTCACGATGTGTCAGTATTATGTACTGCTGCTGAGTGAGTTATTAGAGTTTTCCCCGTCGCCAATTATGTTATGTACTGCTCGTCGAGTAGTGAATAGTCCTGACGCGGAAAGAGGGAAATCAGAAGGCCACTAGGTTTACGATGATACTTGTATTTTCCAGACGAGGAAAATAAATGTTACACAAGTGTGTGAGTGGAAGGGTACTTAAATGTACGAAGTGTGTGTGAACCAGAATAATGAAAAAGTGTCTAATACAAAAGTATATATGAAGATGGCTAAAACACATGAACCAATAAGATAACGTCTTACCGTGATTGGTTGTAATGTCATGCGATAATAAGGTCATACATTGTTTATTTAGTTAGTGGACAGATAAAATCATATAGTCAGTTATAATGGAATATCGATCCATATACACATAGCAAAATCTAATAGACTGTCAAAACAAACGCACATCATGTGGGTACATATCAATTAGACTGTTGGTCTGAGCCGTGTAGAGAAGTGTGGATTTTTTGGTTAAGGTCACCGTGGTGAGGAAAATAATTGGGAGACTGTTGATGATAAGGGTCGAAATCATTCTGATTGGTGCAAATGTATCCACTCATTTTTATTTTCCAGATTCCCAAACCCTTCACTAATATTCATGAGATTTTCGTCCTCATATATTCTCATCTTTTGTGTTTTCGTTTTATTTCCTCCCTTTACTTTGGTGTGTGCCTATCCAAAGTTTGGCAATTTGAACTGATGCAATATTTTGCAAACTTGTGCTTTTATCATTCAGTCCACCAGATACCATACCTTGAGTCTCATGAGTACATCACTTGATTTATTTAGACATGGGCTGGTCAAGGTCTTGAATGCCATCAACTGACCACATTTTACATGTGGTGGTGGCGTGAGTCTGCTTCCTAGAGATAAACTTTTCGACCTTGAGTATGCAGACGATGTCGTCTTACTGTACGATAACATGCAGACTGCCCAAATCATACCTAATCAGCTGGTGGTCAGTATCTATAAGTATGATAGGTCCTTTGTGCCGTCTAAGTGCAGTGTATTGTTGCAAGACTGGCAGGAACCTGTACCTGCAATCAACCTTACAGATGAACCGCTTGAAGTAATCAAGAAGTTCGTACATCTAGATGGTCGTATGAACGCTGGCGGAGGTGAGACGGATGAAATCTCTAAACGCATAGTGACAGCTAGGGTGGCATACGCCAATTCGGGTCATCCCTAGCACCATCACAACGTCAGCCTGACTGTCAAAGATCTGGTTTACAAACTTTCGGCATGCGCAGTCTTGGTCTACTCTTGAGAAACCCCGTCTCTCCGAGGCGAGGGTGTGCGGTGACTCTGCGTATTCGATCATTACTGTCTCCATAGAGTTGCTTGCATTCTATGACATCATTGTATGAGTAATTCTAGGGTCCGGTAGCGTGTGTTTCGACATGGTGGAGCTCACCACTCATTGAATATAGTTATCTTAAAAGACCAGCTTCACTGGTTTGACCATATGCTACGAATGCCATCGCGGAGGCTTGTACAGCACCACTTTTATGCTTTTAAGAATTGAATAATACACTTTAGTTAGGTACAAGTGTAATTTGTTACTGAAAATATAAATGGGAGCTCTAAATTCGTCAATGATACTGATGCATTCATCCCCTATCAGCCTGAAAATAATTCACAGGTTACAGTTCTTTACCATTATTCTCCATGTGTATTGTTTGTTATGATTTTTCATTTCTACTATTCTTCTACACTTCGTGATTATTACAACCGATGGTATCTTGTGTAAAGCTTTGCGTCTCTATGTGTTTTATTTATAGAAATCAGTCACAAACTTCTCTTTAGTATTTGATATTTAGTTATTCTGTTTTGAAGCATAATTGTGCTAATGACAAGCGTTTCTAAAAGACGATATACTTTTCTAATCGGGTAATGTGAGTCAACGCTTCTGAAAAATTTCAAACTGGTGGATATCAACGTTTACAAGGGGAACGCTGTGTATAAATGCATGTTTCTATTCCATAACTTCCACAGTAGTTGTTCTGCTTAGATGGAAATCAAGTCGAAACAACAAATTGATTGTCCGGAATACGAGATATATTATGGGATCAGAATCGTAGTGTGATGATGATTACTTAACTGACTAGGGGATCGTGTCTGAATGATTGTACCAGACTGAAATGTTCACTGTCTGTTGTCATCTCCTCCTACGGAAGCTTCGATGATATCTGAGGATTAACAAGTCATTTGATGGTTGGCGTACTGATGAAGAATCCCAAACTAGGATGAAACAGCTGTCAAGTACTCCCAGGTTTTCCGATGGTTCTCTAACTAATGTCAACTCATGATGAAAATCCTGAAACCAATCAAATCCCTACAAACTAACACTTGAAAAATTGATTTCTTGCAAGATATGACTCTTTTTCTGTTGTGGTCAATTTAGCGTTTGAAT
Organism: Trichobilharzia regenti; assembly: GCA_944472135.2. NCBI lineage: Eukaryota > Metazoa > Platyhelminthes > Trematoda > Strigeidida > Schistosomatidae > Trichobilharzia > Trichobilharzia regenti. Next base: position 43,781,055 of record OX235263.1, read on the forward strand.
TTACATATAATCTGACGGTTAGTCATCAATCATCTGTCTTAAACCACATTAAAATGGCAAGAAAACTATAAGAAATATCTGCCGAAAAGACTAAGTTATAGGGTGGAGACGGGATACAAACACTCAAATGGCTTCTCAAGTATGATTTCAATTTGCAATACCTATTTAACTGAGGACCGGGAACAGTTTCTTTGGTTATATATAGCGAAGCTTTTAAGAATAGCCAAATCATTCCCCTCCTCCAAGGTTGCTGGTTTCATTAGAACTGTTACAGAATCCAAGACTAGTAGGAGGCTGTACGTTTACTCAGCTGAACCACTAGGCAGTAGTCAATAGGTCCATGTATCTAGGCAGCCGTGTGTGTGTCGTTAAAGGTCGAGTTTACAGTGCATCGGTGCATGATCTCGCTCTACACCTGTGAAACCTGGCCAATCTGAGGTGATGATGTATGACGTATGTGTGTCCGGTTAACACTTGACATTCAGTGGTATCATCATCGAGATAATTCTGAAGTCCGGCGGCGTGCGTTTGTACCTGACGGAGATCGTCTTTCAATAAGCAATGTCATTCTAGAACATTGACTTCATTGTCTGGGACATGTCATCCCAACGGTTCTTATTCTACCTAGTGTTCCCCAGCCTTGGGTGAAAAAAGTGGACGGACAGCTAGCCGACGACGTAGCGCCGTAGGACGACGATTAGTTGTGTTACACGTTATTCCTTCGATGCGGTCCAAAAGACAATTAACCCTAGCCCGAACATGCAGCCATTTTCTCATCTCTTCTCTTCCTGAAAGTAACATGAAGCAGTGAATGCTGTTGATTAGTATACTGACTTGTTTTCATGTTACTGTCCCTCAGTTATCCTCCTTTTCTTTTCCTTATATTCCTATTTAATAATTATCGTATAACGCATCCCTTAGTGTTCGTAGATAAGATCGAATTCGTATTTCAACAAACAAAATACACAACCCAATACAATATCTAACCTCTTAATCATATGAAGCTTATTGGATGGAAGCATCTGGAAATCGAGTCATTGACAATCCTCTGAATAATTCACCGATGAGACAGTTGGGGTAATATATAAGGACAGGAACAAATATTAAGCCTATATTCAATACACTATATAAACGCAGCTATACAACCCATATTCATCATTCCTACCTATTTTATATGAAGGCGTTCTTCTCGATAAGAAAAATCAGGCTTGTGTGCTTGCAAATGTGTGTGGGTGTGCGCGTTTCTACTGCGAATTCACGGGCGATCTGATAGTCTCTCATTAGCCGAATAGCCCACGAGCTCGCCTTGTGACTTGTTAGGTCCTATGTATGAACCCGTGTGAAGTGGTATAATAGGGTGAGAAATATTGAGGTTAAGCATCAGTCGAGTGCTAGATAAGGAGGGGCGGCTGCTTCACAGCCTTATCGATTGATATGGTTAGGACATGTGTTACTTATGCCTGGTCATCGCCTTCCTCGACGGTCAATGTTAGCTGATATAGGGTCAGGCTGGAAAAGAGCTAGTGGCGGTCAAACCAAAACATGGCTTCACCAGTCAATGAAATCCACAACAGTTAGTTTAAGTCGGCCACTTAGGGAGGTGTAGACTTCCTGACTGGTCGGGGTCCTCAAAACGGTAAAAACTAATGGCTGGAAACAATTGTTGATATGACTGGCTCAAAATCGTTCTCAATGGCTGGCGCAGATTCATACACTCCCTGTGACTTATGATTTCCAATGAAACTATATTGTTCTTCGTTATTACTACTCCTTTGTCTCACACCTTTGTTTACTCTCTCTATTATGCATTTCTTCTACTTTCTTCTCTTACTTTATGTACTACATGGAATGTGGCGACTCGAACTGTCGCACATCGGTGCAAAGTTCTATGTCGAAAACAGACAGACAGATGTCCGAACCCCAGTGGATGTGTACCGCTGAAGAGTCCTCAAACTACGACGGAACGGCTCTCCCTGGTTTTCCAATGGTTCTCTTACTGACGTCAACTAGTGATCAAATCTGTAGCTAATCAAATCCCTGCGAAACAACACCAGGATTTATTTATTACTGCACACGTATAAAGTGGTGAGTGACTTTTTTTCTTTACTTGAGGAAAATAAGACGAAAACACGTTTTCTTTCTTCAGTTAATCAACAAGAATACAGAAAAAGAAAATAGTACAGAAATAAATCGGTTTTTTGGCGAGGTACTGGGAGATAGAGCATTCTTTAGTCTCTTGTCCAATCGTCTTTCCATATGACGATCATTACAACGCCAATGATCACAACAAATAATAACAATGATAATAGTAATCATAATAAAAGAAAGACTTTCACAGTATACAAGAATTCCATCTGTTGTTATTGTATATTGCAGATTTGATGATAAGAAGATAGAGGAAGAAAAGAAAGAAGTGAACGGTGAATGTCGTTCAATCAAAAGATCCACACAATAACAAAAACAAAAAAACTCGATTCAAAATGACAAACTATTAAAGGCAAAAATGTAAATCAGGAGAGAGAGAGAGACAGTGTATATAGGAGAAAACCAAGTTGTTCCACTATATATCAATATAACAAGTGAATTGTGGTGAACAAGTGAGCAAATAAACAAATCAAAGAATCGATCAATCAACCAATCAATGATTGTAAGAAACCTGAGAGAATGATTATTTCTTTTTAAGGAATGATTCACTCCTCCCTGTAGATCGGAGGCTACGATAACTATTTCTGCGTAATCTTGATTCATTATTCTTAAATCCTTGTCGTGTAATTAATTGTCTTCGACTATCGTTTATTGACGGTGAGTAATCACCACGTGGTTCATCTGTACTTGACAGTCTAAAAAATAAAGACAGTTAAAATTAGAAAAATCAAAATAATACTTAAGTTAATGCACAAGTAGGCAAAACCTAAATCAACGTACTATTGATTGATGGAGATGAGCAGTCGTCTACCACTCACATCAACCAGTAGAACGTGCTATCCAGATTACTGAAGTGATTTAGACACCAGATGGTTGTTTCGCTCGTTTGAGGACAAGCTCATCAGCGTAGTATCTGGGGTCTGGCTAAGCTCAGTAAGTTCAATCACTTCAAACCACCCTATTTCTGTCTACCTACTTGAGTGCATTTGATTTGCGAAGTGAGAATTTCATTTAGGGAAAACTTAGTCTAGTTTACTATTTTTTTTATTTTTTGATTACAGCTTGATTCCACACCGTATTTTGGTACAAGTATGGAATTTTCAGTATGGATATCGGTAGCTCAAATTTCGCAGGCCGACCATAGATATCAGGTGTGCGTCAGTGTGGGCTCGAACCTTGGACCACGTGCATGGTCGGCGAGAGTCCTAAACACTGTCACCCAGAAAAGAGGGAAGGTTGATCGATTATGTCACCGAAAACAATTTCAACAGCCTACTGAAGTGAAGACTTTCATCACCAGCTATTACCTTCGCTCGATACTGAAGATCACATGACCTGCTAGCAACGGGTTAAGCAACAAGAAACTCGACAACAATCTGCTGCCCAACAAGTATAACAATGGGTAGGATATACGGTGAGGAGACATTCAAATGAAATCGCATACCAGATAGGTCCTCGAGTGGAACCCGAATGGGAAGCGATGGGTTGAGCGTCCGAGAGTGACATGGATAACATCATATAAGGAGAGGAAATGAAAGCTTGTGGGCTGTCGTAGAGATAGTTGGAAATGTTGGCAAAGAGCAGAGTCAAAAGGATATGTGCAGCTGAAGCTCTATTTTCCACTGGTAACACAAGAGACCAATGATAATAAGACGTGTACGGAAGGGGATTGTTTAGTAGTTCAGTCGATGGGAGAGACCCAATAAGAACAGCATCATATTTACAGAAGATGCAGGTATATTCAACTAAATAAATCCTAAGTGGGTGAAAATGTGTATCATATTCAACCGTAGAGATGTATCTCATTCGTTTAGACTCTTGACTTCCAACCACTGGATCATGCGCGTTCAAATTACGCTTCACCTACCGCGGAGGTTCGAGCAGCTAAGCATTTCTAGCTCTCACAAATGCACACAACAGACGTGGCCCATCGTAAAATGCATAGAAATGCAACGAGGATGGTAAGTCTTAGTCATTCCTGTTGCATGTGTTACGTATAAACCCAACGAACAAAGATTCAGTAATAAACCTCGCTTTCACTTTATTTATATTACTTCTTAGGAGTGTAACTCTGTTCCAATTTATTGTGTGTAAATGCATACAGTAAAATTGCTGACATTTTTCTAAATTACTCATATTCACGGGGTCGATCATTCTATACTAAGATATATTCTTATGTTCCGATAATCTGACTATCCCCGACCCACTAGTTTGACCTATGTAGTTGACCTGACTCACAGTCATTGCAAAATATTTTGTAAATTATATTATTTTATCTAATTGGGTCCACCGAGTCCTTTAACCTACAGAGCTTGTCCTACCTGAGTGAGTTTGTAGGTTTAAATGCCATTCTAATTCCTGCCTTATCAAGAATCCTACATAGGGTCACAGATATCCCCTCCTTATATGGTACAACAGTAGATGCCTTATATTCTCTCATATTTATGTTGTCATTATTAGTTTTACCATTATTTTTATTTTGCCTTTGACCTTTTCTGATCTCCCTAATGAATTTCATAGGATAGTTATTTGACACCAAAGCTTCTTCTATCTGTTTCATTTAATCATTTAGGTTTTTATGATGTACTACTTAGTGCTGTTGGTCGGTTCGTTAGACATTTAACTCTAGACTCTAATAAAATAAGGAATCTAAAAAAATGGTTCAGTTACAGCACTACACACAATTGCACACAACCATTAAATATGAAGGGACAAGGTAACAGTCATAAAATCTAATGCAACCGGATGAAAGGAGAGATCTGATAACTCAACTTTATTTATCGAATTAACTGAGATCACATGCAACAGGCATCAAGTCAACAGCTGTCTCAGACATCTGGAAAACCCTACGATCTTTACGACAAATACAAAAAGAAGAGTGAAAACTATATAAGTAAAGAGCTTTGAAGTTGTCTAGTTACAATTGACAATGTAATTTTGAACAGTGACTTGTGCTCGAAACCTTTTTATCTACTAAATAATGCTGTTTCACTGTATGATAGGTATCCAATAAAGAAATTCACATGGAATCATAAACTACCAGTGTCAAACTTTTACACATATGTGCGTCGATGACACAGTGGTTAGGACACTCGCCGACTAAGCAGATGGTCCGAGGTACGATCCCCTGCTGACGCACACCTAATATCAATGGTCGACCTGTAAAATTTGGGCTACCGATATCGCATGCTAGAAATCCCATACTTGTACCAAAATTACGGTGTGGAATCAAGATATAATCAATATATATATATATATATATATATATATATATATATATATATAAGTGCTCAAGTTAACCGTATATACATTGGCAGTTTCCTAGGGAACGAGAATTCAGTTTGATCGTGCAACGACAACCTACTGAATTCCCCGGAACTAATGACCGAAATGTACTGAACAGACATTTTTCTGTGATGATGAACTTCCATATTAGTTTGTTTATTAGATATATCACCCCACCCCAAAAGTATGGTGGAGGTATGTAGATGACACATTCACTGTATTTAGAACACAAGATATAGATAGATTTTTCGAACACATCAACTCGAAGGTAGAGGTAATTCAATTCACTTATGAATTGGAAAGTCGAGATTGCAGCGTAAAAAGGAAAGAAGATGGGAAGTTAAACACAAGTGTTGACAGTAAAACCCACACATTCAAACATATCTGGACTTCCGATCATCCCATCCTATGTCAGTAAAAATAGGATTGGTGAAATGTCGAAATAATAGAGCAGAAAAAACTAAATAGTACCAAGGAAAATCTAAGACTGGAAGTGATACACATAAAAGAAGCCATGAAACGTAATAATTACCCGGATAAATTAGTCAGGAAATATGTAAGGAAATGTAAAAATAAAATAAATAATGATAGTAGCGATAGTGACAGTATTAATAATAATAATACTTATAGTGATAATAATAATATTAATGACGACACCAGCAATAAGGAATCTAAATCATCAGTAGTAATTCCATACAAGAAAGGAACCTCGGGAGCCTTGCTCAGAATTCTTAACAAGGCAAGAATAAAAGTGGCTGGCATTCGAACCAGCCACAAACTCAATTAGAAACAAACTTTGTCGGTCAAAGGATCCTGTGAAGCCTTTAAAACAAAACAATTTAGTTTATCTAATACCCTACCTGCAATGATTGTCAGGTCAAATACATATGTCAAACTAGTAGAACAGGGGCAGTAGTCAGACTAGCCGAACATAAAAACCTAGCAAAATATAGATTAGTTGACCCGAATAAGATAAGAAATCTAGAGAATAGTTCAGCTACAGCACTCATTACATGCAGTCACACACAACCATACAATAGGATGGATGGGATAGGATGACAGTTTTAAAATCTAATGTCACAGGGTGGAGGGAAAGATTGATAACAGAAGCTCTGTTTATCGGATCAACTGCAAATACATGTAATAGGAATGATTCATCACCTGTCCCTGATATCTGAAAAATTCTACTACCCAAATAGAAGAAAACAAAGAAAACTATAAAACTCAAGTTTTGAAGTCGTGTGATTATATGATTCATATGATTATGAACAATAAATTTTGTTCGAAACTTTGTCATCTAGTAAATAATACTGTTTGACTATGTGATATATCTAATAAACAAACTAATATGGAATTACTTACTACCACAATGCCCAAGTTTTACACACATATATTAGTGATGATGAACTCTTAAAACAAAATAACTGAGAAATTCATGAATAATGAACTAACGTTTTTCGTTCACTGGTCTGTTCATCAGAATCTGTGACTGAACTACTACACGAACGAGGACCATAGATCATACTGTAACATTTTCTTGGTTTTTTATTATACGGTTGCTGCGATTCATCATCATCTTCATCACTTCCACTACAAGTTGGTGATGTTCGTGGAGATGAAAAGGCTGAATTTGATATTGCACGTTTACGCGATGACCACCAATGACGTAAATGACCATCTGATCCAAAAATACGCATAAATGAACGAACAACTTCATGTGAAATATCCTCTAATTGATCGACAAATTCACGACGTTTACTATCAAAATTTTGAATAAATGTTGATCCACGTTTCATCATTGTCTCCAGATTATTCTGTAGTCGGATACTTTTTTCCTAATTCAAACAAATTTTGGAAACAAAAACATTGAGATAATGTTTTATCGATTGAAAAAAAGGACGAAACATTGGTAATACTTCAAGAGTAAAAATGACAACAACTCCAAATTTCCTACCTTGTCGTCTAACAATGTAAGCAACGTATGATGGAACATATCTGCCTCTGGTGACAGCAACTGACAACACATTTAAACAAATAGATTATTAAGATTTCCATAGATTTTGGATTAAATTCCATTGTTAGATTTCCCTTTACAGCCAACATCAGTTGGACAGATCACTGGAAACCAGGGACACTGGACTGCTGTTTCGTCCGAATTCAGGGCGCCTCATCAGTGTGCTCCCACAACCCTGTCAGGGATCGAACACGCGACCTTCTGTTTACGAGATAGAGCTCGTTGACCGTTTAGACCACTTGAGTTGGAATTTAATGAGCCTTGAGTTCTTTGTCAACTCGTTTGTACTGGTAAGAAATCTCAAAATAGGACGAAACAGTTGTCCAATGCTCCCTGATTTTCAATAATCTTTTCAGTTGGTGTTGATTCATGATGAAAATCTAACAACTGACATTTGAAATTGATTAGATTTATCAAAGAACGAAAAGAAAGGCACAAGGATAAAGGGTCAACAAAGTAATCGATACGCATGCAAATGAACAAAGGGATGAGAAAGTCTCCGGAAACAACCATTCACGTTCAAAGTCATCAGGAGTGATGATTAATAAAATCTTGCAGATTAATATATGTGTAAAACTTGGGCACTGTGGTATTAAGTAATTCCATATTAGTTTGATTATTAAATGTATCACACAGTGAAACAGTATTGTATACTGGATGACGTTTCGAACACAATTTATTGTTCATAATCATATCAATTTTTTTTTAAAATACATTTAAAAAATAAATAAAAATTTAAAAAATCCTATTTTAATTTTTGAATAAATTAATGTTTTTGGTTCGATTAAATAAATTTTTTGCTGATTTGTAAGAGGGAGGTAAGAATCCTCTCCAAGGTTGTGTTAAAATGGGAACTGATTTTTTATAAGAAATATTAATTAATATGGTGTAAAAGGGGCGGAAACAGGATTGAAATAGTTAAAAAATTTTCTTCTTCCATTTTTTTTCTCTCTTTTGAATCTCTATTTACTCTCTTCTCTTGTCTTGTGTGCTACATGGAGGGACAGCGGCAACTCGAACTGCTGCACATCTATGCAAAGTTCTGTGTTGAAACCTGTCAGTCAGACGCATAACATTAGTTACCAGATAGTGTCCAGTCAAAGTATTCATTACAGTCCTACAGAAGGTCAATCGCCAGTCTGAACAGCTCAGAATGCAGCACACGATGACGTAGGTTCGAATCTTAGAAGGGACATGATTGCAAATACACCATATTGACAAGTACCAACTAACACAAAACCTAGGTCAATCAATGTTTTCTGCCGATTACTTCCAATCGACCAACGATAACATCGATACCGAGCTGCAGGTGCTTAAACAGTCAGTATTGTGAGTCAACTGAGATCAAAATCAAGTAGATGTAGAACTTCAGAACAAAGTTATTGAAAACATTTGATCGTTCAAATTATCAGTCTAATCCTAGGATAATATACTACAATATGGCTGTAACGATATCACAAGCAGCACCAGTGTTCATGAATGGCAACCAATCACCTCTAGAATAATGACGGCGAGATTCACCCCACAAGGTAGGAAAGTTACAAGCATACAATGCCATGCGCATACAGACAACGCATAATAAGTGAAGAAAAAGGACCTATGCTGATATCTGCAAGCAATAATAAACTAGACCCAAGGGGTAGGTGGCAAGACTAAAATTCCAAAAGGCGATACGAATACAAGCCGAACTGGGAGCAGACAACACAGGAAAGACACTCATTATGAGTCGAAACGTGCTCAGCCAAATGAATGAGAACGGAGAACTATCCGCCTTCATAGCAGTCATCAGGAAGAAGTAGGAGACAATAAGTAATACCGTCGAGGAAACCTGAGTGGAAGAATATTGGAACTTCATAAAGGTAACGTGGAAGGAAACATGTATATAGAAATCTCGGTCAAGAAGAAGGAACAAGAAAAAAGAGTGGCTGTCTACGGACACCTGGAAGCTGATAGAGGGCAGAAGGATGATGAAACAGGTGAACAACGAAAGGAGAAGCTGAGTGCATCCTACAGAGTACTGAACAAATGAATGAAGAAGGGTACTAAGAAAAACACTACTAACAGAAAGCAAGTTGAAAAGGCCTCGGAAAGCTACCAAATAGGCAGACCACTTTCTGGAAAGAGATGAACATAGATGAAACCAATGAAATGAAGTGAAGGAAACCCAATCACTAAAGAGATGGAAATCGAGGAACCACTGGATTGATCACTTTAAATGACTATTGAATCGACCCACTACAAGAACTCATCCATAAAACAATAGAACTTGATGGAGTTTTCCAAAAACATTAAAAACGAACCCGTGGACCTCTTTTTTTCTTCAACCTGATACACCAAATTACCAGGTTTCCAATCGATACTTCCTATCATTAAATATTTCAATCTGACCCTATTTTAACAGCATAATCAATCTTTGAGTCTACAGATGAATGAATTATACTTTGGTTTCAGATTAAATGTACACATCTTAGTGAGGCGTGATTTAATCAAGTTTACAGGTAATCAGTCACATGGTCTTTGACCTTTAACTTATTAATTTGCAGAATTTATTGACTTCAGAATCAATTGATCTTAATCCAGATATATTATTACACGTTTATACAATGGCAGTAAGTATTCAAATAACATTTCAGTGTACTACTCGTTTAAATGCGACGAACATTTAGTGGTATAGATGTCATCTCCTTAGAAACTATCTTTATCCAATTACTACCTTACAATAGACTCCCTTTGTAGTCAGAGGCAAAACCAACCGACCGCTTTCATTTCACGGACACTTAGTGAACACTGTTCAGTAAGTTAATGTCTAAGAATGTTCGATAACCAATTATATGACTGTAATACAATAAGTAGGTGTTATTTAAGGATTATATCAATAGTCAATGATGTTTTGTTATTTAATTGAATATTTAAATTCATTACATATTTTGAGGTGGAATGCATCAATACATGCACAAAGTGAAATTTAGTTTAAAAAATCAATCGTCAATTGATTTGCCATGATTAGAAACAACACAAGAGCTGTTGCAGGTCGACAGAAATGGGTTAATGATAAGATACATCGACAGATGTACAAGACAAATAGGAAGATAACTGAATGAAAATTAATGAAGGAACTGGATACTTTGAAGATGACATTCACATCATCATGAAACATTTCCGGTTATTTCACTGAGAACTTTTAGGAGCTCCATATGATGGCTGGCTAGTCTCAATATAGAACTTTGCACAGATGTACAGCAGTTCGAGTAGTCACAAAATGTAGCAGAAAAAGACAGAGAAGAAAGTAAAAAGAAATGCAAAATAGAGATAGCAAACACAGATATGAGACAAAAAGAATAGTAACAACGAAGAACAATATCACGAAGAGTGAATGCATCTGCGCCGGCCATTAACAACAGGAATTTTGAGCCATATCACAAATTGTCTCCAGCTGTCTTTGGTTTTTACCATCCCGAAGGCCCCAACCAGGAAGTCTACATCTTCCTACGTGGCTGGCTTAAACTAACTGTTGCGGATTTATTTCATTGACTGATGACATGTTTTAGTTTGACCACCACTGGTTCTTTAATAACCTGACCCTATGTCACCTAACATTGGCCGTCGGGGAAGGTGATAGCCAGGCATGCATAACACATGTCCCAGCTATCTCAGTCGATGTAGCTTCACAGCCTAGTTCATATGACACCACTGTGCATTGGTGGTTCAACGGTAGAATGGCCCACCAACTCCACATGTGGTCAGGAATCAATTCCTGGCCAATGTGGGTCGGTCTCACAGCGGTTAGGACTCTCGCCGGCCATGCACATGGTCCGGGGTCCGATCCCCTGCCAACGCACACCTGATATCAGTGGTCGGCTTGCGAAATTTGGGCTACCGATACCACATACTGAAAATTGCATACTTGTATCAAGAATACGGTGTGGAATCAAGCTATAATCAAAAAATTTTTTACCCAGTAGTATGTATGCATGGCGAAGACGGAAGGTTATATTTGACACTAGCAACCAACCCATAAAATCAACACAACCGCTACTGAAGCTTCACACTTCAGAGCTTGAAGATTTTTGTTCTAATTGGAATGGAAAGAAATGAAAGGAGAAAAAGCAGAATGAGACACCATTAGTCTGAATGACTGATTTTAACACAGAACTGTGCATAGAAGTGGGAGATCACGGAGGGTAAAAATGTATCTACGCCATCGACAATGATTTCAAGCCATATCACCAATAGTCTCTAACCACTAGTTTTTAGAATCACGACTACCACAACCAAACACTACATCTTCCTACGTGGCTGGCTCAAATTAACTGCCAAAGATTTCATGAAATTTCATGACCACCATACTAGCCTTTTTCCGACCTAATCATATGTCCATCGAAGGAGGCGACATGCGTAACACATGTCCTAACCCTCTCAATCGAGGTAGTTTCACAACACATAACCACAAATTACTCACCATATTCTATTACCTAACACAGGAGATAGAACGCAGACCAAATTAATAGTCGGAGGCTTCATGTATTGTCATTACGTATTCTATTGAGTCATCATCTTTTATCCAAAATGATACTACGCCATATAAAAATATTATTCTCATTATGCTTCCTTTTTTTCCAAGTAGAACACTTGTCTCTACTGAACTCTGTGTCTGTAGACAGGATAGACAATCGTGGGGAGATCCAGATGATTCTAGCTGAATACAAAAGTATTCACACTGAGAATGATTCACCATCCTCTTACATGGGTAAACATCTTCATTTAACAAAAAAACTCAAAGCCTAATCCAATTTTTTTTACTGATATTTCAGACCTATCTTTATCTTAAAATCAACGTCAGACTTGGAAGGAAACAACTCAACGGATCTTAACAAATATTCTTTGAATGGATACTAGTAACTACTGTGATATGTCTAGTCCTTCCTTTGGTGCAGACTGAATTCTGTCACTCAGGTTTGCAATATGGCCAGCATTCTAGGTAGCTCCCCATCACGGTGCACATTGCTTTGATGATATTGGATGGTTGGAGGCAATCGGCCACAGGAAGCCTTGGCTACACTTAAGATTCGTGCTAGTTGGCGCTCACCAGTAAGCAAGGCGTATCTGCAACCGATTGTCTCCAACCATCTAATATCATCAAATCAATGTGCACCGTGGTAGTCAGCTACCTGGAATGCTGGCCATATTGTAAATCTGACTGAACCAAAGATAGGACTAGACACATCCCACTAGTTACTAGTGTCCAATCAAAAATGTCCAATACAGTCCTACAGGAGGCCAGTCGCGAACCCAGATACCTCAGTCGTAACGTCTCTGACTGAAGGCAGCACTGGGTAATGCGGGTTCGAATTTCAGAAGGGACATGGGTTCCTTCAAGGTTCCAGATACGCCTTGCTAACTCGTAAAATGCCAACTAGCACGAAACCTAGGTGTAGCCAAGGCTTCCTGTGGCCGATTGCCTCCAACCATCTAATATCATCAAAAGTAGACTATTCTTGTCAGTAAATAAAACCTAGTTCTCATCAAAGATTGGTTGGATGTGATTTAGATATACCAGTAATAAAAATAAGAGAAATCATATTTGATAAACTATTGAAGGAATAAAAAAAGACTATCCAAATAGATGAAACTGACATTCTCCAACATTTACGCTCTGTTAAATAATAACAGTAATATAAAAAGCAAGAGAGAACAATGTATCATCAGTTCACTAGGCCAATGACAGCTGATCATACATTTGAGTTTTCGAGATTTGAAAAATTGTTATGGAAAAGGACATGATCTGGAATTATATAGATATCACAAGTAGACATGTATAACATTCCCTGCGTAACGTATATTTACCAGTAACATGTTACGTGTTCTTGTGTACTTCAGTATAGAGAGGAAACTGTTTGGAATGAAATGTTTGGAGAAGTGATATCCATTTTTCGAAAGAATGTAGTATATGCATGTAAAAGTGTCAAGAATAGATGGGGGTCAATAGATTTATTATTATCCTTTATTTTATTCCTGTACGTTCCCAGTGGAACATAGTGCTTCAAGCTAGAGGCTTGAAGTTTCCGTAGCGATGGTGTTTATTTTTATGGGATGGGGTTGCTAGACTTATACCCAACCTTCCCTCTTTAACAGTGTTATTACCAGTTTAGCGACGTATAGGAGTGCATCGGCTGGGGACCGAAGCCTGGAATACATGAGGCGTGGTTGGCGAACATCCTACCGCTGTGCCACCGACTTACAATGATTATTTATTGCAATTGATTTTGTCCATGTTTTACGCGGTGGTGGTCGCTAAATGTACACACCATTCTAACATAAACATTACTTACAGACAACCTGATTTGTTCTCTTCGGAAGATTACACCCGAATTAAAGATTTCGTGTATAGTTATGTCATTTCAAGTTAGATTTCGTCAAGAATGTACACCATGCAGAGAATCATACAAAAGTGTCCTACATTTGACAGATATTATATTGTATTTCGCAACTCGTTGGCAATTTGCACTCATATCCATCTGTCTCTCATATTACGTAGTACAATAAGGTGAGTATTAATCAGATTAAGTGTAGACGGTTAGGTAAGAAGGAGAAGTCAACGGATGAGGTTGTCAAAGTACATTCATTGAGATGGTTAGGACATGTGTTATGCATGTCTAACCATCGCCTTCTCTAGTGGGCCATGTTGGCTGACGTGGGGTCGATAAGGTTGGAAAAAAGCTAGTGCTAGTCAAACCAAAATATGACTTCAACAGTTAGTTTGAGCCAGCCGTGTGGGGAGATGTAGACTTCTTGGTTGTAGTAGTCGGGATTCTAAACACTAGTGGCTAGAGAATATTGGTGAGGAGGCCCAATGACGCAGATGCATTCGCTCTGCTGTATATATCACATTTCGGCTTATTATCGTTCTTCAGAGTATTTTTTTTTCCTGTATTTTGTGTCTATTTGTGAACTCAAACTGCTGTACTTTTGTGCAAATTCCTCTATTCGAACCAGTTAATCAGCCACAAAACCATCAGACTACGAGCTGAGTATCACTACTGTCGTCAGTACTCAATTATTCCCTAAATAATAATGACCCATGATGAAATCAATCAAATTGCTCTAGATATCGAAGGTCAATTCGCTAGAATGCTTTAGGTAAAATCAACATTTCACACCTATTCCTTGAGAAAAAAAAGATGCACCTATAAGCTAGAGGAGAGACTTCATTATATACCATTGGCTAGTAAGTAACGTCGGTGGCACAGCGGTTAGGACTTACACCGAACATGCACATGGTCCGGGATCCGATCCCCCGCCAACGCACAGCTGATATCTATAATCCGCCTGCAAAATTTGCGCTACCGATATCAAATGCTGAAGATTCCATACTTCTACCAAAAGTACAGTGTGGAATCAAGCTATAATCAGAAAACAAAAACGATTCCCTCAAATACTTCATTGTTGATGAGTACTTTCCAGTACGAAACTGAGTTCACTAAATAATACGCCATACTAAATAAACTGTACTCTTTATGAGTAAAAACGTAAGGAAACCACCAGCTTCATCAAAAAGAAAAGAACCAAAATATAACTGTGAATAAAGATTATAATACCAGTGAATGTCTTCGAAATAACAATAATCATAGACACACATACACACACAAGTAGACGTAAATGTTCTTGAACTAAAGGGTAAAAATAGGTACAGTAGTATTAAAACAAATAGTATTCCTATGATTAATACTACCATCATTAATGGTATTCCCATTGAATAGATAAAAAGCAGAATCTTTTAATATGCCTATCAAAGACTGTGATGTACACATTGCATCCAGTGATGATATACAAATATTAATATTTAATAACCATAACGGTAATGGTTTTACACAATATTGTAGAAATAATCTTTCAATAGTACTCAACTCTGAATCTGGTGATAAAAATGTCACTGAACAAGTATAATGTCTAGCTGAATTTGTCGGACACAACCAATTCACTTCATAGGCGTTGGTTAATTTATCAAAAGTACACGATTTCACTAGATCAGCATCGAAAAATGATGACAGCAGATCAAAGGCTTCATTTTCTCGATACTCATCCGGTGAATTGTGTCGTTTATGCATTGCCCACTGACAACTGTTAGCAAATAGATTAGACAGTACACCTTTGGAATCTTCACAACAAGCAATCGACTTTGGAACAACAACACTGATTCGATAGGTTACCATATGCGATGGACTAGTTAGATTATTCTTATCCATGTGTGAAAACACTTTTGACATTAACAAGTTAATTACATATGGTAGCTGTAGGAGATTTTTAATTGTATTACAAGATAAGCTTTTTGACCAATTACTACTGATCACTGCATGAAATCTTCTGCCTAATTGGTTTATATTTACAGCACCATCAAGGCATGAATCCCAATTGAATGATTTACCACACAGTAGTAGCAATAGCCGACTGATATCTATAGCTGTACGAATTTGTGCTTCACAGGTGACTTCATTTAAATGCGGTGATGCAATAACATTTGGATGTTGTAAAAGTCTATGCATAACACTACACGATGCAGATATTGGTTCAGGGTTGAAAACATCCAGTGCTGCACCACTACAATGTCCACATTCCAACGCTTCGAGTAAAGCTTCATGATCAATAAGGCCACCACTAGTTGAACAATTGATAACTTTTACACCAGGCGGACAGATAGAAAGTGTTCGTGCATTGATAATATGTTTAGTTTTCGGTGATAAATCAATATGTAGAGTGATATAATTCGACGCTTTAAGTAAATCTTCTAAATCCATTAGAGCATCTAACCAATCAGGGGGATTATTTTTAACATCAAGATTAGCATCGACGTCATAGGCTAGAATTCGCATACCAAACGCTTTCATTCTTTGGCCGACACCAGCACCAATTTCACTAAGACCAATGATACCCAATGTTTTTCCAGCTATCTCAGTTATTGACAATGAAGTATTACGTCCAGTGACTTTCTCTTTTACCTCAAACCATTGTAAGCCTGACGATTGTAGTTGAATATGCGGTATTTGTTTAGCTAAGGCTAATATCAATCCACATGTGTACTCTATTGTAGGCAGTATCTTTCCATTTAATGCATTGATAACAAGTATTCCATACTGTTGAGCAAATGTATAATCAATATTATGCATATTCCCTCCAATTATAATGATAACCCGTAAACCCGAAGAAGATGCAAGTCTCAAAAGATTATTGGATAGTTGTAGAGTGGGACAAGCCACTAGTACACTAGCTGATGATGACTGCAAAATATTCAATAATCGATCTTCGGGTATATCAGTTTCTTCAAGATCATAAACAGTGAAACCATTCTCTGTTAATAAGTCGACGAGAATTTCGGCTACATTATCTGCGATAACAATATTATTCAATGTAGGCAGCAATGACATATTACACAAATAAGTAGGGGTATAAGATAACGAATCGTCACAGATATTATGATTATATATATATATATATATTGCGGATTATTTGTGAAAGGTCAGTAGGTCAAACGCGTGCACTGAGTAACATTGAAACAACAGATTATAATACTTCAACAGATACAGTTTAAATGCGCTATTATCACTGGCAGGTGATCGATTAAGATCAATGTTACTGAACAGATATTAGTCTAAGAAAAAACCAAAACAAACGATCCAGCTGAAAGACTTCTTTTCAAGGAATTTATTATCAAGCTATACAACCGTACATATACATATATGATCATTTTAATTCATAATAATGTGAATTGTGACAAAAAATATAATTGGTTATCTACTTTATAAAATAGTTCATGAAATGTATAAATCTCATTATGCGTCAGACTGTGGGAAACGAAAAGACAGGGATATCCTGGACCGACGTGAAGAACCTAGAAGACGGCAGGACCCGACGGAATTATTCCGGAGGTGTTTAAATATGGGGGTGACATACTAGTTTGTAGATTAACTGAGGTACTAGGCAAAGTCTGGGAATCAGAGACAGTACCATCAGACTGGGGTAAGTCACTCATTATACCGATATTCAAGAAGGGAAACAAGTCCTCGTGTGATAATCATAGGGGGATCAGCCTAACGAACATAGTCTCTAAAATCCTAGGCTCAGTAATCATGCATAGACTAAGCAGAACTCGGGAGGAACAGACAAGGGAAAATCAAGCAGGCTTTAGACCAGGTAGAGGGTGCATAGATCATATCTTCACTCTTCGACAGATTCTAGAACATAGACACACTTTTCGGCGTCCAACAATTGTCATATTTCTTGACTTGAAGGCGGCCTTCGACTCCGTGGACCGAAAAGTACTATGGCAATGTCTGACTGTGAAGGGAGTGCCAAGAAAGTACATTGCACTAATCAAGGCACTCTATTCAAACTCACGTAGTCGTGTAAGGGCTTATGGGGAATTGTCATCTGAATTAGTAACAACCAGTGGTGTCCGACAGGGATGTCCACTTTCCCCATTTCTGTTTAACTTCATCATAGATATGCTAATGGAAGTATCCTTAACTGAACGTAGTGACTTAGGAATCGACTTGTTACCAGGGAATAATCTAATGGACTTAGAATATGCAGATGACATAGTCCTGTTAGGGGAGGATGCTGACAAAATGCAGAGTCTTCTGAACACCTTGAGCAGCAATCTTCGTATGTTTGGCATGCGATTCGCCCCTGCAAAATGTAAGATGCTGCTACAGGACTGGACGACGTCAACCCCTAACTTAGTGATAGGGAGTGAAGTGATAGAACATGTTGACCACTTCACCTACTTGGGAAGTTGTATTAGCACCAACGGACTGATTGGCGATGAAATCTCAGCACGGATCCGAAAAGCTCGAGCTGCTTTCGCTGACTTACACCATCTCTGGCGTAGGCGTGACATCCGGTTATCAACCAAGGGACGTGTGTACTGCTCATCAGTTCGCTCCGTCCTTCTCTATGGCTCTGAAACATGGCCAATACGCGTTGAAGACATGAAAAGGTTGACTGCTTTCGATCATAGATGTCTGCGATCTCTGTCTCACGTTAGGTGGTTTCACAAGATAAGTAATGTTGACGTTAGGCGTAGAGTGTTGGGCAAAGAGGGAAAATCAATCGACGAGGTTATAAAGTTACATAGACTAAGATGGCTAGGTCACGTGGTGCGCATGCCTAACCACCGCCTCCCCCGACGGGCATTGTTAGCTGATATAGGTTCAGGTTGGAAAAGAGCCAGTGGTGGCCAAACAAAAACATGGCATCAATCCATGAAATCCTTGACAGTTAAACTGAGTCAGGTAGGGAGATGCAGACTCCCGGGTTGGGGCCCTCGGGACTCTAGGAATCAATGGCTGGAGACAATAGGTGACATGGCTCAAAATCGTTGTCAATGGCGCAGATGTATTCAATCTCTGTAATCTTTCATATTCCTTTCTACCATTACCCATTCTGTTTCACTCCTATATTTGTCAAACTCTATTAATTCTCTCCACTCATCTTCTTGTCTACCTCTGTGTGCTATTTGGAACGTGGCAACTCGAACTGCTGCACTTCGGTGCCAAGTTCTATGTTGAATCCAGACAGACAGATTCGTACTCATACAGCCAGGTGAGGGCTTACGGCGAGCTGTCATCTGAACTGATGACGACCAGTGGTGTCCGTCAAGGATGCCCATTATCTCCTTTTCTATTCAACTTCATCATAGATGTGTTAATGGACTTAACCCTAGGTGACTTCAGCGATTCAGGGATTGACTTGCTACCTGGGAATAATCTCGTTGACTTGGAATATGCAGACGATATAGTCCTTCTAGGCGAAGACGCTGACGAAATGCAGAGTCTTCTAAACACCTTGAGCCGCAATCTACGAATGTTTGGCATGCGATTCGCTCCCGCCAAATGCAAGATGATGTTACAGGAATGGACTACATCGACGCCTAGTTTAAAAATAGGAAATGAAGTGGTAGAGCACGTTGACTGCTTCACTTATTTGGGAAGTACCATCAGCCCCAACGGGCTGATCTCTGACGAAATCTCAGCACGAATACAAGGGGCTCGTTTCGCATTTGTTAGTTTACGCCGACTCTGGCGTAGACGAGATGTTCGACTATCGACCAAAGGGCGGGTGTACTGCTCATCAGTCCGCTCCGTCCTCCTTTATGGTTGTGAGACCTGGCCACTGAGAGTGGAAGACATGAAAAGACTAGCTGCCTTTGATCATAGGTGCCTGCGTTCTATTTCCCGTGTAAAGTGGCATAATAAGGTGAGCAACATGGAGGTTAGGCGTAGAGTTCTAGGTAAACAAGGGAAATCAATCGACGAAGTCGTGAAGCTACATCGACTGAGATGGTTAGGACATGTGTTACGTATGCCAAGTCATCGCCTCCCTCGGCGAGCTATGTTAGCGGATATAGGGTCAGGCTGGAAAAAAGCTAGCGGCGGTCAAACAAAAACTTGGCATCAGTCAATGAAATCCACAACAGTTGGTTTAAGCCACGTAGGAAGGTGTAGACTTCCAGGCTGGGGTCCTCGGGACGGCAAAAATCTATGGTTGGAAACAATTGGTGACATGGCTCAAAATCGTTCTCAGTGGCCAGCGCAGATGCATCCACTCCCTGTGACTTATGATCTTCAATGAAATTGTTTTGTATTTCTTTATTACTCCTTTGTCTCACACCTCTAGCTCACTGTTTCTATTATGCTTTTCTTGTACTTTCTTCTCTTGCTTCGCGTGCTACACGGAATGTGGCGACTTGAACTTCCGCACATTTGTGCAAAGTTCTATGTCGAAAACAGACAGACAGACCTAGAAGACCTGGAATTCGCGCGGCGATGATTTATGTTTGATGTCACACAAAATTGAAGACTTACAAGCGAAAACCAACTGACAAATTGGTCGAATAAGCAGCAAAGACAGGACTCCACGTGAACATACACAAGGCGGAGGTTATGGAAATAACCAACCAACAACAACTACTACAACAGCACCAACATCCAGCGCCAATAACCATCAACGGGAGGGATTTGAAAGAGGTTAATTCATTCATTCACTTATCTAGGGAGCATTGTCTCAACTACAGGAGGAACGGACGAGGATGTCAAATCGAGCGAGAATCGGGAAGGCGAGAAACACATTCATCAACCTGAAAGCAATCTGGAAATCTTCGTCACTCAGCATCAACAACAAAATCCAGTCGGATTTTCAATACAAACGTCAAGTCAGTCAGCTCTTCTATACGGATCAGAAACTTGGCGGGTGATTCACAAAGAATATTTCCAACAGGCTATTGCAGACTAGACCTTTATTAACAGCTGTCTTCGCTGGCTCTATACTGAAGATCAGATGGGCGGGTCGGAAAGAATCACCAACAAGAAACCCTCACTGGGAACAAACAAAACAAGAACCAATCGCCCAACAAATATGCAGGAGAAAGTGGAGATGGATCGGACACTCGCTGAAGAGGCCACTGGATGAAATCGCGTGCGCGTCAGGCCATTGTTTGAGTGGGACATCCAAGGGTGACATGGAGGAGATCGTGTGAAGAGAAGTTGAAACAGTATGGACTAACATTGATGCAGGTGAAAAGTACAGCAGAAGACAGAAGCACGTGGAGATGTGCACTTGAAGCCCTATGTTCCACTAGGAACCCAAGGGAAAAATAAATAAATAATAACATACATCTCAAATGAGGTGCAGAGGTGACGGAACCTTGGACTCAAAGGTGACTTATCTGCCGACATCCTTAGAAGAAGGATATCATGTTTGACGCAGCATAATTGAGAATAGCAATTTTTCTAGTCCACCATTACTGTTCAATAACCTTCTGAAGGACAAGATTCCGTAGTAGATCAAATCTATTTGCGTTTATCAATTCACCTGCTCTTGTGGAGCTAGGTATATCCGTCGATCAAAGTGGGTTTTGTCCAAGAAGGTAAGAGAACACTATCCTGAATAGTTGCGAAGAGGTGGAAGTGAAGTCATAAGAAGCACAATAAATGAACATCTGGTCGATACTGGTCACCTAATTTCTACAGCCTCTTTCTTTCTCACGAATAATAACCGGCTAAAATCATTATATATCCGACTCATCTATGTTGTTGAAGCTTCGGTCATTGAAGTAGAAAGGTTAGACCTTTGTATACAAAAAAGATTTGGTTCATGCACTTCTTCCTTCATAGTCTTAGTCGTTCTATGCTAAACAATTGTAATACCCGTTTCTAGTTTGGCCCTATTTATATTTCGCTTTGTCTATTCAATTTGTTTATCTTTCCTTTATCATGCTGATTGTTATTATCAGCTGCATTTTGAACAACTAACGATGTTATCCCACTTGTCACCTTTATTTGTTTATTTCAATGTGATACCTGAAATCTTGTCTTATCATAACTATCACCTTATTGAGTAATGTTTTAATTGCCTAGTATTCTTATATATGTCGAAACTAAGTTCACTTTTAACAGTTTGAAAAAATTTCGGCATTGGGTATATGATATTCATTATAGTAAAGGTTTTCTTGTACTTCCCAATGAACGAAAAACAAAACGATATTTTTGCTTTTACTGACGTTTCGCTACTTAATGCTGCTAATAACTTTATCAAAATACTGGTATTAAATCAGAATTTACAAAATCTCAGCATATATATAGCATCGTAATAATCGTTCCTCACCCATAGGTCTACATGCAACGGTATAGAATCAGGCCACAAAATTGACTCTGACAATATTGAAATAATCCAGAAGAATTTCGGAAATCACGTCTAAGAACGTCTAATATCAGAACCACCTCATATAAAATGGAATCCGAATTGTCTGAATAGGAACGACAGACTAAAGCAGAATTTGACCTGGTTACAACAGTCCCCCCCCCCTAAACCTCCATGAAATGACAAAATCAACACGAATGTGATAAGCAATTTTATTATGTAAACACACACTGCTTTTACAGTTTTACACGCTTATCATATCCAACAATCTACACCTTGTTTTGTTATCCTTACCAATTGGCCAACTTGACAACGCAAAAGATTACCCCATACTGAGGAATGATGATTAAGTTGTTATATCTAAGCTGAGATTTTGTAAATTCTGGTTTAATAGTGCCACTTTGATAAAGCTATTAGCAGCATTAAATGGCAAAACGTCAGTAAAATTGACAATATCGTTTTGTTTTTCATTCATTGGGAAATACAAGAAAACCTTTATTATAATGCCTAGTAATCTTATTATTTCTACACCTCCTTCAAAGATTTATACATATCATGAACTATTTTATAGGGTGCATAACTAATTGTTTTTCACTATAATTTTATATTATTATTTCAAAAAATCATATGTATATGACTGTACAGCTTGATAATAAATTAGTTGAAAGGAGTCACTTCACAGAATCATTTGTTCTGATTTTCTATATATTCTCTAATGGTAATTTTTAATGAAATATTACTCTATCAAGAGGTTGAAACCAATCAGCAGGAAGTAGT
This sequence comes from Trichobilharzia regenti, assembly GCA_944472135.2. Taxonomy (NCBI): domain Eukaryota; kingdom Metazoa; phylum Platyhelminthes; class Trematoda; order Strigeidida; family Schistosomatidae; genus Trichobilharzia; species Trichobilharzia regenti. The sequence continues at coordinate 43,803,967 of OX235263.1, forward strand.
AGATCTACTTTTTGCGCTTGTTGGCACTTGTCAACATCTTACATTCAGGACTTCCTTCAAATGGGTCGCCAACCGCCTAACATCATTAAGATAGAGAACTATAAAGGAAGTATAATACACGGAATTGTACAGGTGACAGAATACTAACTATATGGAGAAAAATGAAAATTTCACAGATCTACGATAATACGAACAGTGAGTGCATCTGTGCCAGTGAGCATGATTTTGAGCCATGCCACCGACAGTCCCCCCAACTTTAAGATCTTAGTGTCTCAAAGACTTCAATCAGACAGTCTAAACCTCTTCAGATGGCTTGAACCAACAACCGGCTTACTTCTCTAACGCTCAATGCCATTCCTACAACAGGATGTTCGTGCAAATTAGGCGAAAAATGTTCTCACACTCATGAAGTAAACCTTCTAGATTTTTTTTATTTTTGGTTATAGCTTGGAACCACACAGTATTTTTGGTACAAGTATGGAATTTTCAGCGTGTGATATCGGTAGCCCGAATTTCGAAGGCCAACCATAGATATCAGGTGTTTGTCGGTAGGGGATCGAACTCCAGACCATGTGGATGTTTCGTGTGAGTCCTAACCGCTGTGCCACCGACCCACACCATGTTGGATCTTTTATGTGTATCGCAAAAACATCACATGCATTCATAGCTCGAGACGTCACGGTTCTGGCAAGCGATACCTCTGTCTGATTGGCTATAAGGATTGAATATTTCAATACGTAGTCGGCATCGTGATTTTAAGAGATTAGATAGTCTCCAATGGCTCAAAATCAATTCAAAGTGTACTATAATGGCAAGTCACCTAGGTTGTTGACACCAAATAACGAACCTGACGGTTAATATTCAGTCGACAATAAGGAATCAAACAAACACATGATTACTTAATGAGCAATCAAGACATCAATCTACACACACGCACACATACACACTTGGAAAAGTACACCCAAAGTATACAAGCACCAAAAACAACTTTCGTTTATTCCATTTACTTTAAAAACAATAAAAAAAATATTAACTAAAGAAACAATATAAGAAGGACTTGAAACATCCCAAATAACTATACTCCAAAGCTATGCCTGAAAACCAGCTCCTAAAATAACATTCACTTTTGCTTACATCTAATGGATGATATCAGTCTGTTTAGTAGACGGCTATAAAATTCAGTGTATAATAACAAACTACTACTGCTGTCTTAAAGTAGTTTCAGTGTTTAGTGAAAATAAATTGAGGCTGACCGCTTATTTGGGACGAAGAGGTTAAAGGATTCCTTAGAACTATAGTTTGTGTCTGATACAACAACGAAGAGTTTATGTCAATATGAAAAACACCCACAGTTTAATCAGTCCTATTTAATGCGGTTCCACAGTCACTATGTGTCTCAGTATGGTTACGGATCAAAGAGGAAAAAAAGAAACGAGCCATCAGAACATTCTGACAGCAGCTCATGTGTGAATCACTACGGGAATACGAAATCCCACGAGATTGTAAATACGTTTCTCTGACGAGACCTTGGCAGCATAAATGTTTGGAAAATCCTTCCTGAACGATTCAATTACAACATTTATACTTATTTGAATGTTTCAACTAACTCTGTAATCATCATTATCCGTTTTTCTCCAATAGCCGTATATCATTATTCTGACATTCGCGTATCACATTTTTTAATTCTTATTAAGCTTGATTCCATACCGTATTTTTGGTACAAGTATGAAATTTTCAGCAAGTGATATCGGTAGCCCAAATTTTGAAGGCCGACCATAGATATCAGGTGTTCGTCGGCGGGGGGTCGAACCCCGGACCATGTGCATGGTCGGCAGGAGTCCTAACCACTGTGCCACCGACGCACATAATATTCCGGTTAGTGGAAAAGCTGAAGCCGCCTCGTCTTTGCTCCTGTTTAGTCTATCATTTCAATGCTTCTCTTCTTAGTTGTGTGATCGTGGTAATGACAATGTTTTGTTTTGCTACATGATTTTGTTTGAGTAATTCAAGTCCATTCTGACACTGGACTATCTATGGGAATTGATGGTTTGTGATTCTTGTGAACACAGTTTACAGTCACACCGGGTTGGGAATATTCAATTTGCTTTTAAGCCACTTCTTTTGGTTGGATTTTGGTTAACCAGTTTTGTTCTACAGTGCTCGTCTCGTACTTAAAAATGTACCTTATCTCTTTTACTGCCTAACATAGCTGTTGAGACAATTTTGAGTTGTTAATGTTGTTATTGTTAAATGGAACCAAACATAGTCTCCAATCGCAAATAATCGTCTTTCTGCTATCTTTGGAAGGTTTTTGGCTGTGTATCTCTCAAGGAAATTCCCGAGAGCTATATACATTAGGATGCAGACATCAGCCCCCTTGAGTTTAGACCTATACGAGTCGGTTTTGATCGTTACAGAGACTACCATGAAAAAATACACAAAATCAAGGTTAAATAAGCTTCCCAGTATATATCAGTTGGCTTCCAACACCCACCAAAATCTAACGCATGGTTTAGTTACTTATGCTAACCATCATATTACGAATTGGATCAAGTGACTTCTGAGCAAATTTCTGACTGGTTACTTATAATCCTGCTGACCCTACAAGTTCAGTGACAGCTGTTGAGTCGTAAAGGCAGAACTAATAAAATGCTTTAATATTACAGAACAGAACATGTGCTTATAAAATTGTTAGATCAAAGAGAATCTGAATGTACTTGACCTTAGAACAAATACAAAATCATTTATTGCTTTTCCATCATTTCACAAAATTCTAGTTCAAGTACAAGTTCAAGTACTCAAAAATAATCACAAGTATTATAAATCATGTTTTTTAGGAATTAAATACAAACATCAACCTCCGCCTAATTTTGATTGTTCGGCCAATAAAAAAATCGATTTCTTCTTAATATTGCCCTTTCATATTATTCAAAAGTGTTTGCGAGAAAATCAATATCCTCAAAATTCATTGATAAACACAAGAGGATTCAAATTTAAAAGCAATATTTGAAACAGTAGAAAAGAAAGCAGTCTTCCATACTCTTAGATTCAAAGACGATAATGTGTCTGGAAGAATTAAGTATAGAATTCATGCTGTTCTCAATCGAACTTATCTAGCTGCCAGACTAGTCACAATTTACCGAATAAAACGCTCACTGACACAGTTTAAGATACTAAGTCCTCCTTTTATGTGACCTTAAACGGTATATGCCAATTTACATATGAGTCAAAGCACATACATCACAAAAAAGATTTTCAGCAAGTTACAGACTTTTATCAACAACTGCCACCTTCGATGGCTGGCTCCATACTGAAGATGAAATGCCCCGCCAGCCGACCAGAAGGAATTATCAACAAGAAACACTCTGGATAGGAACAAACCAACATGCAAGAGCCGACTGTTAATCAAATAAGTAGAGAAAACGGAGATGGATCGAGCATACATTGAGGAGGCCGCCAAATGGCATAGCGCACTAGACCCTCGAGTGGAACCCCAATGGGAAGCGATGAGTGGGTCGTCGGTGCTAGGGTGACATGTAAGAGATCGTGTGGCAAGGAGGAGATGAGAGATTATGGGCAATCATGGGCCCAGTTGAGGAGGACAGCATGAAATAGAAGACAGTGGGGGTGTATTGTTGAAACCCTTGCTCAAATCGAAACCCAAGAGAATAATACTAACAACCATATACATCAGACTAACAGAAAAAAACGATTTGTGACCGCATATCTGAGCATATTGCAAGAAACGTGAGTGAGAAAGGTAAAAAGGGGCTTAGTGGTGTAATTGCTCGGGACATATTAGACGGCAGATCATGAAATCGATGCATTAAATTCCTTTAAGATGATTAAAGTTCAAGACAACTCTAGGCTGGTATATATCACTGAAGCGATTCGCCATTAAACAGTTAAAAACCAAATTTATGCCTCCGAAAAGGACACTGTTGTTAATCTTGCCTCACCTTGGTAAGAATATACTTTATGTTATTGAATTGTGTTTTTGTTCTTAATTTTGTTATTTTAATCATATTTTGTTTTGACAATGTAATTTCTCATCCAAATTTTACCAAGCCCCTTTTGTTAACGTCTGTTCCACTAAATTATTTAACACTTTTACATAAGTGCATTGTTGATTTTACGCCTCAATTCAATTTGTACTACTCGTTCGTATTTGTAGAATGCTTCTTAATTATTTCCATACATACTAATGAGTTTAATTAACAACGGCTTTTATCCCTTTCCATTATGCAAATTAATCACGTGATATCAATAACCATCACTATTATTTATGACTAATGACTCCTACAGTTAGAAGATTTTATCATGAGCAGACATCGGTTAGAGAACCACTGGGAAACCTGCAGGGAGTACATGACAACTGTCTCGCCCTAGTTTGGGACTCTTCAGAAGTACCCGCACACCACCAGAGTTCCAACCCAGGAACCTTCTGGTTACAAGGCAAGTTCGTGGACCATCAAAAGCCACTAATGGGACCCGACCCAATGACCAGGGCATAAATTCCAACTTCTGCCAATTCACGATATAGCGCGACCAATAGCCAATGTTTTCGGCGAATGTCTGTTCTCACACCCAACTTGGTGTACCCTACTGGTCAAGACTTTCCACTAGAACCTCAGGTGAATACCTAGCTGAATAGGGCCAGTCACTAGTAGGCATCTCATTGATTTTAAAGTATTGGTTTTTAGGGATATAATTGATTTGTTACAGGATTTCATCATGAATCTGGTGGGTGAGTACTGATGAAGAGTGCCAAACTAGGACAAAACAGGTTATCCAGTGGTTCTTTAACCGATGTCAGCCTATGACGAAATGCTGTGATACATCAATCAATTCCTTACAAACCAATACTTAAACTCCTACGGTATTTGAATACTTTGTATAATATTGATAATAAGCTGTTTATGGTTTTGTACGCAGTTGAAAATAACCAACGGAATGTATGCAGTGGCGTTATTTCATCCTGCCAGATGCGTTTCTCTTGCTCTTGTTCAAGATCATCAAGCGAACAATATTATTATCATCATAAATCATGTTAGCTGCAGAGTGTAATTGGAGAGAAACTATACAAATGAAGTCACCTAGTAATATTTGTCTTCTAAAGGTTGAAATTCAATTTATCACAAAGACAAACTGTCTTAAGTATTTATTAATTCATTTTCTTATTGTTAGATGACTGGAGTCAATCGACAGGAAACCTTGGACACAGGTTTCGTGTTTGTTGGCACTCGTATCTGCAATCTTCGAGGAACTCATATCCCCTTTGAGTTTCGAAGGCGGGTCATCCAGTGCTACAGCCAGAGATGTTACCGCTGCATTATTCTACTGCAGCACCGCAATGGATACTTTGATCGGTCACTAGGTAGCAACTCATCTCATGCGTCCAGTCTTTTGTTTAGTACAGACTAAACTCTATCAGTCAAATTTAGTTTCATCCACTCCTTCATAGTGCTGCATACAAATAACCATGGACATCGATTCGACTGAGACAACCTTTAAATGTTAGACAGAAGAAGCACCAAGAATACTAGAGAATTTTTAGAAGCCTGGTATTCCAGTGAATCGTCAATCGATAGACACATCGATAAGGACAAAATTTACCAATCGATAAGAAGGAAATCTCACACACAAAGGCTGAAAGTTCAAGTCAAGGAAACAATCAGCACCAATGCCAATACAAGTAGCCTAGATGGTGTGAAAATACACAAAAACAACCAATCACGCTCAAGGCCACCAGGAGAGATGACCAATAAACTCGTGGAGACATCTAAAAACTCACTCCACAAAATCGCTAGTACTTCATTAAATTAAATATGCATTCATTGCGTCACCGAAAAAAACAGCAGACATATTCATACTAAAGCAAAAATTGTTTTCTACTCATTCCGATTTACCGTAAGTTTAAGCTAAACATAAAAAAGTGTCTGACAGCAGAAATAAACTTCATTAAAAAAAGTGAAAATTCTAGTAATAAAGTACATCGCCCTAATCACAAAGTACTCTACTTGAATTTACGCGGCTATGTAACAGTTTACGGAGATTAGTCATTTGAAGGTGCGTCGGTGGCACAGCGATTAGGACATTCGATCCCCGGCCGACGCACTCCTTTACCTCGCTAAACCATAAAAAATGCTGGTAAAGAGGAAAGGTTGGGCATGAGGCTAGCAACCCTATCCCGTAAAATTAAACCCTGCAACAGAATCTTCAAGGTACTAGCTTGATGCCCTATGTTCCACTGGGGAACGTGAAGGAAAAAAAAGTCACTTGAAGTGGTAACAATCAGCGGTATACATCAGGCGTGCCTACTGTCAACATTTTTGTTTAATTTCATGATTGATGTTTTAATGGAATTGACTCTAACTGACTCAGCGTGCTGACCACTTCACTCATTTGGGAAGTTCCATCAACCCCAACGGGTTGGCTGATTGTTGATGAAATCTCAGCACAGATGCAAAAAGGCTTGTATGACATAGAAGAAGAAGAACAGTAACACGGGAAAATATGATGGTTTAGTGGATATAAGGGTTCACTGAGAGTGAATTCAAATGCGATTTTCAGCCATATCACAAATAATCTCCAGTCATTGGTTCTTGGCATCACAAAGACCTCAACTAGGAAGTCTACACATCTCTACCTGGTTCAAACTAACAGTCAAGGTTTTCATGGACTGATTCCAAATTCTGGTTGAACCACCACCTCTAACTCTTTTCCACCTCCCCGTTGAACAAGGCGATGGTTCAGCATGCGCAACACGTGCCCTAATCATCTCAATCGGTACAGCTTCACACCTCATCGATTGTCTTTCCTATAACTTAATGACTAATAAACAATTATTTTATTTAAGTGTTAGTTTGTAGGGATTTGGTTGATTGGTTACAGGATTTCATCATGAGCTGACATCGGTTAGAGAACCATTGGAAAATCTGCAGGGAGTGCTGGACAGCTGTTTCGTCCTAGTTTGGGGCTTTTCATCAGTACGCATCCACGACCTTCTGGTTATAAGGCGAGCTCGCATACCATTAAGCTACTAGGACCCGATCCAATGACCAATGATCACGACAGAACGCGACCGCTTAGCCGATGTCTTCGGCGAGTATTTGTCCTCACACCAGACCTGCTGTACCCTACTGGTCACGACTTCCCACCTGAATAGGGCCAGTCGCTAGTGAGCATCTCATCGATATTCAAGTGTTTTTTTTTAATTTTGATCTTAGGGTACACTTTTTCTCCCTATCTTATTTATATGTATATAAATCCTTTCCATCTGGTTAGTAACGAATACTACTGGTTTGGAACTACTCATCATATTATCCAGTAGTATATGGAGCATCCTGCAGTTTAGCTTGGTTTCTTGATTGTTATTTATGGTAACCAAGCACACTACGTTTCGTGTGATGTAAGTCATTTTGGTTTTCAAATAAAACTGTGATGAATTCTCGACGCTGAACTGTGCAGATTTAATTCTAAATAGATAACGTCTAAGGTATTATATACCTGAAAAAATAAGTGATACATGTAGGTAGTATTCATAGCCAGTTAATCGTGAACATCATCTTTGTATCCACGATGAGAGGAAATAGTTCAACTGGGAGGAAGTAAAAATCTTAGAGAGAGAGAGAAAGAGGGAGGGAGGAAACACGATGAATGACAGAGACTTCCTAAACATCACAAAATCAAATAACAATTAATAGACACATGGATGTATAAATCTCATTTTACAAACAATAAATAATACGTCACATGACTAAATGGACAACGAGATCAATATCCAACAAAAGTGGACACAATCATATGAAAATCTACGGAAACATATTTCAGAACAAAATTTACTATGAAATGGACTTATTTGAATTCTCCACAAATGATAAGTGTAATTGTATTTCCCATCAACACACCTTTGTCGTAAGTGGTTGTTTACTCACATTTATTTTTAATGATTGTTTTTATTGGCTTGAAATTTGACTTCCCCTGTCGTGTCACTCACTCTTCATCAGCTGATAAACTTGATCTACAGTAATCTGTTTGTTGACCGCTTATTCGACTGAATAACAGGCTTCTAGGAATTCTCTGCTGTGCTTTATTGTTTCCGTTGTTTAGAATTTCTAGATTTTTCCAGTCGAACTAGCGTCCACAGTTGTCTACATGCACTGATGTGAAAGAATACTGGTCGTGTCTTTTCCCAGCTAGCCTGTAATCTTGGATTCTGAGTTGAGAGGGACTCCCACTTTAACTGATATAGTACCTATTACGATTCATGTAATTCATTTTGTAGATGGTATTGACTTCGTCTTCCTTTGTTGTTGGGTCTTTCGGTTTGCATAGCGCTAAATGACATAAGTGAGTTGGTTTGTGCACCATATCTACTCCTGATGGTTTTTGTATTCTAAACGTTATTTCTAAGACATTCTTTACGTAATGTAAGATGAATTTTCCTGTGGTTTCTGAGAATGGTTTTTTGCTGGTGATTCAATTCGTATTTAGACATTTTTTGACGAAATTGTATAGTTGAATAATGCTTGTACACAGTCTTTTTTGTGTGCTGTAGTGGATTGTTGTTGGTGTTGTTGTTTTAGTTGCGAATTTTTATCAGTGTGGGTTGGACTTCCTGTGCTTATTCTCGTGACTAAAACATCTAAAAGCGTCGGCTCATTGGTCCAGGCACTCGACTTCCAATCATTGGGCCAAGAGTTCGAACCCCATTTACCAGTTAATATTTTGGCGTATGCAATGGACAAGATTTAGATAGATGCAGGTTGATAGGAACCGGCCAAAACTTAAATCAACATTTTAATTCAGTGGTAGAAGTGTTTACTCTTCATATCTGAATCTACTTTACGTTGTGGACATGAAATAATATCATTGGTGGACAACTAATCGTCTCACTGTTTAACCTTGGGCTAACCATCAACCAATCAGAACGATTCATTGTCTGCTGACCCAGTCAAATTTAATTTTTATTTTTCATTACAGCTTGATTCCACACCATAATTTTGGAACAAGTATGGGATTTCCAGCATATGATAACGGTAGCCCAAATTTTAAAGGCCGACCATAGATATCAGGTGTGCGTCAGCAGGGGATCGAACCTCGGACCATGTGCATGGTCGGCGAGACTCCTAACCACTGTGCCACCGACACAATGAGGTTAAAAATGTATAAACACGGTGTGTATTTTTTCGTAGTAAAGGTACGTTAGCAGTTCTCTTATCTTCAGCAGTTACAGTATCACTAGCTCTTACGCAATAACTTTGGCCATTAACAAATACCAGACAGAGAAAATAAAAAGATTGACAAAATAACAATGGAAAAACTTACATAGATATGTGATGATTGAACTAGTCACACACACACGGTACAAAGGCTTTTAGAAGAAAAATTATCATATATATATATATATATATATAGTACTAACCTTCATATAACTAATATTCAAATCTTTTCTTGACAGTCCTCGTCGAATATTCCTTCTTAGGTAAACATCATAGTCACGTACAATACGACCGATCACATCAGTAGTTGAAATCCCCTCTGTACGCTGAGTTACTAGAAACCTAAATAAGTGTAGGTGGTTTGGTTTTAAGAAATGAAGAACATAAAAGAATTAATTATGCACAGGTAATTCAAAGAATTTTAATTAAATACATCTTGAGTAGAACATACAGAATGAATGGAAGTTTAAAAAAAAAAACCAGTAAATATAGTAGCGATAGAAATCTGTGATATTTAAAGGTATACAACAGACAAGATTGTGAATAGCACACTACTTTTGTACAGTAGATATTTTGAAGACGTAAAAAAGGATTCTCAAGTGGCTACGTGTTCACAGCCTCAGACAGGTATGTCCTACTCACTGACTACATGCGATAAGGGGTGTTCCTTACAAAAGTGAAAGACCAAATGATAATATATGCGGTCTACAATTGGATTGGTAGGCATACAGGTCTGCGCCTAGGGGAGATAGAAAATCCGGATCCTAAACCTATAGTGTATATGAGCACCATAATCTGAAACGGATTGAGTGGAGTATGGACAGACTTGTTTTGGTCACCGAAAACCTGACGCTGCTCCACTGCCTTTTGGATAATGTCAAAGTCTTAGGAGGTAGCTCCCGAACACAACCGCCTCCTTCTTTTTAAGGGCGTCCGAGAAGTATCATATCCATTGCATAGAGTATAAATGTATGAAAACAAGACAACAAAAGAAGCACAGTACGAAGAACAAGTGCAAATGAAGATTTCAATTCATCCAACCAAATAAACCATTCCGCTACGAAATACTATCGTGTTCTGCCGTTACAATGACATACTGCGGACTTCTGTAATATACATACATATTAAGCGTGTGTCGGTGGTTCAGCAGTAGGATACTGGCCAACCAAGCACATTATCCAAGGTTCGATCTCCGCTCCTGTGGAACTAAATGACATGCAACAACCTGTAGTTAAGTGGTGATCAATGTAGTTGTCTACTTTTATGTATGTTGATTAAGTCTACGATTTAGATATGCAGTGTGGCTACTAAGATAACACAATACAATTGGACACTGTGGAGAACTTTCAATTTTGGTGTCAGCTGGCAGTTAACGCTGCTTCCAATGGATGGGTAGTTGTGAAGCGAAATCAATGCTTCAACACTAAGTAAGTAATATAGATACCAATCTTGACGAGGAGACTAATTTTCTTGCTGATAAATCTCAATTCAGGACTTAGTGTCTATCGGTTTTTAACACGTGACACGAAAAGCAACAGCGTACATAAGTGTAATTTCATTTCAACTGATGTCCATATTATGCGAATGACGATCCATAAACTTGATCAACATACACTTAGGACTAGAGAGTTAAATTGGTTACCATTGAGGTTATGTTGATTCATCACTTAGACGACCGATTCGTCTACAGGTAACTTTTTATATTCTTCATTCACAGTCTGTCAAGATAAATGTGCCGTGTACTGCATTATCCCGCATGTGAATTCCTTTATATTAACATCTTGATGCCACAATTCCATAAACAGCTAATAATAACAAAAATAGAGATCAACCTGCCATCTAACAAAGAATTGGAACAATAATTCTAATTCCCGTGCGTTGGTAACACAGAGGTAGAATGCTCGCCAATCACGCCTCATGCGGTCCGAAGTTCGACTCCCGGACACCGACGCACTCCTTAACCTAGCTAAGTCAGTAATAAAACTGTTAAAGAGGAAAGGTTGGACGTGAGGCTAGCAACCTCATCCTGTAAAAATAAAACACTACTGCTACCGAAACTTCAAGCCTCTAGCTTGAAGCCCTATGTTCCACACTACTAAAATAATCCTGTGATCAATTGAAGGTAGTGAATAGGTAGTGAATAGAAATTTCACTAATGCAAACTTCTCCGGACCACATTGTTAATATCCTTATTTGGAGACTTCCCCAGATGGCTGACAAATGCAGTGGTTACCCGACATGCATGATATATGTATTCTTTAGTTACTTGAATCAATAGATGGCAATTCGTCATTATGTTATGACCTGCTAAAACAGCCTAGTAGACTCAGAGCTATACGAACCTAATACAGTAGCGAAACACAATGACAATCAAAACAGAAACAATACCACAGACACGAGAGCTCTCACTGTCTAAAAATAATACAGCAACTTTGAATAACTAGGTCATGACAAACACTAAATTGATGAGAGCTCAGCCTTCATGTGAAGAGGGGAAAGCATAATAAACGGCACTATAAATGCTCGATAACTTCAAAAGATATCCCTTTAAAAGTCATAGGCAAAGATAACACACATCATTGGTGCACTTCCTCTCCTTAACTCTAAAACTCTAGGTTTAGGTTATGAGTAGTATTCATTCTGTGGTGCTCGCGCACGCAATAGAGCACCAGTAATAAAGATATTTATGATCAAATAGCTGTCATCTACGGTTAGTTCATATTTTAATGGAATATAACGTTAGTAAAAATGAATATGATATAAGATAGAAACGCAAAGATTACAAGTTATAAAAAGATTCCCTGTCATTATGATACATTTAAGGCTTCACAGTAGACAAAGGAATAGTCAATTAACCGCAAACCATGAGATATATACATCAATTATAACAATAAGAATACGATTACAGTTTAATGATTTGGTAGAGATTGTTTATTTTGTTGTACAAGCCCGTGTATATGCCATTAATTATACCATAGTATGCGGTCGTCTAGGTTACAGTAAACAAATAATATGCTTAAAATTTAATTTTTTATAATTTTATGACTGACAGTAGCAGCTATTATGATTTACACATGTTCAATGAATAAACTACTCATATTCTGATTTATGTCCAAACCAAGTTCACTCTTAACAGTTTGAAAAAATTTGGGCATTGGGTAATGATACTGATTATAATATAAGCTTTCTTGTATTTCCCAATCAATGAAAAACAAAACGACATTGTCAATTTTACTGACATCTCGCTATTCAATATTGCTAATAGCTTTATCAAAGTAGTAGTATTAAACTAGAATGTACAAAATCTCGGCTTAATATATAACAACTTAATCATCATTCCTCAGTATGGAGCTATTTTTGTGTTGTCAAATTGACCAAATGGTAAAGATAACAAAACCAAGTGTAGATTGTTGGATTTGATAAGCGTATAAAGTTATAAAACAGCGTGTGTTTAAATAATGATATTGCTTATCAGATTCGTGTTGATTTTGTCATTTCAAAGGGACGGGGTGTTGTGACCAGGTCGAATTCGGTTTTAGTCCATCACTCCTATTCAGACAATTTGGATTCCACTTGATATGAGATGCTTCTGATATTAAACGCTTTTTGTGATTTATGAAATGCTTGTTCTGGACTATTTCAATATTGTTAAAATCAATTTTGTGGCCTGCTTCTATAGCGTGTAGACCTATGGCTGATTAACTTTCAAGCTTTTGTAGTTCAAATGGATTTATCGGTGGCAGAAATAGATGCTCTACGGTGTTCACTTCTTCTGATTTTGATTTCTCGAGATGTTTGTCCGATGTAGATCGCATCACATTCCAAGCATTTTATTTTATAGACACAATTAGATAGAGAATCTTTCGGGATTTGGTCTTTTATGTGGACAAGGTTGCTTTGAAGTGTGCGAGTCTGATGTGTTGAAGAAAACTCTAATATCGAGCTGATTGAGTACTCTTCCGATATCGTCTGGCGTCTCTGCTCTATATGGAATGACAACTGTTGAGGTCCATGTTTTCGGAATGCGTTTCTGGTCATACTTAATGTCTGTGTTGTTTTTGTTGATGAAGTTCCTTGAGTAGTTGTTTTGCTTGAGAGTTTCAGCAATGTTTGATATTTCTTCTTTTTCTTACTCATCCGTTATCAGAGTGTGCTCGTCTAAGAAGACTTGAAACAACTGAAATCTTTGCGCTGATGGGGTGTGATGATTTGAAGTCTAAATATTTATTAGAGTGGGTTTTCTTCCTGAATACGGATATACTAAAATGTCCGTTTTCCTTTCTCTTAACTAGGCAGTCTAGAAATGGTACTTCACCGACGTCTGATTCTGCTTCCAAAGTAAACTGGATTCTGGCAGAAAGACTGTTTATTTTCTCCACGAACGAACTGTCTAGATCTCATTTTAGCACTACAAAAGTATCATCTACACATTTTAATCATATTTTAGGAGTGAGTACTATTGAAAAGATGTTATTTCGAATTGATTCATCAAAAGGTCAGCGACTATTGGGGAGAGTGGTAAAACTATAGCAACACCATTTGTCTGTCTATACAAAATCCCTTTAAATGTAAAATAATTACTTTCTAGACAGAATTTCAAGCTCTTAATTATTTCACTGGTGTCCAGTCGACATCTTGATGATAGCGTTGAATCTGACTCTAGTAGACTGGAAATGATATCAAGACTTTCGGTAATAGGGAAAGTAGTATATAATGAGTTAATATTATAACTTACAATAATGTCTTCTATATGAATTTCTCGGTGTTCTATTTGGGATTTGAAATCATATGAATCTTTTACAATATTTCGAGTGTCCTTTGGTAGTGGTTGTACTATCGAAAGTAAGTATTTAGAGAGGTTGTATGTTGGTGAGTTGGTGAAATCTATTACTGATCTTAATGGAAATGTGGATTTATATATCTTTGGTTGACCGTAGAATCTTGAAGGTACATACGATTTTGGTTTTATTCAAGTGTTGGTTTGTAGGGATTTGGTTGATTGGTTACAGGATTTCATCATGAGTTGACATTAGTTAGACAACCATTGGGAAACCTGAAGGGAGTACTGGACAGCCATTTCGTCCTAGTTTGGGACTCTTCATCAGTACGCATCCACCACCAGGGTTAAAACCCACGACCTTCTGGTTACAAGGCGAGCTCGTAGACCATTAAGCCACTGGAACCCGATCCAATGACCAACCCATGAATTATAACTTCTGCCGATTCACGACATAACGCGACCACTAGCCAATGTCTTCGGCGAGTATTTGTCCTCACACTCGACCTGGTGCACCCTACTGGTCACGACTTCTCACTAGAACCCCAGGTAACTACAACTACCTACCTGAATAGGGCAAGTCGCTAGTGAGCATCTCATTGGTTTTGGTTTTAGTTTAAACCAGAGAAAATTTCCAATTTTAGGGTTTCATTTCTTGAAAGAGTCTCTTTGTATTTAGTTTCAATTTGTTGAATTTGGCAGATTTCTTCTTTTCTTCAATGAGTAAGTATGGTCCTTCAGATAGGTGTTCAATCGCCTTCTCTTCATACTCGTATTCTTATGAAGTATTTTTATGCAAATCCCTGGTCTACCAGACGGTTAACTGTGTACATGTGATGACTCGCGGTTTAGTCAAACAAACATAACTATAGTTTTTTATAGGTTATTTCCCACAACAGTAATCCAACCACACACATGTTATATAAATATATGACAATTCCATTCATTTAGCGGTGAAATCGAAACTGAATACAATTATTGTGTGTGTGTATGTGTATGTGTGTGTACATTCAGGTTGTCAATCACACCAAGAAAGTAAATCAATTTGAAATGCCGTTAGTACAATCAAAATATTTCAGAATACTGAAAATTATTCAAAATATCTTCCTAATTGAAAGCGCTGACAAAACGCAGAGTTTTCTAAACAACTCTAGCGGAAACCATCAGATGTTTGGCATGCGACCTGCCCCTGTCAAATGTAAGATGATGATGATGATGCAGGACTGGACTTCACCGACTTCTCGCTTAAGGACAAAGAGTGAGGTGTGGTAGAGCGCTCTAACCTCTTCAGTTATTTGTGAAGTTCCATCGGCCTTAGTAGACTGATTGCTGACGAAATCTCATCACAGATACAAAAGTCACATGTGACATTTGGCAAATTACGTTATGCCTGACATAGATTTAATATCCACGTGTCTATGAAAGGAAGTGTGCACTGTGCACCAGTGGGCTTTGTCCTCCTTTACGGCTGTGACACATAACCTTTGAAAACTGAAGACATACAACAGGATGGGACAAGGGGACAATCATAAATGTAATGCAACAGCGTGAAAGGAGAGATTGATAACGGAAGCTTTATTCCTCGAATCAACTAAAAATACGAGTAATCGAAAGGATTAAACACCTATTCCGGACAGATGAAAAATTCTACTACCCCAACCACGAATGGCAAGATATATGGAAAATTATAAAAACGAAAGTCTCGACGTTGTATGGTCATAACTGATATGATTATGAGCAATGAATTCTGTTCAAAAGTTTGTTATGCAGTAAATAATACTGTTCCAGTGTGCGATATATTCAATTAACAAATTAATATGGAATTATATAACAGCACAGTGTCTTAGTTTTACAGGTACATGATGCCATTTTATTTCACAGGTTCACATCCAGTGAAGTTTGAATGCCCACAGTTCGCATTTCAGTTTAATTTCATCACAGATATACTAATGGACTTAAGTCTTACTGATTTCAGCGACTCAAGGATAGACTTGTTACCCCCAGGGAATAATCTCGTTGACTTAGAATATGCAGATGATTTTTGTCCTCCCTGCTACGTGAAGACACTGACGAAATGCGGTCTTTCGAACGCCATGACCAGCAATCTTCGAATATTTGGCATGCCATTCGCTCCTTTTGTCAAATGTAAGATGATGCTACAGGACCAGACTAGACTACATTGACTCACTCATAACTCAATGACAGACAGAAAGGGAGTGAAGTGGTTGGTGGAGCGTGTTGGCCACTTCCCTTATTCGAGGAATTACATCAGAGAGACCCAACAAGTTGATCGCTGATAGAGGTCTCACACCTCTGTTTAATGTCTCTATTATGCATTTCTTCTACTTTCCCTTCTTGCTTTGTGTGCTACATGGAGTGTGGCAACTTGAACTGCTGCATATATGTGCAAAGTTCTATGTTAAAAACAGACAGACAGATCGCTGACGAAATCTCAGAACGGATACAGACGAGTCGTTCGGTATTTCTCTGCTAACTAATGCCATCTCTAGCCTAGTAGATGTGATATCCAGCTAACTGTCGACCCAATGGCATGTGTACTGTTCAACTGCTGTTCGCTCCGTCTTCTTTTATTGCTGTGAGTGAGCGATGGCTATTGAAAGTGGAAGACATGAAAAAACAGGCTAGCCAGCTATCTTTGATTATATGCGTCTGCGTTCTATCTCCCGTGCTAAGTGGTATAATAAGGTGACCAATGTCGAGGTTAGGCCTCGGTCAAGTGCTAAGAAGATGGGAAGGGAAATAAATCGATGACATTGTGAAGCAGCTGCATCGATTGATATGCTTAGGACATGTGTTACGCATTCATGTCTAGTCATCGCCTTCCTCGACAATTAGGTCAATGTCAGCTGACATAGGATGGATCAGGTTGGAAAAGAGCCAACTAGTGGTGGTCAAACTAAAACATGACTTCATGAGTCAATGAAATCCGAAACAGTTACTTAAAGTCAGCCAGCTAGCCACGTCAGGACATAGGCATAGACTTTCTGACTGGTTTGGGTCCTCGAGATGGTAAACACCAATAACAGTTGGAGGCAATTGGTGATATGGCTCAAAATCCTTGTTGTCGATGGCTGGCTCAGATGCATTCACTCTTTGTAATTTATCCTAGTCAATAAACTTCTTTTGTTTTTCCATATTACTACTCTTTTTACCTCATATTTCTGTTTATTATTTCTCTCTCTCTTTTGAATCTCTCTTTACTCTCTTCTCTTGGTTTGTTTGCTACACGGAGGGAGAGTGACAACTGGAACTGTTGCACATCAATGCAAAGTTCTGTGTTTAAACCAGTCAGTCAATCAGGTTCAGTCTGACTACTTGAGACTATGATGATTAAAAAAGTATGAAAATAACACACATGAATGCGGAGATGATAGCATCAATTTTATATTCACTTCAGAGTATAAAACGACAGCAATGAAAAGACAAAAAAACAGAAAAACGAACGATAATACTGGCAATTTAGTCTTTCTTATTTCATCAAAATGTATTAATATAACCAACGACGGATATGTGAACAGTTTTCGTAGAAAAAAACGTCTGCCTATAAAGACGGTAAAGATATTCTTACCAAATTACGGCATGAATGTACCTACTAGATGGCGAATTCTAAAAAATTTTATACTGATATTGGCTATATTATCATATGGGTGACAACTGTTCACTAAATAGATATTACTTTGTAATATCTAACACAATGAGAGAAAAATAAATAGCAAATCGCAAACGTTGGATTACGTAAACTGAAATATTATGACGTCAATACAGAGCGCTACAACACAACAGTGCGTGGGAGGCATTTGAGTAAGTAAACTAGAAACGCATAGAAACTGTTACAGAATGAAAATTAGCTATTATTTACTACGACTTGACTTACATTCAGATTTGTGTATTTATTTATTTATGCGGAATGTAACCATAAAGTGTAGCTAAGTAAACAAACAACAACTTTGCAATGCCTACCCATGATTGTTTTAGTCAATACTAAAATTAACGACTAGAGTAAATTATCAGTATTCAAATTCAAAATGCGGATTTTCTAATACAAAAAAACTTCAAACAATTTAACCATCTTTATGAATTTAGAAATAACACGAAGAAGAAGACGTAGTTTATCCTAATTGTGTAAGGTATGATAGTTACGCAACACATTTCGAACAATCTGAGACACACATACGCATGCAATATTTATAGGAATTTATATGAAAAACAATGAGGTGTTGATGGGTGTTGTTATATTACTTAAATACAGACTTAGTACAATATGTCTGTCTGTCTGTTTTCGACATAGAACTTTGCACATATGTGCACCAGTTCAAGTCGCCACACTCCCTCCTTGTAGCACACAAAGCAACAGAAGAAAGTAGAAGAAATGCATAACAGAGACAGTAAACAGAGGTGTGAGACAAAGGAATAGTAATAACGAGGAACAAAAAAGTTTCATTGGAAATTATAAGTCACAGGGAGTAAATGCATCTGCGCCATTGAGAACGATTTTCAGCCATGTCACCTATTGTTTCCAACCATTGGTTTTTACCGTCCCGAGGACCCCAACTGGTCAGGAAGTCTACACCTCCCTATGTGACTGGCTTAAACTAACTGTTGTGGATTTCATTGACTGGTGAAGCCATGTTTTGGTTTGAACACCACTAGCTGGCCTTTTTCCAACCTGACCCTATGTCAGTTAACACTGTCCGTCGAGGAAGGCGATGGCTAGGGATGCATGCGTAACACATATCCTAACCATCCAAGTCTATGTAACTTCACAGACTCATCTATTGATTTCCCCTACTTACCTAGCACTCGACGCCTAACCTCACTATTGCTCACCCTATTATACCACTTCACAAGGAGAACAAATGCAGGCACGTGTGATCGAAGACAGGTAGCCTTTTCATGTCTTCCACTCTCAATGGCCAGGTCTCACAGTCAGCCATAAAGGACGATGGAGTGGACACCCACCCTTTTGTCGATAGCCGGATATCACGTCTACGCCAGAAACGACGTAAACTGGCATATGCGAAGCTAGCCCTCTGTATCCGTGATGAGATTTCGTCAGAGATCAACCCGTTGGCAGTGGCTGATGGTACTTCCCGAATAAGTGAAGCGGTCAAAGTGCTCTACCACTTCACTTCCCATTTCTAAACTAGGAGTCACTGTAGTCCAGTCCAGGAACATCATCTTGCATTTGAGGGGAGCGAATCGCATGCCAAACACCCGTAGATTGCAGCTCAAGGTGTTCAGAAGACTCTGCATTTTGTCAGCGTCCTCGCCTAGAAGGACTATATCGTCTGCATGTTCTAAGTCAATGAGATTATTCCCTGGTGGTAAAAACTCAATCCCTGTGTCTCTGAAGTGAGTTAGGGTTAAGTCCATCGGTACATCTATAATGAAATTGAATAGAAATAGGGATAATGGGCATCCCTGAAGGACACCACTACCTAACCACCTGTTTTGTTAATTACCAAAATTGGAACCAGTTTTTTAGCCTGTACAGAGCAATCCTTTCCAAAATCTACTTTGTTTACCGTTGAATTCACAGCAACCGTTTAATTGAGAAATTGGCAAACCCCTTTTGGGGGGGGAATAAAAATCCGGGGAGTGTATATGAAACGATCAGATCATTCGGCCCTACCATCGAAGAAATTCGTCTTACACAGCTAATCAAAACAGATAGAATAACCTAACGAATTTTGAGTGCAAATAAGAAACTGACGCCCATATATACTTCTGAAAGTGTTTACTACAATAGAAAAATTATGTCACACCCCAATGTATTTAACAATTGAAGTATATGTATATGCATGCATATACATATACATACTCAGGACTCATCGGTTGCTGAAAGTAAGGGTTACAGGACATATTCGCAGGTGGCCACAGAAACACACATACATAATGAATCCCCACAGCCTTCTAATAAAACCAGATTGTTTAATTACAATAAAACAATAAATATTTTTATTCGATATTACGAACACATTTTTTAAGTTTCTTTACGTTCCCAGTGAAACATAGGCGGCTACAAGCTAGAGCTTTGAAGTTTCGGTAGTAATGGTGTTGACTTTTACAGGCCGAGGTTGCTAGCCTCATGCCCAACTCCTCCTCTTTACCAGTCTTATTACTGGCTTAGCGAGATAAAAGAGTGCGTTGGCGGCCGGAGATCGAATCCCGGACACTATGCGTGGTCGTCGAGCATCCTACCGCTGTGTCATCGATGCACACTAATACATCTGACTAATTATTATTACATTGGAAGTTATATGACTAAACTGACACGACTACTAAGTATAAACTAGGCATAATACGTCATTCAGTAATGACGTGTCATTTTCTGCTTTGTTGGATAAACATAACCAGTATGGAGCTAGACTCAATTACAGATAATCATAATGCGTCAGTGATTCAATGCTCGCCAACCACGTATACGACCCGGGTTCGAATCATGACCGATGTACTCCTCCTGAACTTCACTTAGTCGGCAGTAAGTCCGCCCGGTAAAGAAGGAAAGTTGAGTGTGGAACTAGAAACCCCAACCTGTAAGACAAAACACCGACGCTACTGACACTTCGAAGCTCAAGAATAAAGCCCTCCACTTGGAATGATGAAAAGACAATACAGAGGACGACAATCCAAAGAAACATAGTGCATTAATTCCTATTAAATTTGGTAAAAAAAAACTTTTTGTTAAGGTAGCCAACTATATGAAAAAACGAAGGAGAAAAATAACACTGCATTCTAAATCGTACGACTTCACATTTGCACGTGTCCTGATAAAGACCGACTTATTCGCTGTGGAATTTTTTCTTACAAAAGATAAAACGATTAGTTTCATCCTTAGGTTGGGTATTATCAAATTTTTTTATCTTTCAACATGAAAGCCTACTGGGCGCTTCTAATTCGGCGAAGAAAAATTGAGTGCTTTGGTGCAATATTACCGCAGCAGGAGAAGTTAAAAAGATCACTAACTTAAGCATTACATGACGCCAAATGTGTGCCAAACAGGATAAAATGCAACTTTTAATTGTTATCAAGCTTTTTAATAGATCGCTTTCTGTTTTGCTGAAAATTACCTCACGAATTTTTGAACTAACTCTTATGATACCTAAGATTTTAGGGTTATCAAGGTCTCCTGTCGATTTCGTAGTGTTCTGTTAAGCATTATGCAGTTTACTCACTGACTCCACAAACTTCACTATAAGTTTAATACTCCTTTCAGTCTATTCAAAGTTCAATTTAACCTCTTTAAATTATTCACATCGTGTTGCAATACCTTCCTCATCAAAAAACTGTTTATAATGGCATGTGTTACTTATAAACAGATAAAAGTAGTATACACCGAAAAGTTTTTACGGAACCAGCAATAACTTATATCAACTGTTAGACTTTTGTCACGAAACAAACATCAGTTACACAGATCTCAGAAGACCATGGAGCACTAGGTAACTGTTTCGCACTATTTCGAAACTCTTCAACACTACGCATCCGTGTTTCCACCAGGGATCGAACCCTGGGTCTTCAGACCAAGCTCGTTGACCATCCAGCCACTTAGGTTGGAATTCAATGATCCGTGAGTTCTAACTCTTTTGACTGGACACTAACTAGTGTAATGCATATAGTCCTATCTTTGGTGCAGATTGAATCCCATCTGTCAAGTTTGCAATGTGGTTATCATGCTAAGTGGCTCACCATCACGGTACATTCAGGATTGTTGTTATTAGATGGTTGGAGGCAATCAGCCACAGGAAACCTTCCAACTAGGTTTCGTGCTTGTTATACTCATCATCAAGGCGTGTCTACAATCTTGAAGGAACTCATATCACTTCTGGGATTCGAACCCGCATCACCCAGTACTGTAGTCAGAGATATTACCACTAAGCTGCAGTAAACAAAGAACAGGACACATTACACTAATTAGTGTCTAATCAAAAGCATTTAATACAGTCCTACAGGAGGTCAATCGCAAGCCCGAATAGCTCAGTGGTAGTGTCTCTGGCTGCAGCAATGAGTGACACAGGTACGAACCTCAGAAGGGACATGAGTTAATTCATGACTGCAGATACGCCCTGTCGACGAGTGCCAACGGACACGAATCCTAGGTCCAAGGTTTCCTGCCGATCGCCTCTAACCATCTAATAAGAGTGTTAACTCTGTCAACTAGTGATACAGCAGTGCCTTCAACGAGAACCCACTTCACTCCACTTTGGTAGACCCCCCACTGGCCATGACTTCGCACTACAGCCTCAGGACATCTCTCTAATAACCACCAATAAGTCTTAAAATAGGGCGAAACAGCTGTCCAATGCTTATCGGTTACCATTGATCTCTCTAACTGATGTTGGTTCCTGACGAAAATCTAACCATTGAAATGTGAGTCGAAAATTCCCAGAAAGCCTATATAATCTGGATAATTTATGCGTCAGTGTAGTAGTAATAACGTGTGAAGACAGTTACAATTCAGAGGTGAAGCCGATAATCAAAACATAATTAAGACAAAAAATCTTCCGCATTACTGACATTTACTTGTGAATTGCTGATATGATGCAAATTTTTGTCATTCGGTTAATTTTCAATGCAATTTGTCTTCACAAATATTCACAGAAAGCCTGCCCAGAAATACTAGTGGTCTCCTTCTCTTCAACTGTTTGAGAGGTGGTTAATTTTAACAACGAGCTAAGGCAAAGCTGAGTTTTTTTAAATTTTCTAAAAAGTTGACATTGAGTTTTGTTTTATTCTACTTAAATTTACTGTACATTTTTTCCCCAGTGGAATATAGGGCTTCAAGCTAGTGGCTTAAAGTTTCTGTAGCAGTGTTTATTTTACAGGATGAGGTTGCTAGCCTCATATCCAACCTTTCCTCTTTACCAGCATTATTTCTGGCTTAGCGAGGTAAAGGAGTACGTCGGCCGGGGATCGAACCCCCGGGCCATGTGCATGGTAGGCGAGCGTCCCAACCGCTATGCCACCAATGCATTAGTGTAGATATATAGTAAAAGGTGTGTGTGAGAGTGAGAGTTGGAGAACTATTTCAACTATGAACAACATCAAGGAATATTCAATTAGAAGTTCCATTTACAGAAAGCTAATAAGGAACGGACAGTTTACCAATTTTCGAAATTCTGTCCTCCTAAGCAGAAAGAGGAATCTTATCAATTCTCTCCCTCAAGAAAATATACACATAGGAATATGTTGATGAAGAGCTCCGAAGAATCATACTCATAAACAACAAGCTGAAACCAGAGAAAGCTGTTGAACAGGTTCAGGTTGCCACCCTAAAAGAACATAGTTCTAAATCTCCAATTTAGAAGTGATACGTAGGCAGAAATTCTCCAAAAAAGGCTTTCAAAATAACGCAGTAAAACGATACTTCAATCCCAGCAAACGAGTAACATTTCCTTTGAAGAAACTAATCGGCCAGCACGTGAAAGACGAGCTGACGCATTAAGCCATATTTACATGCATATATCAGTTAAATTACTCCTATAGAGTTGAGTATATTGGCCGTACTATAAATCCGCCTGTAGAACGTGCTCGGGAACACTATACAGTCTTGGTTAGAAAGGGCAGAACGTGGCTGTATCTAAAGCTCGGTAACAGAACATCTGGTACATTTAGAACGCTCAGACGCATTTGAGAAGTACTTCAAGGTCCTATACAAAGTTTGATGAAACCTCTTAAAGGGAATGAGACCAAGACATCTGAGCATAACTAAGGCACTAGCAATTCAAAATTTCAAGACAACACTATGTATTCAAAAGAAGTACGTCTAATATTTGTCTTTACCGAAGCCATTACTAACAGTCAATCGTCGCAACAATTATTATCCGACTATGATTTTATCCAAACTTCTAGCTTATTTTGTTATTATTGCGTTTTTAATCCCTACTTGTAATCTTTTTATTCGTTACAATTTTCCCCTCAACCCGAAATAGTTTTGAAATTTTCTCATCTCTTTACTTTACATCCAAGAATATAAAGCCAAGTTGATGACCTCTTCAAGAAGAAAATTAACTTGTCTTCAACTGTCCTTTAAACAATTATCCCACTAAATTAGCCACAAATCAATTGAGATTTATCAATATTAAGAAAAATAAAAAAACTAATTCTAAGGGATGGACAGTTTACTAGACAAAAAAATCGATCAACAATTTCACACACAGAAACACCCTTCGTGAAATGATGAAACTAGCCAAAAGCTAATTGTTTTTTACATTCATTTAGCGAACTGAAGAGACAGAGAAATGTAAATTGCGTATCTAAACATTATACAATCCCATAGACTGTCTGGATGAAGTAACAAGGATAATTCAAGTGTTGGTTTGTAGGGATTTGATTGATTGGTTACAGGATTTCATCATGAGCTGACAGTTGTTAGAGAACCATTGGAAAACCTGGGATTACTGGACAGCTGTTTCGTCACACTAGTTTGTGACTCTTCAGCAGTACGCACCCACCACCGGGGTTCAAACCCAGGACCTTCTGGTTACAAGGCGAGCCCGTATACCTTTAAGCCACTGGGACCCGATCCAATGACCAGCGCATGAATTCTAACTTTCGCCAATTCACGACATACTGCGGCCCCTAGCCAATGTCTTTGGCGAGTATTTGTAACAAGGCGAGCTCATATGTGTACTGCTGAAGAGTCCCATACTAGGATGAAACAGCTGTCCAGTACTCCAAGGTTTTCCAATGGTTCTCTAACTAACGTCAGCTCACGATGAAATCCTGTAACAAGGATTATAATCGTGGAAATCAACCACGTCGTGGAGGTGGAGTGAATTCAACTGAGAATACTCGCAATGTAGCCACGACACAAAGAGACTCACCGCCACAGTTCATCATTTCAGTTGAGATATAGTGGCTGACAACTACTGGTAGGTGAAGCGGAAAGTAAACTCAACATAAATTAATATCTCATCACTGAACGATGATTCTAATGAACTGTCCAAATACATCTTCATTTATGAAACCCTTATTATAATGGAGGGGGGTATTTTACATTCACGTCATTTCGCTATGTATTTACAGGCTTCATCGCAAATTAGTAACCAAAAATTGACATTAGAAGCTCCATTCAGGGACAGCATGAATAGAAATAAGCCTATGACAGTAGCTACAATGTGAGCTACAAGTTCCAATCAAGGTAACCAGTGAATACTGATGACGAATCCCAAACTAGGACGAAACAACCATCCAGTACTCCCTGGATTTCACAGGTTTTCTAACTAGTCACCGACAACAAGATGAAGTTGCCTGAAGTTCCAGTAAGAAGACGGGAATAGTGGAATCTACCAAGTTAGGTGTGAGGACAAATACTCGCTAATGACGTTAACTGACAGTTGTACTATGCATCGTGCAATGTCACAAGATAGAATTGATTGACTATTGGATTCCGTCCCAGTGTTTGAATGGTCAACAGGCTCGCTTCGCAACCTGTAGGTCATGGGTTCAATCCCCAGTGGGATCATGGGTACATACTAATGAAGAGTCTCAAATTAGGATAAAAAAAACAGCTGTCCAGTAGTCCCTAGCTTTTATTGGTCCTCTAACTAATGTCAGTTGGTGATGTAATATGAAATCAGTCGAATTTCAGCAAACGAATACCTGATAATGAAGATAACGAACGAATCGCAATAACAACAATAATAACAACCAGCACCAATCACCACCAACGGGAGAGATTTGAAAGAGGTTGTCTCCTTCATTTATCTAGGAAGCATCGTTTCAACTACAGGCCGGTGGAACGGATGAAGATGTTGAAGCAGGCCAGATTCAGAGAGGCAAGATACGCCTTCATCAACCTGAAACCAGTTTTGAAATCTTCTGCACTCAGCATAAGGAACAAGATTCGCATTTGCAACACCAATGTGAAGTCGGTCAGTCCTTCTATACAGGTCGGAAACTTCCACTGCATGTCGCGAAGAGGATTTCCAACAAGCCACTTCAGACTTGTGTGAACAGCTGCCAACTTCGCTGGCTCCATACTGAAGATCAAATAGCCAGCCATCCCACCAGAAAGAATAAGCAACGAGAAACTCTGACTGGCAACAAACCAATGGGCGAGAGCCGATTGCTCAACAAATATGTAGGAGAAAATGGAGATGGATCAGGCATACCTTGAAGAGACCGTCGAATGACATCACGTGCAATGCAGGCCATCACTCGAATAGAATCCAAATGGGAAGCGACGAGTGGGGCGTCCTAGAGTGAATTAAAGGAGATCGTGGGGGCAAGGAGGAGATGAGAGATTATGGGCAATCGTGGACCCAGATGAAAATGATGGCAGAAAATAGAAGAAAGTGGAGATGTGTTGTTGAAGCCTTATGTTCCACTTGCAGAACCCAAGGGAACAATATAATATATAATACCTGATAATTATACTAGTATAAAATTTACCACCATACACATTCATAACTAAGTTGATCACTGTCAATCACATATGATAATACTTATTTACAGAATAGATAGTAAACTTGGTAAAGTAGTAGACAATAGATATGCATGATTGAATGAATGAGTTAATGAATTCAATAAGAACACATTACTAACCAGTCAGGGTGGGAATAAACGCAAGTACACAGAACAACATTATGCAATGAGTGTAAATTGCAAGAAAACTTTTTGAGAAAAAACAACAACTCACATGCCAGCATCTTTGAGTGGTTTGTACACATCTTCACTGTCAGGCGATGCATAAGGAATGTCATCATGTGCAACAAAATCAATCTTTGATAAAAGTATGAAAAAGAAGAGAGAGAAAAAGGTAAAAAATACAGATAAAGATAAAACAAATGAAACTACGAGACGGAGTAGAACAATCTGGTATAATAATTCGGTGAATATTAACTGAGACAAACGTCACGAGAAGAAAGCATTGACAAAACAATGACTGACTGACTGAATTTCAACAGAGAACTTTGCACAGAAATACCAGCAGTTGGAGTTGCGACACTCAATGCAGCACACACA
Organism: Trichobilharzia regenti; assembly: GCA_944472135.2. NCBI lineage: Eukaryota > Metazoa > Platyhelminthes > Trematoda > Strigeidida > Schistosomatidae > Trichobilharzia > Trichobilharzia regenti. The sequence goes on from OX235263.1 coordinate 43,830,955, forward strand.
CACACAAATGTAGACAAACACAGAGAGAGAGAGACATTTAAAGGAACCATAATGAGCAGAAATGCGAGGGAGAAAGAACAATAACATGGAAACACATGAGGGTTTGATGGAAAGGAGAGATCCCAAAGAGTGGACGCATCTGCGCCATCCCTGAGAACGATTTTGAGACGCCACTTCACCAATGGTCTCCAAACACTGGTTCTTGGAATCCTGAGGGCCTCAGTCAGACAGCCTACATCTTCTTACGTCGATAAAACTAAGTGTCAAAGATTTCATAGACTGATGACAGGTTTTATTTTGATCACCTTTAACTCTTTCCTAACCTCATCGGTCCTGTCAGTAAACACTGATTGTGAAGGAAGGCTATGGCCCGTCTCAGTCGATCCACCTTCACGACTTCATTGATTGACTCACCCCACGTGCCTAATACTCTATGCCTGACCTCAATATTACTCACCATATTATACCACTTACCACAGGAGACTAGACGCAAACATCTATGGTTAAAGATAGCTAACATTTCCATGTGTTCCACTTTCGATGGTCATGTCTCACTCACACAGACAAAGGAGGATGGAGAGAACTGCTGCTGAGCAGTACACCCATCTTTAGACCCGATGACCAGGTATCATGTCTACTCCAGAGATGACATAAGTTGGCAAATGTCACACAAGCCTTTTGTGTCCGTGACGAGATTTTTTCAGTAATCAGTCCATTGGGGTGAAAAAAACAATGACAATAATAAATATGAAGAACAGGAAGATATAACAGATTAATAGTTAAACAAAAAATTCAATCACTTGAGTTATGGCAACGAACATGAGTCTGCTTTCTAATGAGAACACGATATGGCCAGCAATACGACCTAGTATACAGAGCTAAGAGAAACCACTCTTAACATCAGACACAACAACTACAATACCAGTAGCATGCGAAATGCAAGAGACGGAAAACAGACCATTGACAAAAGAGTTTTAACTGTCTCCAGTAATAACCTTTAAAGAGTATAGCGACATCTGTTGGACACTAGGTAGTAACCAATGCCATGCATTTAGTCTTTAGTTGTCTTGGTGCCCAGTGAATTCTACCAGTCAAGTTTGCAGTATAACTACAATGGCAGTTGGATCGCCATGTCACTAGATGTTTGGAGGTAGTCGGCAGGAAACCTTGGAGCCAGGTCAGAATGGATTATATGCAATCTTCAAGCCAGGACACACAGTGCTGCAGTCAGATATATCACCATTACAGCCCTACAGGAGGTCAGTTGCGAGTGTGAATAGTTCAACGATAAGGCCTTTGACTGCAGCATTGGATGACCCGGGTTCGAATCTCAGAGAGGACATGAAGATACGTCTTGATGACGAGTACCAAGAAGCACATAACCTAGTTCCCGGGTTTCCTGACAACTGCTTTTAGCTACCTAAAAACTCCACAGCGACGCTGAATATAATGCTTTGAAGCCACATCAATAAATAGTAAATTCACCCAAAAAGTATAAAGCATTAGTAATCAACTAGAGTTCAGTCATCGCAGTGAAAAATATAAAAGGCGCCATGCGCGTGCTGTAAATGCAGACTGCTAATGTCAAGCAAAAATTAGGCATAATTATGGGTAGAGAACGTAACATTTTCCAACATACATAACATTATATATTGCTTCTACTGAAGTGAAAGCTAACCAAAGACTGAGTATTTTTAAAACCATGCAACATCCTTAACATCAACAGTAAAAAGGAAACGCCTTCAAAGCAAAATAAAAAAAATACAGAGTTCAGGAAACAATCACTCTAAACGAAAGAGAACAGTAGAAGTGAGATTGCTAAAGGCTAACCAAATGGGAACTAGTCATAGGCATACATAGCAACGCTCATATCGGAAAACAAATAGCTCCATACATGAACCTCAGTCAATTACCTTCCAAATTAACAGGGGAAAAGCAACAATGCAAACTAAGTAGGGAAACAGAGTTCAGGGAAATTTCTCATTGAATACTAATGAAAATGCATTGAAATTACGCGTGTTCATGCCGTAGAGCAGTTGAGATTGAAAGTCAAATCAACAAAATGCAGAGCTCAAACATACATAAACAAAAACCCCAAAACAGTGGTTATTATCATCACGTTTTCTGTATATTACTTCCTCATTTGGTCGCTTGCATATGTGAATTTACCAGTTCACCTGCTCTTATGGAGCAAAACTAAATAGGCAATAGTTAGACAATGTGCCTTCTGCCGCTTTTCAACTTCGCCTACCATTGCAACGATATTTCAAGGCATCGGTGTACAAAGTTGTGAAGCACCGTAAAAGACATTGAGAAAAAGAGTGCACATATGTGTGTATGTGTACCGGAATAGATTTTTCATATGCACCTGACTATAAGCCACAAAAGCTGGGGATACTACTATCCCGAGAAGCTGTGTTTCAGAAGGATGAAGCAGGATTCGAACCTAGGCACCTTAAACCAAATTAGGCACATTTCTCTCTGTGTAAAACTTGAATTTTATTGTCGTCGAGTACTGCATCAAATCATATAGAAGGTAAAAAGAGCAGTCACAGCGACATCCACCAAGTCTGCCAACTGGAGAGTTACCCGCTCATGAAATCAACTGATAGCCGCGCGCTATAAATCGCGAATTGGCAGAAGTTGGAATTCATGAGCTATCAGATAGGGTCCCAATGGCTCAATTGTCTACGAGATTGGCTTGTAACTGGAAGGTCCTAGACTCGAACCCCAGTGCTTGCGTACTGTTGAAGAGTCCAAAACTAGGATGAAACAGCTGCTCCTAAATGATGTCAGCTGGCGATTAAATTCCTGAAAATCAACTCTTGAAAACTAGTAAACTATTTCGATAAAAAATCCAACTTTTAGAAATATGCTTGAATGATAATCAGTTTTATATGAAATAAATCATTTTCACATAAATTATTTTTATTTTATAAGCTTTAATAAAATCCTGAATTCAGTATGCATGGAATGCTTAAACTGATGGTAAGTTAGTGTACACGATCGATAGGTATTCTTATATTGCGGTATTGCAAACAACTAGACACACCTAACTAATCTAGTGAGCTAATAAAATTAAATACAAAAGTGATACATTCCGTTACAGATAACAACACAAGTATACGCAAGTGTATATGAGAGCTAAGTGGCTTGCTATGAGAAGCAACATTTGCATAAGAAATAGGAGAACTGTACAAGAAAAGAAAAACAAAGAACTGGAATTTATGACCCCTCATCGACTGGTAGATGGTAGGATGTTGACTAGGATAAATCCAATAATTTTACAAAAAAAATGAAAACTACAAATTTAGCGTAATAATATTTGAACGAAGAAAGAAAGTATCAACAACATAGTTCCAAAATAATGTAAAAGACAAATTATTCAGTGTTAAAAGGCTAACTATTAATAGTATTTTTCAAGAGTTGGCGTTTGTAAGGATGAAATTTGTTTTTTACGAGTTGGACCACGGATTGATATCACTTAGGGAACCATTGAGAACCAACCATGGAGTAATGGACAGCTGTTTCATCTTAGTTTGGGAATCATCGGCAGTATGCACCCACCACAGGGGGGTTCGAACCCACGACCTTCTGGTTACAAGGCAAGCTCGTATACCATCCAGCCACTGGGACCCCATTCAATGGCCAGCCCATGAATTCTAACTTCTAACAATTCGTGATTCAGAAATTAGAATTCGTGGGCCGTTGAGATTGTCAAACTAGGATGAAACAGCTGTCCAGTACTCTATGGTTGGTTCTCAATGGTTCTCTAACTGATATTAATAATATAATTATACAAGAAGGGGAACAGAGTTCATATTTTATGTCAGAAATAAGGATTGATTACAAGCACAACAAAAGATCGAGCAATAGAGTGAATTTATGCATAGTACCAGAAAGAATAAAACCCCTAATAAAAGACCTGGCATGACCAAGAGTGAGTAGACTGCAGTCTCAACCTTGAAATGCTCTCATGTGACCACATATGTTCAAAGCCTCTGACAGATAAGTCCTATTCACCACCACCTTTACGCCGCACTGGCATCTCTCACAAAAGTGAAAGGGCGAATTAGAACGTCTGGTGCTTACAACCAGACTTCTGGACATGTAGAGATGTCTACCTATGGAAAGCTAGTAAACACAAATTCTAAATCGACTTCAGAATCCGAAAGAACTGAATGGCGTATGAACCTGTTTCGTTGCTGGAAAACATGTGAACGTAGCTCCTGAAGTTGCTGTACTGATTCGCTTATCAGAATTCAAACCAAACGTTCACGGAAACTGTGACTCTATAAGATTACCGCCTGTTTCGGTCTAGGCGTCCGAGAAGTATCTCACCGCCTGCACAAACTGTCAGACTTTATGTGGTACATATATCTTGATGTTCACAATGCATAAAGTTTGTGTTTTAATAATAATCAGACGTAAAGGAATCAAAAATCAGGACAGCTCTTAAATTAGGTTTTGCGCTTGATATTTAGGTGTTAGTTTGTAGGGATTTGATTGATTGTTTACAAAATTTCATTGTGAGTTGAAATCAGTGATCGGGTGTGAGGACATGTACTCGCCACCGAAGACAGTGGCTAGTGGTAGAAGTTAGAATTCATGGGCTGGCCATTTAATCCGTCATGTCTCCGTGGCTTAATGGTCTACGAGGTCGCCTTGTAACCGGAAAGTCGTGGGTTCGAACCCCGGTGGGTGCGTACTGATAAAGAGTCCCAAACCAGGGCGAAAAAGCTGTTCAGTACTCCCAGATTTTCTAATGGTTCTCTAACTGATGTCAGCTCACGATGAAATCCCGCTTGATATTTATTCAGCAGCAAGGCGCAGAGTATCTGTAGAATTCTGCGGACACTCATGCTCCCTTCATCACTCCAAATCGGTACCCTTAAGTCTTCAAGATATTTAATGTCTAACTGAAGTGCAACACAATACATTGCAATGTAGTATCACTTAGTGCCAGCACACGCAAAGTACACCAACTAGACAGAATTTAATCAGCGCATTCAGGATCAAAGAATATCTACAATCACTAGTCTATTTTGTGACCATATGCTTTAAATCCCCCTGCATTGTTTCACTTCTTATTTCTTTACAGTAAATAAGGAATTTTGCTACAATTCGCTTGCTCATTTTCTAATTAAAATACTGATATCACCTTAGTTAATGTGTTATTATAGTACAATGGCCTTAGATTATTAAACTTCCTACTAATGACCCATAAATTCCAGAGATGATTTCCTCGTACAGCTCCTTTTATATCACTGTGCAAACTGGTCCTTCTCACATAGCCTAATAATATGCAGGTCAAAAAATTGTAACACAAATATATCGATGTAGACATTCATCCGCAAGAAGTGAAGAGAAATACCAACTACATAAACTGTAGTTTATCTAGACGCACAAAAACCGCATCTACTAGTAACACATATATAATGTTGAACATTAGAGAGAGAGAAAATTAATATATAAGTCAGATGACTATGGAATTCACTGATTGTATTGTATATGAGAATAAAGTAAATGCCATTTCTTTTTGTTACAAACAGTTAGAGTAAACAAAAATAAAATTATCAAGTAGCATAAGTTACTGACTGACTGACTGACTGGTTTCAACACAGAACTTTGCATTGATGTGCAACAGTTCCAGTTGTCATTCTCCCTCCGTGTAGCACACAAACCAAGAGAAGAGAGTAAAGAGAGATTCAAAAGAGAGAGAGAAATAATAAACAGAAATATGAGGTAAAAAGAGTAGTAATATGGAAAAACAAAAGAAGTTTATTGAATAGGATAAATTACAAAGAGTGAATGCATCTGAGCCAGCCATCGACAACAAGGATTTTGAGCCATATCACCAATTGCCTCCAACTGTTATTGGTGTTTACCATCTCGAGGACCCAAACCAGTCAGAAAGTCTATGCCTATGTCCTGACGTGGCTAGCTGGCTGACTTTAAGTAACTGTTTCGGATTTCATTGACTCATGAAGTCATGTTTTAGTTTGACCACCACTAGCTGGCTCTTTTCCAACCTGATCCATCCTATGTCAGCTGACATTGACCTAATTGTCGAGGAAAGCGATGGCTTGACATGCAAGCATAACACATGTTCTAACCATATCAATCGATGCAGCTGCTTCATAACGTCGTCGATTGATTTCCCTTCCCACCTGTCTAGCACTTGACCGAGGCCTAACCTCGACACTGCTCACCTTATTATACCACTTAGCACGGGAGATAGAACGCAGACACCTATGATCAGAGCTAGCTAGCTAGCCCCCCTTCTCATGTCCTCCACTTTCAATGACCATATCTCACTCACAGCGATAAAGGAAGACAGAGCGAAGTGCTGCTGAGCAGTACACACGTCCTTCGGTCGACAACTAGCCGGATATCACGTCCACTAGGCCAGAGATGCCGTTAGTTGGCAGGCAAATGCCAAACGAGTCGTCTGTATCTGTGCTGAGATTTCATCAGCGATCACCCAATTCGGGCTGGCTGATACAAATCCCCAAATATGTGAAGTGGCCAACACGCTCCACCAACCATTACACTCCCTCCCTATCTTTAAGTCAGTAGTGAGTCAATGTAGTCCCGTCCAGTCCTGTAGCATCACCTTACATTTGAAAAAGGGAGTAAATCGCATGCCAAACATTCGAAGATTGCTGCTTGAGATGTTCAGAAGACTCCGCTCTATTTTGTCAGCGTCTTCACCTAGAAGGCCAAATATCACCATAGTACCCTCTCAGTCAACGGAAGTATAACGTCCGACAGATTCTAGAACATAGGCATTCCTACCGGCGTCCAACAGTCATTATATTTCTTGACCTAAAGGCAGCATTCGACTCTGTCGATCGGGAAGTTCTCTGGAGATGCTTGGCTGTAAAGGGAATTCCAAGAAAATATATTGCACTGATTAAGGCACTCTATTCGTACTCATACAGCCAGGTGAGGGCTTACGGCGAGCTGTCATCTGAACTGATGACGACCAGTGGTGTCCGTCAAGGATGCCCATTATCTCCTTTTCTATTCAACTTCATCATAGATGTGTTAATGGACTTAACCCTAGGTGACTTCAGCGATTCAGGGATTGACTTGCTACATGGGAATAATCTCGTTGACTTGGAATATGCAGACGATATAGTCCTTCTAGGCGAAGACGCTGACAAAATGCAGAGTCTTCTAAACACCTTGAACATCAATCTACGAATGTTTGGCATGCGATTCGCTCCCGCCAAATGCAAGATGATGTTACAGGACTGGACTACATCGACGCCTAGTTTAAAAATAGGAAGTGAAGTGGTAGAGCACGTTGACCGCTTCACTTATTTGGGAAGTACCATCAGCCAGTGCCAACGGGCTGATCTCTGACGAAATCTCAGCACGAATACAAGGGGCTCGTTTCGCATTTGTTAGTTTACGCCGACTCTGGCGTAGACGAGATGTTCGACTATCGACCAAAGGGCGGGTGTACTGCTCATCAGTCCGCTCCGTCCTCCTTTATGGTTGTGAGACCTGGCCACTGAGAGTGGAAGACATGAAAAGACTAGCTGCCTTTGATCATAGGTGCCTACGTTCTATTTCCCGTGTAAAGTGGCATAATAAGGTGAGCAACATGGAGGTTAGGCGCAGAGTTCTAGGTAAACAGGGGAAATCAATCGACGAAGTCGTGAAGCTACATCGACTGAGATGGTTAGGACATGTGTTACGTATGCCAAGTCATCGCCTCCCTCGACGAGCTATGTTAGCGGATATAGGGTCAGGCTGGAAAAAAGCTAGCGGCGGTCAAACAAAAACTTGGCATCAGTCAATGAAATCCACAACAGTTGGTCTTAGCCACGTAGAAAGGTGTAGACTTCCAGGCTGGGGTCCTCGGGACGGCAAAAATCTATGGTTGGAAACAATTGGTGACATGGCTCAAAATCGTTCTCAGTGGCGCAGATGCATCCACTCCCTGTGACTTATGATCTTCAATGAAACTGTTTTGTATTTCTTTATTACTCCTTTGTCTCACACCTCTGCTCACTGTTTCTATTATGCTTTTCTTGTACTTTCTTCTCTTGCTTCGCGTGCTACACGGAATGTGGCGACTTGAACTTCCGCACATTTGTGCAAAGTTCTATGTCGAAAACAGACAGACAGACAGATAACGTACGAGTGTAGGTATCAGAAGAAGAATACTGCTCAGTGTAGCGAAACTAATAACATAAAAGGTGACTTATAAGTGATGTTAATATATTAATCACCGATTAAATGGCACTTGGACTTTGACATTTGAAGGTGAACTTTCGTAAGAAACCGACGCCTAGAATTTTCGCAAGAGCATACAGACAACCTTATGGGGAATCAGGTATCAAAAGAATGCCAACAAGCAATTCGTCAATCATGATTTTCGCTTTCTAATAACTCCTTAAGTGTTTTTTTTATATATTAGATCTAGAACGGAAGGTATTGAAGTCGTATGCATCCCACTTCTAAAACAAGAAACAAAAATTACTGTTCCTAAGACATCAAGAGAATGAAGCTGAGGTTCCTTGAAAGGAGTTAACACATTCCACTGTAACACTGAATGGTGAGGACTCAAATTTCCCAAGGGACGGCGACCGCCAACCTTCCAGCCAGCTCAAGAACCGTAAAATGCGCTTCACTAACCAGACTAAGCTTAGACAAAATAAAATTGGTTATACACCTTAGTGACCAAGCGAAATGTTAGAAACTCTTAATATAATTGTATTTAACGAGGCCTCCAAAGCCTCAGGATGGTCGGGGGTGGGTGTCTTGCGCCGCGGGTTGGCCACCCCTCCGTACACCTCTTGAAATGCTCCCATATGACCGGGCGTCTTACATAGCCTCTCCTGAGGAAGTCCTACTCACTGCCTTCACGTGGCGGGGGTGTTTTTCACCAAAGTGAGAGGGCAAAATCGGATGCCCGGCGCTCTCCACCGGGTTGACTGTCCATTGGATGACGGTCTAGGGGAGATGGCTAAACCCTGATTCCAAACCTCCAACGACTGGCGTATGAAGCTCACTGGAGCTCACCGGCAGATGTATGGACAAAGGGCTTGTTGGATGTCCTGGATGTCTGGCCAAATTCAAAAAGGCGTATGAACCGAACTCCGGTCACCGGCTGCCAATGGATAGTGGACTCCCTGCTCCACTCCTACTGCCTTGTAGGTCACACTTGGTTGTGTAAAGGCTAGAGCTGCACTCTCAAACAAAAGGCCGAGCGATTCTGGGGACATCACTCGTACCAAATTCCCATGAAACTTCATGAACTCTCTTACAAATTGCCGCGCCTGGGCAGCGATGATTCGAGACGTTCATGAAGCCGGCTCATCCTCCCGTAGGAGATAGCCGAAGTAAAGTAAAGTAAAGTAAGTATTTAACGAGTACTCTTTTTCGACATCTCAATGGAACATTTTCAAGTTCCTTTGCCGCTATTCTTAATATATATCCATCGTTTTGAAGGCTGTTCTCTCATTGTTTATCATTAATTTCACTTTGTTATTAGTGCTCCACTCATTGACCGTACACAGTTGTAACTATTTTTCACCTATTTTCGTTTCTTTGTCGAGACAGTGTAGTGTATCGCCCACGTCTTATTGTTCAGTAGTAAGATTGTAATTGTAACAAACCATTAATTTAAGATCAAAGCATAACATTAAACTGAATTATTGTGAGGATACAAAAAAACAGACAATGACTCTTTTGTTATTTCAATACTCGGTAATTGTATGTTCCTTTGTGCCTAATGACCCGAAACAATGTGTAAATAGTTAATATCAGTAAAATATTACCAATAACAAAACTTATCATTGTGTGTAAACTATTAAAATATATTCATACTTTATGTGTAAATAGTTGTTTAAAAATAGACTCAGTAGGAAAGAAAAGGAAAGTTAGTTAATGATCGGATGGTAGGTTACAAGCAAAAGTACCCAATACATTTGGGAAAAACGACGGGGGAGGATTTCCCACCCCTCCCAGAAAATCCCAATTCAGGAGACAGAAAGATTCAGAGGAGAATATCCCTTTCGATACCTACCTAATCCAGTCCCACAGTTATATATATATATATATATATATATATAATATATATATATATATATAATATTTACAGTATGACTGAATTTCCCCACAAAGCGAACTAGTATATCAACAGCTTAGAAGAAACCCTTATTCTTAAACCTAAAGTTCCATGGTGATCACATCAGTGAAATAATAACAGAACGCCTAAAAAGGACATTAGAAGTAGCAGTTAGTGCAGCAGAACTACACTGTCTTTTCAAAATCCCTCCAATTTTACTTTCAGGGAATGAGGATCAACTACCTAACTTTGTCTCCTCTACGTGTATCTACCTGTTTGACTGAACCTGTGGAGCTAGTTACATTGAGTGAACAATTAGACATGTTAATCGTCAGATTTCTGAACATCTTCCTGCAACGTTAAGCAACAGACACACACACACACACACAGTCTATTCGAAGCTCCGTTTTAGCTTACACTTGTAGATGCTGAACATAAATTCGATGTTAACAAGACATTTAAAGCTGTCAGCTGTATTCTAACTAGCTTTAATTTTACCTTACAAGTTTGTCTTTTAAATATGCCTGAAGCTATCAGAATCCACCTGAAGAAGCTAAAGTTGTTGTCAATGAAGGAATTCCTACAACCGCTTTCTTTTCCTTGACCATCACTACATGTTTGTGAAAATTTGACAATTTTCCCTTGTCTCCAAACCGCCTTTTACTAGTAATTATTGTTATTTTAACTATCTATAATTGTTTTATTAATTGTCTTCTTAATTCTATCTGATACTCACCTTATGCAGATTATAATTTACACGTGCTTTCCAACTGTAATCTACTGATCTCAACAACTGGAAATATCATTTTATAAACATGTGTTGTCACTAACAATTACTCTCTAAACAATATACGTATAAAATTTTAGAACCTGATGAGGAAGTTATTGAAAAGAATATCCCTTTTTCAATCTTTTTCCTCTTCTAATTGTCTAAATGACAATTTTTGCTATATTCAAACCTCAGTTTTAAAGTTTTAGTTTCGTCGCGGTTAGATGAAAAAACGTGACGAGATGGATGTCCAATAGTTTCATGGTTTTCAATGTTCCTCTCAGTGATGTCGCTATATAACGAAATTCACAGTGATAACAGTTATTTGTGTAACATTTAAAACTCCTGGTTCTTCTGTTGAAATCTGCTCCAAAAATATCAACAATACATTCTGTCTGTCTGTTTTCTACATAGAACTTTGCACCAATGTGCACCAGTTCAAGTCGCCACACTCCCTCCTTGTAGCACACAAAACAACAGAAGAAAGTAGAAGAAATGCATAATAGAGACAGTAAACAGAGGTGTGAGACAAAGGAATAGTAATAACGAAGAACAAAAAAAGTCTCATTGGAAATCATAAGTCACAAGGAATGGATGCATCTGCGCCATTGAAAACGATTTCAAGCCATATCACCAATTATTTCCAACCATTGGTTTTTACCGTCCCGAGGACCCAAACCAGGAAGTCTACATCTTCTTACGCGACTTAAATAAACTGTTGTGGATTTCACTGACTGGTGCCATGTTTTGGTTTGACTGCCGCTAGCTCTTTTCCAGACTGATCGCATGTCAGCTAACATTGCCCGTTATCGAGGAAGGCGATGATTAGACATACGTAACACATGTCCTAACCATCTCAGTTGATGTAATTTCACAGCCTCGTCGATTGATTTCCCCTCCTTATCCAGTAGCAGTAGCTCACCTTATTATACCACTTTACACGGGAGATAGAACGCAGGTACCTATGATCAAAGACAGCTAATCTTCTCATGTCTTCCACTCTCAATGGCCAGGTCTCACAGCCATAAAGGAGGACGGAGCGGACTGATGAGCAGTACACCCGCCCTTTGGTCGACAGCCGGACATCACGTCTACACCACAGACGGTGTAAACTGGCATATGCGAAACTAGCCCTCTGTATCCGTACTGAAATTTCGTCAAAGATCAACCTGTTGGAGCTGATGGTACTTCCCGAATAAGTAAAGCAGTCAATGTCCTCTACCACTTCACTCCCTATTTGTAAACTAAGAGTCAATGTATTCCAGTCCAGGAACATCATCTTACATTTGGCGGGAGGGCGGCGAATCGCATGGCAAACATTCGTAGATTGCAGCTCAAGGTGTTCAGAACACTGAATTTTGTCAGCGTCCTCGCCTAGAAGGACTATATCGTCTGCATATTCTAAGTCAACGAGATTATTCCCTGGTAGCAAGTCAATCCCTGAGTCACTGAAGTACATCTATAAACAATTCATACACTTTTCAGTTAATGATAAAACAGTCACAACCTAATGTTATAGTCTATTACGGTTAATTCATTTGCGATATATTTCATACAAATGCACGTATCTGTCCAACAGATTGAGTGCAACTTCGATGAATTACAGCAAAATACTAAATAACTAGTCATATTGTCATCTGGGGGATGGTGACTAGCAGTGGAATCCAGAATCAAAATTTCGTCTTCTTTGGGACTCGTCACATGGATGCGCCTATATTTCCAATGAGTAAAGATGTTCTCACTGGGACTCGAACCTTGAATCAATCACTTCAAACGCCAAAGTGGTTCGACGACTGCTAATGAGATCGACACCCAGAGGAAACATCATCACTTATAGGGACTGAGGATACGTCCAGATGATAAGCCCCAAACTGGACGAAATGTGCACTTTGAATTCCACAGCTAGTCATCATCCAAAAAATAACATCATGTTATATCCCTCAGATATCCATTGTAGGGGTCGATATGCCAGCAGAGACGGAGAGTTTCGGCCCAATATAATCAATCAACGGGAAATGTACATTAACCTAAGAAGAATTAATAACTGTCATAATCTTTAACAGATATTACGCCACACTTGTTTCCCTAACAGTCGATGTAATGAACACTCTAACACCTGACTTCATAACATAACTATCAAAACCATTGGGGACGTGACAGTTCAGGAACAAAAAACAGTGTTTGGAGAAATGAAACAATAAAGAATTAGTATTATTATTATTGCTATTGATAAAAAATCTACTAATAATTTAAGTAAGAGTAAGTAATTAGTTACCTTATGTTTTTGTAAAAAATCATTAGTTATAGACCAAGGTGCATCATTTATAACCTCGTCTACATACCGACAATGCCGAATAGCTTCATAACGCTCTTTTTCATTCATAACCGTTCTACCTTTGTAATGATGTACATCAGCGTCATTAGAGACTATAGTAAAAAAAACAACAGTGGAGATAAAACATATTAGGAGAAAATCAGGCAACAGAGGAAGCATTGGTCGCTTAAAGAAAATAGCATATATTTTGATTTACTGTAACGAATGAGAAACACCCTTGATTCATATATGATCCTACTACACAGGATGTAAATAGGATAGGATAAATTAAAAGAATACCACTTAGAGAACCACTGGAAAATCAGGCAGTACTTGACAGTCGTTTCGTCCTACTTTGGGACTCTTCAATGGTGTACATCCATTGTGGTTTGAGCTAAGAGTCTTCCGGTTACAAGGCAAGCTTATAGACCATTCAGGCACTGAGATCCAATCCAATGACCCATGAATTCCAAATTTTGACAGTCCGAAATACATATATATCCAATGTCGTCGGCGAGTAACCGTCCTTTCACCCAATTTGATGTGTCACGCCGGTCATGACTTCTGACTAGAATTCCAGGTAATTTTCTGTATGCAACCAGTCGCTAGTGAGCAACATATTAATTTTAAAGTGTTGATTTGCAAACCAACTAGGAGGAAATAGCTATCTCTTACTCCCTGGTTTTCCAATGGTTCTTTAACTGATGTCATCTCGTGATTTAAGTCTGTAACCAATTAAACCACTGTAAACCAAAACTTAAAAGTATATCAACACTACTGTCTACCAAAAGGCAATAACAATGAATCATATAATGAATACGAAAGTGTTGCTTATCCTTTCTCGCCATATGACCTTCAATATAGATCTGGAATTGGAAAGACGAAATGACGCGGGTTGATGGAAGCCTTCAGGAAGCCAGTCAACCGAATCCGTCTTCTTTCGAGAAAAGCAAAAATAAGCATACAGATATGGAAATATCTTCTTGACTTCAACCAATTCAAATTTCACAGAGAACTGAAGTATTGTAAACAGTCATGTGGAAATAACAGACACTTCAGTATGATCTGGAGTGAACACAATCTGACTCGACCTTTTAAATCCTGTCGATGCAGTAATACAGTTCTTATGCTGTGCCAGTGAATTTCTATCCGCAAAATAAAAATTACTTAACGAAACGACAAAAACTAAAATATTGAATCACTGGGAACAGGGGTTATATGTAGAAAGAATCGAAGAACTCTGATTACAAACCAACCGCGAACATGATTTGTAGGTTGCAGGAGAAAAAACGTGGTATGTGTACACACCTAATTCAACCAACAAAAGTTTGTAATGTATCTTACAGACTAATCTATTAACACAGGTAATTCTAATTACGTTCAATAAGAAAGTATTCTAGCGTTCATACAAACTACGGTACAATATTATTACAATGTGGATAATTGAAAAACAGAATGATCGAACCCTCCCTTTCTCTCATGCAAAATAAAACCTTTACCAGCTATTATTACTATCATTATTATTAACATTATTATTCCCTTGGGTTCCAAGTGGAACACGGAGCTTCGGCGGCACATCTCCATTTTGTTCTATCGCCTACAGTCCTTTTCAGCTGTCCCGACAATTGCCCATAAGTTTTTATCTCCTTCTCACACGATCTCCACCATGTCATCTGCGGACACCCAACTCATCGTTTCCCACTCAGATTCCACTCGAGGGCCTAGCGTGTGATGTCACTCGGTGGCCTCCTCAGTGCATACCCGATCTATCTCCATTTTCTCCCATATATTTTCTATGATTGGTTTGTAAGTATTAGATTTATTTTTACGAGTTGATCACGGATTGCTATCAGTTAGCAAACCATTGAAAACCAACCATGGAGTACTGGACAGCTGTTGTTTTATCCTAGTTTGGGAATCATCGTCAGTACACACCCACTGGTTGGGGTTGCACTACATCACGAACTGGTACAAGTTAGAATTCATGAGCCAATGTTATCGGGTCCCAGTGGCTGAATGACATACGAACTTGCCTTCTATTCGGAAAGTCCTGGGTTCGAACCCCATTGGGTGCGTACTGATGATGATTCCCCAACTAGGATGAAACAGCAGCTGTCCAGTACTCTCTGGTCTTCAATGGTTCTTTAAGTGATATCAATCCGTGATCAACTTCTACATATTTGTTGAGCAATATGTTCTGGATTGATATGTTGAAAGAGTTTTTTGTTGCCAATTCTTTCTGGTCATCTGATCTTCAGTATACAGCCAAAGAAGGCAACTGTTGATAAAAGCCTGCAGTTGTCTGTCGGCAATGTTTTTCGCCAAGTTTTTGACCCATGTAGAAGAACTAAGTGATTTAACATTGGTGTTGAGAATAAGAATTGTGTTCATTGTGCTGAGTGCAGAAGATCTGCAAACTGATTTCATAGTGATGAAGGCTTGTCTTTTCGAACCTGGCTGGATTTGACATCACCATCCATGTGGCCTCTGGTTGAAACGATGCTGTTTGGACAAGTGAAGGAAAAAACCTCGTTCAAATCTCTCCCGTCGACGACGATCTGTGCTTGTTGTTGTTGTTAACTAGGTATCCTCATCACATCTATTTTCTCTATGGTCATCCGAAGTCGTGTCTTCGCTTTCTACCTCTTCTGTCAACTTGTTCACTTTGGCCCGTAGATCTTCGAATTTACGTGAAATTAGACATAAATCATTCACGAAGTCCGGATCTTCTAAACTCCTCTTATTTGGTCCAACGTGTTCCTGTCTTCTTGCTCCCCACAGTCTTCCATATGATCCAGTCTACCTCAACTAGGAATATGATTGGTGTTAGTAGGCAGTGAAAGTAAGACTGATCAAAATAAAATTCCCTTCATAGTTAAATATGAAACAATGAGATAATTTAATTTAATCGACATGTTGAGACATCATAAAAGTAGGAGTATCGAAGAACTTTGAACACCTTTCCCTGCCTTATCACACAACAATTCAATTGATATCAGAGTTCCCAAGACCGTCTTCCAAGCCACTTGCATAGCTTTAGGTTATCTCCACCATTGTTTATACGTAAGTTTAGGTTGAATAACAGACAGTCCTAGTCAAGACTCTGGATTCATGTGATTTTAAACACCTTCATGCACAGTGCTGAAGACTTCATTCACTTAATGGTTACTACCTAACAATATTATATCGTCGTTTAGACAAAATCAATCAGAGTAAACCCTAAACCGATGATCCACTAATCCAATTGGTGAATGATAAAATGGAGTAAAGACTAAAATCGTACGGCAACTGTAATAGGATAAGTTTGAATTATTATTTAGAATGTTAACTGTGCAAATAAAAAACTTACCACCTACGATTAGGTAAGTATTTGGAAAGGCACATTTAGCTTGCATTAATTGACGAGCATGACCAGAATGAAACATATCATAGGCTCCGTCGGCATACACCCGAACTGGTCTAGGCGCTAAGATAAATTTAACACAATAGAAATGAGGTAAATAAAACCATAAGCGTTTCTAAAATATAAAAATGTATACGAGAATTTTATAAACTTCGGCTCCTGTGTAAAAGTCTATTCAGATCACTTCAACACAGATCGTAAACTCACCAACAACTCATTACTGTTAGAGGGATATAAATGAATTCTAAATAAAAACTGGATAGCAACAGAATTCATTAAGCTGCTTCCCTTCTCACCTTAATTATCATCTCATCCAGCTCCAGTCTGTGTAATTTAGGCTATTTCAGATTGCCTTATCACGGCTTAGAATCTAACTTCGCTCTCAAATACGAAAGTTCAGCAAAATCTTTATATTTCTAATACATCAAAAACACCACGTTTTACTTATACACAACAACATTAATCAAAAGAGGCACAAGTGGAAACTTAGGATTATTTCTTAAGGATAAAGTAGGACTTAACATTACAATAATAAATATTCCGTAAGAATAAACGAAATCAGTCTAAGTGCATAAGTTATTCTCTAAAAATGTTTATTTAGATAAATATTTGTCGGTGGCATAGCGGTTAGGACGCTCACCGACCATGTCATGGTCCGGGGTTCGATCCCCGGTCACCAACGCACTCCTTTACCTCGCTAAGCCAGAAATAAAGCTGGTAAAGAGTAAAGGTTGGGCATGAGGCTAGCAACCCCATCCTGTAAAAGTAAACACTGCTACAGAAACTTCAAGCCACTAGCTTGAAGCTGTATGTTCCACTGGGAACGTGAAGGGAAAATTACTTTAAAAATTATTAGATATTTATTTATAACAGTCTCCCTCATAGTTGTTATGTGCAAAAGAAGTTAGGCGAGAAGGGACTCTTGAGATCATAACTGAGTTTTCAACAAGGAACTTTGCACAAAAGTGTAGCACTTAAAACTATTACACTTCATAAAGCATAGGAAGGTAGAGAAAAGAGTGAAAAAAGGTGATTCAAAGAAGTACAGTGCGAAGAAATGTACAGGAAAAAAGATGAGTGCATGGAGGAACACGAGGAATAAATATAGCTGGCAGATTACTAAAAGTGAATACACCTTCCCCATTGAAGAAGACTTTAGCTATATCACAAACAGTCCCAGACCATTGATTCTTAGTGTCTGAAAGACCCCGGCCAGTGACGTGATCTACACCACTCTATCCGGCTTAAACCAATAATCAGAGACTTCATGGATTTGACCACCTCTAACTCTTTTCTAACTCAATTTCTATGCCATCTAACAGTGTTCAACAACGAAGGCGATGGCTTCGTATAAGTTACACGTGTCCCAGACACCTTAATCGATGTACCGGCACAACATCACAGATAAATTTGGCCGCTTTACGGCATACTGCAAGTCTAAACCGAACATTACTCAACATATTATACAACTTAACACAGTGGATAGAACGCAAACATTTGTGGTCAAAGACAGTTAGCCTTTTCACATTTTTCACTTTCAATGGCCGTATTTTACAGCCATAAAGGAGGGCAGAGAGAAATGAAACGCTACCAGTTTCACAACAGCCTTAACAATGCTATAACATAACCACAATAACTGCTACATATAGATATACCCTCGCCTGATTATTATATAGATAGTTGCCATTTTAACACTGCATAATTGGTCTACTTGCGTTATGTTGCTTATACTTTCTACCTGTAACTCGAAGTCATTGTAAAAAGTATGTTCAGAAATTTTTTAACTTATAGTTGACTTTGGAATTGATAGTGTTCTCTGAGCTCCTTGGTTTAATTGCGGAGCTTTCATCGTCTTTCTGGACGACATCTTCAGCGCAGTATTTAGGATAAAGTGAAATGATTTAAATTTCTTCATGAGTCTCCGAATCATCCACCTGAGTTACAAATCTTTTCTATTATAGTTGACTTTGTTTAGGATGTACGCAGTTGAAGAGGATCCACGAAATAAAACGAGCCCGTATTATCCCGCACATATGTTCGTTCTTCATTCAAACCAATAAAAGGGACCGGCTGTACGAGGTCAGTTATTCACTTTTGATATGTGATTTCACAACTTCTGATTTGCATTACGTTTCTTTGTCTACCCTATTGTTGTTACCCTCTAAGCGTAAACTATAATGGTTTGTACAGACGCATAAGAATGTTAAGATCCATACCGTTTCCATCTTTTCGCGTTCGTCATTGTGTTAAACTTTGACTACGGCCTGAAACGTCATGTCTTTCCAAGTAGTTTGGCAGATGAGAGCAAAACTCGTCATTTATAATCTCACTTTACCGATTATTTCACAACCTATATGTCACAAGTGTCATCCGTACAAAAATTCATTTTAGGTGTTGATGTATCCTCTAAGCTCAGATGGCACCTCATAGCTATAGAAACGCCCAGAGGCAATATTATATTACAACTCCCTCATAACAATCAGTAAATGTAGTCAATCGATAATAATCGATCTACTTCCTAACCACGTGTTTTAGGTTACACCCACTGTCATGCAATTATTATCATTACGTTACAATCTAAACTCTAGTATCCTACGGAGGGTTCTCCACCTGCCGCTTCCCTCAACGAGCGATGTTAGCTGACATAGGTTGGAAAGGAGTTTGAGGTGATTCAATCAAAACATGTCATCAATCTATGAAGTCTTTAACTGTTGGTGTGAGCCAACCACACAGGAAAGAGTAGATTCATATGTCCAAACTATGCTCACACTTAATAGTTTGCAAAAATTTGGGCATTGGGTATATGATATACATTATTATGAAGGCATTTGTATTTCCCGATGAACGAAAAACAAAGACGACATTGTTCCTACTGAAGTTTCGCTATTTAATGCTAATAGCTTTATCAAAGTATTATTAAACCAGAATTTACAAAATCTCACCTTATATGCGATAACCTAAACATCAGTCTTTATCATGAGTTAATTTTTACGTTGTCGAGTCAGTCAATTGGTGAATATAATAAAACTAACACTAAACATAGTCGAAAACGTATTCCAAAGACGTGGACCTCGACAGTTGTCTTTCCCTATAGATCAGAAAGGTTAGGCGACATCAGAAGAATACTCAATAAACACAACATCAATGTCTTTTTCAAACCACAAGACACACTAAAAGGCAACCTTGTCCAAAGACAGAAATTAATTGTCTATAAAATAAAAAGGCTTGGAATGTGATGCGATATACATCGAACAAACCTCACCAGAAAGAAATCAAGATCAGAAGAAATGAACCCCGTAGAGCCGCCTCTATTCGACCACAGAGAAATCCAGTTGAACTAGAAGAGCCTGAAAAGTCACCAGCCATAGGTCTCCAGTCTATACAATCAGGCCACAAAATTTATTTTTGACAATACTGAAGCTATCCAGAAAGATTTCAAAAGTCGCAAAGAACGTCTCATATCAGAAGTACTGCATATTAAGTGGAATCCAAGTTGTTTGAATAGGAATGAAAGATAGACTAAGACAGAATTTGACATGGTTCCAACACACACACCTTCCCATGAAGTGACAGAATGAAAGCAATTCCAATATGTAAACACATTCCGTCTTTATAATTTCATACACTTATCAAATCCAACCATCTACACATGGTTTTGTGATGTTTACAAATTGACAAACTTGACAAGATAAAAATGATCTCATACTGCAAAATGACAATTGAGTTACTGTATATAGAAAGCAGGGATATCGCAATTTCTGGTTTAATAATACTACTTTGGTAAAGCTTTTAGCAGCACTAAATATCGAGGTGCTAGTAAAAACAACAATATCGTTTTGTTTTTCATTCACTTGGAAATACAAATGCCTTCATACTGAAAAGAAGTAGACTATGTGGTTGGGGTCCTCGAGACACTGAGAACCAATTGGCTTGAGATTATGTGTGATATGACTGTAAATTTTCTTTTCAGTGGCGTAGATGAGCTTACTCTTTGCAATCTTTCAGATCAATTAAACCCTTATGTTTTTACATGTATTTATTCTTTCTCCCGTATGTTTCTGCTCCTTATACTTCTTCGAATTTCTTTTCTTTTTTCACTCTTTTCTCTACATTTGTGTGCCACATGCAGTGCGGCAACTTGAACTGTTGCAATCTTATGGAAAGTCCTACGCTGTAACTCAGCCACTCAGTCAGTCAGGAAGGCATTATAACGTGTAAATCACTGATTGAATGCCCAGTGTACGTAAGACAATGAGCAACTGATTGACATCTGTGTGTTTTGATGTAGTTGTGTTCTCTGAGCTATCCAGCTTAGAGAACACAACTACGTCATCCACCTGAGCTACAAATCTTCTCCATCATATCTGACAACTTTATTATGATGTTGCACAATCAAAAAGAAAGCTCATAGTTTAACATATATATGAAGTGTACAACGTAATGCTCAGAGCAGAGTGGCTACTTTCATCCCTAAATAATAAACAAATTAGTCAACATAAATTTTCAAATCAGTCTATTGAAATATGCCATACAAAGCTTTTTGCGATATTTATCATTGCTATGAACAGTTAAGTTTAAAAAATAATGTATAAGCAACAACAACAACATAAAAATCAATAAATATTATTTGTTTTTAATTCAGCTTTTATTGAACTGAAATGTTCAACCTCTCTTGACATATCGGCTTTGACAATGCCTACGGGTGAATCTTTTTTTCTTTCATTCCTTCACATTCCCAGTGGAACATACAGCTTCAAGCTGGAGGCTTGAACTTTCTGTAGCAGTGTTTACTTTTACAGGATGGGGTTGCTAGCCTCATGCCCAACCTTTCCCCTTTACCAGCTTTATTTCTGGCTTAGCGAGGTAAAGGAGTGCGTCTGTGGCCGGGGATCGAACCCCGGACCCTGTCCATGCTCGATGAGCGTCCTAACCGCTATGCCAGCGACGCACACTACGGATGAATTAACTTGAAGTAATTACGGTGGATGATGTTTGAAATGATAGCTTCTGGATTCCAGTCTCAATGGAAACATCACCACATACTGCACGGGGACGCAGGCACATCCAGCTAATGAGTTTCAAGTAGGATGAAATGCACATCCTACATTCAACCACTACTCAACACCCACGAAAATTAGTTCAAAAATCATGCAATAATTATGCATAAATTAAATTACCTTGACCAGATTTAGCCATTTCCAGAGTAATTTTAATTGTATAATCACAGGCATTATTTGCAGCTATAGCAGCTGGTTCATACCAGAATGGTGCTGGTGAGTGATAAGATGTTGGCGATACATGCGAATAATAAGGCTGTGTAGAATGATCACCGGTTTTTAAATCACAACTACTATCCACTTTTAGTGCATTCTCATCCAGTGTATTGTTAGGCATATGTGTAGAGGAGATAGAATAAGACGATGTTGACGACGACGACGAAGACGAAGATGATGATGTAGAAACTGAAGAATTCGCAGGTGTTTGACAATGATAAACATCACCATTATAAAGTGTAGTAAATCCAGTTTCATGTTTTCCAGTTGATATTTTATGCATATTATCTTGTCTAGATAATGAGGATGCCGATGGTGACGGTGATGGTGATGACAATGATACATTAAGGCTCATTTGATGAAATTCCTTCTCTTGACAATTAGGCATTTCTCCTTCTTCATCTACAGATGATTTATTATTATTATGATTTTTAATATTATTAAACGAAGATATATCCTCCAATGGTATAACAGGGATCATTATATCGTCTAATTGTGTATTTACTTCTTGTATCTGCATATATATGATGGTGTGTGCGTGCGCGCGTTTATGTGTATGCGTTTGTAGTATGCACAAGATGATGATCACATAACACACTTGATTCAGTTAATAGGATGTAATACGTTGTAGTTGTGTATGTGCGTTCACCGATGCCTTTTCTTTAACTTGCTATCTTCTTAATATGATTGGATTCTCTAAAAGATTAAAAATTCAAAATAATTATTTTTTCTTTAAATATCTCATTATACGCAGAGATTGTAAACGTGATGATCAAACACACACTGCATACACACACACACACACACACACAAAGAAAAGAAAATAGTTCAACTCACAAAAATATTCCAATGGTATTCTCTACTAGTATTGATAGGTAATAATTACTTGTAGTATAGTCTTATCTCTACTAATATCAATTAACATGACTACGTATGATAACATACATTTTAAGCAACACCACAAAAACAAAATTATCAGTCTGAAAATTCACTGTGACGCATAAAATATGTAAGAAAAGCACTTGTGCACCGTGGTTTATACATATTATGATGGAGAGTTCAAGAGGGTGGAGGTTAGTAGTGAAATCAAATTATAAGATAGATAAAATAATTTAATTTAGTAGATTTGGAAGCTAAATATTGAGTTCAATACTCAATCAAAATCAAATCGAAATTCAATCAAAATCAAGATTGAGTGCAACAGAACAAAGCAAAATACAAAAGAACACTAACAAAACAATTACGGTTACCAGGTAGTGTAGTGAGAGACTAGTCACTCTCTCATTCTGTACAAATAGGTTGGGTCGACGTCTTTTGATGGCTATGGCTTCTGAGAACCAAAATAACCACGGTTTTCTTTGTGTATTGATTATTTTGAAAGCTTGACTAATCTTCATTGCATATCCCGTGTTAGTTAGGTATCGGGCAATGGCACTTGAGAACACTTTGCTGCCTTTTAGGGATATGCTGAGAGAATTTAGTAGACGCTCTCCTCTCAGTCCTTCCTATGTACTTGCTGATACAAGTGCAGGTGAATCGGTAAATGCGGATGGAGATAACATGAGTAGGATACTTATCTACTTTTGTGACTGGGTTAACGAGCACACTATGTTTAAAATATACAACGAAGATATTTGAGAGTTAATATGAAATCTAGTAGACTATTCTAATCGATGCTTGGTGACGATCAGCAGCGGAAACTGAGACGCATACATGTTAACATCTTTCTTCTAGAACTCGTCAGTTAGATCAACCTAAACATCCGAGAGTAAAGGTGTTTCTTTCTTTAGGAGACTCCAAAGCAGCAACTAATGAGTAGGTTTATTATTCCCCCAGGTTCCGAGTGGGACATGAAGCTTCGACGACACACCTCCATTTTATCCTGTTCTCTGCAGTCATTTTTAGGTGGCTTAAAGACTGCCCATAAGATCTCACCTCTTTCTCATACGATCACTCTCCAATCCACGCCTAACTCTTCGTTTCCCACTGGGGTTATATACACAAGGACCTGCTTGACGCGAAATTTTACGCAACGATCGCCTCGGTGTCCGTCCATTCTATCTCCATTCATTTCAGTATATTTGTTGGGAGAGAGATTTTTTTATTGATTGTTTGCCAAGGTTCCTTGCTGCTAATTCTTTCTGGCTAACCATTTGATTTTCAGTACTAAGCCAGCGAAGGCAGCTGTTGATAAAAGTCTGAAGCCCATTGTTAATGCTTTCGGTAGCACGCCGAGTTTCTGAAGCTTAAATACAGGGATTAACTGACCTGACATTAGTGTTGAAATTCTGAATCTTGGTTCTTCTTGTTGAGTGAGAAGACTTCCACACTGCTTTTAGATTAATGAAAGTCTGTCTTGCCTTTTCGATACTGGCTACCCTTGACATTCTCATCTGTGCCACCACATACAGTTGAAAGAACGTCACCTAGATAAATGAAGGAAGTGACCTCCTTCAAATTTCTTCCGTTAATAGTAGTTGGTGCTTGTTGTTGTTGGTAATCAGTTATCTTCACCACCAACACCACCGACTTCTCTACGTTCACTTGAAGTCCTGTCTTCGCTGCTGCTTCTTCTACTAATTTGTTAATTTTCTCCGGCAGATCTTCGGGTTTATGTGATATTAGAAATGAATCATCCATGAAGTCTAAATCTTCTAGAGTAGTTAATGGAACGTAAAACAGTATGATTGTGCACTAAGTTGCAAATGATACTTATACTTGAAGGTGTAGTTGCATGGCATAAGCAGTCAATTTTTAAGCAACAGATCGTGGGTTTAGACGTTATCCCGCCGCCTTTAGCCCAAAAACTCACATAGTACAACAACCACAGTGACACTAATTGTGACTTACGGAATATGTCATGTAAAATACAAGCATATAATGGAATTTCGTTATCCTGCCTGAATTTTTTAGCCTCTGTACATGAAGCTATTTAACATTATGGGACTTAACCAGTCAAAATTATAATACTAAGTCAAACAAAACCGTATTCTACAGTTACATGTATACGACCGATACCAACCAAACAGCATAAATTAAAACAATGAAGAATTTCAACAAGTAGGTGGTTACAGCAGGTGGTTACCGTACTATATATATAAAAAATAAACAACCAGATTTCACTATTAGCCTATAACCAATTCAACAGATCCGTTTGTAACTGGTGAGTTAAGTCATTTACTAAGGTAGACTGGTTTCACCAGCAGAGGAGGATATTTACAGCACATGCCGCACATACTTGTTTGCTTACGTAAGAATTTAATTGTGGTGGATCCGGGAAGTCAGCGCTTACAATTAATAAACTCCACACCTACCCTCAATAAGTAGGTATAAAGTTAGATACAATATATGAGTACTGTAAAAGAAATCAATGATTACACATATGTTTTCTGCATTAAATGATACAATTCTATCCTCTTTAGTGTATATGAATGAAAATTACGAAAAAAAATGATACTGACTTTGGGGTTCTTTTATATTAAATGTAAATGTCAGAGTTGATTTGCAAGGATTAGATCAGTCACAGGTTTGATCACGAGCCAATATCAGTTGTGGAACCATTGGAAAATCAGCAAAGCGTACTAGACAACTGTTTCGTACTAGTTTGGGACTTCTCATCAGCACATGCCCGTCGCGGACAGAACCAAGGACCCTCCGGCTACACGGCAAGCTCACAGACCATGCAGCTAATGGGATCCAATCCAGTAGCTCATAAATTCCAATCACTGTCAATATCATAGGCGAGTAACTGTTCTCTTACCTGACTTAGTGGACCTCGCTGATCACGACCTCACACTAGAACTCCAGGTAGTCGAAGTTGAATGAAGATATGAATATAGCTCTCATAGCTTGGTCATAAAACAGTTATTATAGAAATAAAGGACAATACTTATATCTGAAGCGTGACAGCAACTAAATGGACATGTCGCTTGAGTGTATGTTGGCAGACATTTTTTAAACATTACACTAGATGCCTTAACCACATCTAGTATTTTGTTTGGCCATCTTTAATTATCACTTCTATGTTACAATGAATAAACAAAGCTATTATTATCTTAAATAATCTAACTAATAACAAAGAAAGTATTTTGAAGAACATCTGAAGGAAAGTTATGATAAATTTTGAAAAAAAGTCAACAGAAACACTAACAACATCATAAAATTCAACATTAAAGAAGCAGAAAAAATGAAATCAATATTTATTGCGTATGTAATAGACTTATATTTACAAAGGTCAGTGATTTACAATATACGCACATCATTTTTTTAATATAAATTTAAATCACAATATTATCACATTAGATGGTGAATATTTAATATTTTAGTTTTTCTAAAATCAAATCAAATGACCACGAAATTTCAAGAGGCTGCAATGATACTCAGTGGTTCTTGTAAGTTTTGCACTAAAGCATTCATTTTGGCTCGTAGCATTCCAAGACCAACATCCTTTGAAGCATGCAGGCAAAGCAGGACGGAGGCTACACGTGTGATTATTAATCTACCCTCGGATAATTCTAAGATAATTTCTTGAACAGTATCCTGAAACAAGATAAAACATTGCCGATATTATTATTATTAGCATTAGACTATAACTGCTAAGGGTAAAACTACGATGTACAAAAATATTAATTTTAGGTTTAGAAAGTTGTTTAAAGATTGAGTAGCTGGGTTTTAACTGCTCATGAGTAGTATGATCTAATTCGTGAAAAGTTGCCCTGAAAAACCTATTTAATTTTAATTAATTATTTTTTCCTTCACATTCCCGGTGGAAAATAGGGCTTCAAGCTAGTGGCTTGAAGTTTCTGTAGCAGTGTTTAATTTTACAGGATGGGGTTGCTAGCCTTATGCCCAAACTTTCCTCTTAACCAGCATTAGCGAGGTAAAGGAGTGAGTTGGCTGGGGATAGAACCCCAGATCATGTGCATGGTCGGCAAGCGTTCTAACTGCTGTGCCACTGACGCACATGGAAAACCTATAAATTTAGGTAAACAACAAGACACTTAATTAAACACCACTTATTAAAATAAGTATCAATTTTTAAATATAAATAAGTGTTGAATAGAGACTATTATATGATTAAAATCTGGTCCAGGAATGGAAGTGCACCTGTCACAGTCCAAAAGAAAGTATACTTGCGGAAACAGGAAATTAGAGAGATATTGTAACTGACAAAGTTAGGTGTGAACGAGAAAACAATTAAACGAAGACTATTACAAATTTTCAGAATCCGGAAGACAATATAAGGTGAGCAATTTTGAACTTAGTAATCAGCGATTTCTAACCACTAATTATTAGCATCTAGTCAATTTGTAATAACAACCATCTGTTTCTCTCAGCATATAAAACAGAGAATTTCTCACTATTGAAATCTCAAACAAATCTGAACACTGTGGAAAATTCTGCCTTGAATGAATGACCTCTTGAAGTTCGACAAATGTTGTTTTACTAGCGAAACAAATAATCGATAGTAGCAAATTGGCTTGAAGTCAGTTACACAGGATAGATTTTTCATACACCAAGTTGTAAGACATACTCATTGAGTGAGGATTGATGATAATAACCAGTTGCTTAGATTGAAGTAGGAGGAGAGGAGTTTCAATCCTAGACCCAATTGATGAAGGTCAAGTGCCAAAGCTGATGAGGCAAACTTCCTACGAGAAGATAAAATGTGTAAAAACGGTAATTTTGGATAATGTTGTCCAGAGTTCTTGATAACTACTTTGTGGTATTTTCTGAAAATTAAGCAGAATATTTATAGTTTTTAGGCCCACTTAAATTAGAAGTCAACACTATCATGATATCATAAGACCCCACTGTTTAATTCACTCTGAAAGCATCATTATCCGTACTCTAGATTCATCTAAATGATGTTCATTAGCTTAGATGCTTGGCTTCTAACTGGAAAGCAAAAAATCTAAATATTATTTCAAGCACTACAACCCAAGCAGTCATATAATGTAAGATGCCCAAATAAAAGCATTCCTCATAGTTTATCGTATAAGTATCTATATTTCGCAAGTTGCACTTTTTACTTGATTAAGATAGCATATCAAAACAAGCAATAGTTACAAGTGTAGAACACATGACAACCACGTTTAGCAATGTTAACCCATCAACCTCCAGATAAGCAACTGATACACCGAACCCTAGAAAAAAATGGATGCGCACTCCTAGTGTTTATACCTCTACCGAAGACAAGTGATCAGAAAGTTGCTTTTAGGATGCCTGGAGACTAAGTAAACTGGAGCGATGAGTTACAAGTTTACTAAATACACATAATCACTAATCCTTTCTGCTGATTAGTACATCTTTACACAAATTCATAAGAATTTAGACACCATAGGTTGAAGCATAAGCCTCCGAGAAATCCAAAATTTGTCAGTAATTGTGACTGGAAGCATACGTGAAATTAGACTGCAATACTTTATATCCACTTCGCTGAGTATGTAGGACTTCACGGAGTCTTTGAAACAATATACTATTTAAATTTGTAAGGTAAGTTTTACGCAGCATACAGACAAATGACATCAAGGATTTCATTGAACATTTTAAACCATAAATACAACGCAAAATCCCCTTACAAGCCGTTAGTCCTTCAAATTACAAACAGATTGCATACATACAATCCATGACTAGGGTTACTAGTAAAAGTTTATCATATGCACGAATATATGCTCAAACAATTAAAAGAGCCTACACAGACAACCTGACACGTTAAGTGTACAAGCAACAAAAATTAACCATACTATGAGGATTTGATTCAGAAGTATTATTAGATCCACACAGATTAGATCTTCTAACGGGTCAGAGAGCGACATTTTAAAACATCTTTAAGAAATTTAATAAATATCAAAAACAATGTCCTGCCACCACTCAGGCCACTTTCTATAATTAAAAACAGCATAATATACATGAAGCGCTAATCAATTAATACGACTAGAACACAGATTTATGTGTAGTGAAAGTCGACATATTGTAGAACTTTGCGAAAATATCCATACCATACCATACTTCGAAGGATCACGCATAGAAATAGAGGGTACTAATGCAGTGAAACTGTCACCAGTGGTTCCCTGGGTTTTTTTAAATCAAGTAGCATATATTCAGATAAAATTCATCATCATCAAAAAAATTACCGATTCACTGGATTCTAGCTGACGTTGATATATATTCCAAATATTAGCAGCAATTGCTGCCTTAGATCGTTCACTGTCACCAGCAAGACTTGTATATGCTAGAAGGACACCTTCGGGATTAAATAACATAACCGACTGCATTCCACCAGTATTCATTTTTCTTAAGGCGGAAGTAAGTGCACGCGGGCGGAGCATCTGAAATAAAGTGAAACCTACAGTAATATATTCAGCTATCTTGGCTTTATGCAGGTGAGTTACAATTTCTTGACACCACAAAGTTAAAGCACATAAAAACTTCAGAAGGTGCTCATCATTGTTATTTATACTACATTGCTTCTAATTCCAAGCAGACGGACACAAACATGGGAGTTAAGAGGAGGAAGAGATGGAATTTATATAACTGAATGAAGGATTGTTTTACTGTAGCATTGATTTACATTCTAAGATAACTGACAAAAAACAGTGGTAGGAAATCTTGCATGTTAATTTGTTTCTAGGTTGCGCTAAATTTCCTTTGACCACGACAGGATAAATCACCAGGTATATTATACAGTATGACTGATCATAACTGTAGTTGATCACCACCAAGTAGGTTTTCCCACTAAAAAAAACTAAAATCTATCATATCGCTACTTTCTGCTCTGGTTAATGCTGCTACCACGGTGTATTCCAATAGACATGTAAAGAAAACTGACTTCAACTTCTATATTACTACGTCCAACTGCAGTTGGGTCGACAGACAGACTCCAGCAATATAATATAAGTTAATGTGTAATCACAACTTCAATACAGTATGCACTCTATTCAATTATTTCTAAACTATTCCTACGCGTTGCTTAAAAATTGTCATTTACAGACTTGCTTTCAATACCACATTCCAGACCTCGAAAAACAAATAAAGATTTAGGACCCGAAAATTCCCGTCGCTTCGAACATATAAATACTAAAAGTTGAAAAGAGTGGGGAACAAAAAGAAAAAGTAATTACGGAGAACATGTTGCGAATTTATATTTTCCAGGTGACTTTCGCACTAACATTCAGGTCGTACTGCTAAAATAAGGTTCTCATGACGAATTTTTGCGAAAGGCGTCCCTTCGTCTACCATTATTATGACTCTGTAACGGACTAAATACTTATAGCAAAACAACCTTCAAGTGACTGTACCGTCTACACTTAAATATGCCTCTGCTTTGATCGGCATTCAAATGTCAAAGGCTTTTTACGGGATACAGTGAGGGGAGAGATATTCTGGTCTGTAGTGACAAGAAACGGCTATTGGGTGATATTAAAGCCAATACATATTGCTGAAAACCTCAAAAGTGTATACTTCTCGATCTCGTGTGGGATTATACTGAAAAATAGTATTCTTAAATCAATAGAATATAACTCCATATATGTAATAACTGCAGATAACTCTATAAAACCAAAAGCTCGTGGCTTCACCATTATACATATCTGGGTGCAGACTTTCACTCTCTTGGAGGACTAATAAGGACTAACTAAGTCAAGTTTCCCCGATAATTGGCTAGGTTTCACCGTTGGCACACAGTTGCCGACAAGATGAACACGGAGCTTGTTGTAAATTTAACCGTTTCGAAATAATAATGGAATATAAGATAATAACATTATTAATGTTTCATGCATAAGTTTAGTGTTTTGGTGCTACATAAATATATCAGAGCTTCAGAACTAAATCAACGTACAACTTGTTTGATTCAAATGTACCAACAAGGTAAATTGTTATAATAATCGTGTACTTCTATGCTGTTTATGTTTTTACAGTTAATTT
This sequence comes from Trichobilharzia regenti, assembly GCA_944472135.2. Taxonomy (NCBI): domain Eukaryota; kingdom Metazoa; phylum Platyhelminthes; class Trematoda; order Strigeidida; family Schistosomatidae; genus Trichobilharzia; species Trichobilharzia regenti. Next base: position 43,861,726 of record OX235263.1, read on the forward strand.
TTCCCTTCGATGTGAACAAACAACATAAAAAGCCCTCTCAAGTGCCTATTTTTACTCACTGTTCTCATATATTTCATCGTCCGGATTTACTGGTGTGGTGATCGCAACATATCATCAAATATAAGTAGTGTATCAATAAACGAAATCAAAAAGCTAGCAGTATATTTCGGACACTAAAAAAAGCATTCGAAGAGCAGAACGTTAGAAACACTGCACAGAATCCCAAAAGCTATAGAATGTGGCAATATTCAACCAATTTGCAAATGATGCGAATTCATTCTTTCGAGCCATCTCAGGGGTTTTTTTTCTAGTATTGTAGACTTTTTCTAGCAGACAGAGTTTTGATGGCGTTATGCGGTATCCTTGATTGCTGTGACTCAGTAATTCGAAACTAAAGTGAACACTACGTCGCTAAGTTATTCAAAAGACAGGATTATAAGTAAACCAGTATACGGATACACTTGTTCTAGCGTAACTGAATAGTATTAATCACTTAGCAAATGGACGAGCCGCTTACTTTCAGTCTTGGTTCGAAGACAAATTTAGTTATTCACTAAATTAGTAGTTTCAGGAGACTGCTCTACTCCTGTCGTCGAAATACTTTGTCCTATTGTAATTATTTATATTTATTTTTTTATTTTTGATTACAGCTTGATTCCACACCGTATTTTTGGTACAAGTATGGAATTTTCAGCGTGGATATCGGTAGCCCAAATTTCGAAGGCCGACCATAGATATCAGGTGTTCGTCAGCGTGGGCTCGAACCCCGGACCATGTGCATGGTAGGCGAGGATCCTAACCACTGTGCCATCGACGCAAAATATGAGTATACTGGACAGTGGATGCTGCCTACCCATGCATTCAGTTTTAATGCCCCATCTTTGTTCCTATTAATCAAAACATCTAATTTGTTAACAAGTTAATATTACTTTTAAATATTTATTTTTCACTGTTAGCATGTAAATGATTTTGATAACTCTCACTTTTGTGGTGTATCAATATTAAAAGCATCAATTTTCCCTTCAGTAGGCACCTGTTTCAACTATATTGGGTAACTCTAACCTTTGACTAATACACTACCATGTACACTTATATTGTGTTAGTAACTGCAACTACACACTTATATCTAGATTTCATATGCCTTCTGTCTCACTACTCCATTTAATAATACTTTGATAGAACGAGTGCAGGAAACAGTGTTTCATAGGCCACGAGCGGCACTTCGTACTTAGCAGAAGTATCAGCATTTAGTGGAGGTATTTTCGGGAACTGATGCGATGAGGTTAACCTTTTTAAATATATACGCACCTATCAGCACAACGAAAGATAATGACGAATTATTATCACAAACATTGCATTTGCTACGTAGGGAATGCTATGACAGGCCGACTCCACGGCATAATGTACAAGCCTTACATGTCGTTGTATCAGTGTTATAAGCATACCAGTTTTGATAAATCCGAATGTAAATAATTTCGAGGCTTCGTAACAACAGATTTGTGGGGAGTAGATGTATTGAAAGACCCCTTGCAGACGTTTTGTATGACGACATCTAGTGTGAATGTCGTTTTGACATTTTTGTTAAAACTGAGCTGGACTGAATAACCCCCGTCACTACTCTGTCATGTCCGCTCCTGCTAATTACTGCAAACCCAATGATCCACTGAGCCACGCAAATATCATAAGACGAAGGCTGGTCTGTGACTGTAAAATATTGTATTGTACATTTTAGGATACACAACATGGTATGTATATGTTTCATCTACAACAACAAAGTCGGATCACAGGCGTGGGAATGGACTGTTCTTATCGGCTGGCAATTGCTATTCTCATTGGCTGGCGAATCCACAAAACCGAGGTGAGGCAAAAGACTATGAAGTGATCAAACACTAAATCACAGTATACAAGTGAAAAGACAGAACAAGGTAGCTGCATCACAAGATAAATCACATGGTTCATGAAAAAGGATGATGTACTATCTGGCTGAAGAAGTTTTGATTTTTGGACCAAAAATACTTCCTGTTGGAGGTAAATTATTTGAAACAGTATTAATGGATGCCGTGTGATAAGGCAGCAAAATTCTAAGATTTCTCTCGTTGTTATCTCCTTCCTGATTCTACCTTTGAGAAGTTGTTAGGTGACTACCTGATGAACAACAAACTCACACAGGAAATGTATAATATTTAGTAAACCTGTACCATTTTGATTTCAGTATGCAGATGCCATTTCAGTTGTATTACTGTAGGCGTCTACAGAGTTCACAACTTAACAGTGAAGTGAAGAATCTCCGACTGGTCCCTAAAAATAGTAATAAATAATTTTTCCTTCACGTTCCCAGTGGAACATAGGCCTACAAGCCATTGGTTTGAAGTTTCTGTGGCAGTATAAATTTTTACAGAATGTGGTTGCTAGCCTCATACCCAACCTTTCCCCTTTGCCAGCATTATTTCTGGCCCAGTGAGGTAAAGGAGTGCGTCGGCCGGGGATCGAACCTTGGACCATATGCATGGTCGGCGAGCGTCCTAACCTCTATTCCAACGACGCTCGACTCGACCTTACTGAACTAATATATACGATCTCGTGAAGCCATTGCTGTGTTATTAACTTTCTTATTCTGAAAGGATGAGCGAGGCATTTATAATCTTTTGCTTCATGTGGAGTTGCAGAGAACCTCAATGCGCAATAGTATTTGTACGAATAACCTGGGAAGTCTTCTTTACCTTCTGAACAACTTATCCTTATTCCAGCTAGGATAGTAACCTTTTTACTAATGAGTCTAGATCATGCTTATGAAGTTGGAATATTATGGCAATTGAATCCTTCCTCAAAATGAAAGCCGCTTGAAGAACGAGTTCGTAACAATACTACACATTGTGCCCATAGAGGTAATGCTTTGTGCAGAGTGTGATGAATAAGTTGAAACTGAAATTTGATGCTAAAATTGTGCTGTGGATACCAGCAACTAGCAAACCAGCTAAGACAATAGCGTTCCAACAAATACGCCGAGTTTACCGGTATGATTTCATAAGAATTCAAATATATACATTCAAATTTTGGGATTGTGAACCATAGCTGCCCAAAGAGAAGCTACCCAATAAAGACCTTCACAAATCCGCTCCAACCAACCAGATGTACTCGTAGAAGAAGTGCGTAATTTTAGAAGTACATTTATATAAGTAATACCACTTTAAAATGTAGTTTTGTGATATAACGGCATTGCGTGTTAAAAAACCTCTCGATTTCTCAAATGATTCCTCATAGGTTTATCCGATTCCTGTTAAATTTCATCGAGGTAACGGCGAATCAAAGTGTTTCTTGATTCATCCACCTCTTAACATCTGTTTAGGTAACTCTGGAAACTTTCAATGGAATTTTGGTGGCTCCCATAGAAAGGACTAATAAAGTTGTCTGCATAACTGACTGCGCTGCGAACATGGTCCGGAGATGGCAGCCAGCCGCAAGTTTTCTCCCTCCCTATGATTCTGTTGTCTAAGCAGTACTTAAAAATTAGATTTGAATGAAACTTCCTACGTGATCTGTGCACGACATGCATAATTTCCTCTACTCACCGCAGACTAATCTCACTGGCTACTCAATGTCAAGAATCCATCCATCAAGAATTTTCATTCGGGGTCGCTATAGCTTAGAGTCACCTAGATTTTTAACTTTCTGCCTCAATAAATCCATCACATTGCGCAGATATCTGTATCAAGTAACATTCCGCGATACGAGTGCATCAAATGTCTGTATGTATGTCTGCAATTAAGCATGATCTAATCTGTGTGATTTCTCGAATATATGAAATTGCAGTGGGTGATAAGATACGTCACTTCAGTGGTTGATTATATCGGCCGTGTTAAAATTGTTAAGACTGATTATAATTTAGCATACGGAGAATCACCGCTAAATGTAACTCCAAGAATCGTGCAGCCTTCAAGTAGAAAGCCTAACGTCTGTGTTCGCCAGTAGTCTGTAGGAACTATGTGGCACTTTGCATCATCAGGCAGTTCATAGTGCTGAAGAAAATCTAAACCAATACTGAAGTAGGTAGTGCCTCGAGGATGAACTTTCACTTTGATACATCATGGTCAAAATTTTATTGCCATACGTGCTAATGACGCAAGTATTCGTTGCTCGTAGGGCAAATGCAGTGCTCAGATATCTCTTTTCGATTGGAGAAGGCAACTGTTTATGACCGAACAAGTAAATTCGGAAAAGGTTACCGTTCATACCGAAATAAAACCGACGAAACAAAAGCAATTCAGTCAGTGAAAATCAATGGAAATGTTAAATTATTAGGCGAGGCACCATAGTTTACGTACATCTACTACACAAAAGACAGTCAAATTCACCCTCAAAGTTGGATGAGGAAAACACTTTGGGTGTGGTGATTTTCCACTGAAGTTGACCACTGAACTCAAATGTATAACTCAAAATAAATTGAAATATAAGATTGAAAACCTAAACAAATTGTCAGAGTTGTCCAGAGAATGGATGCTCCCGATCAATATAGCGAGATATGCGACCATACGCATCGGACAAGCAGGCATCAGCTCCAGAGAACTGGAGGGAGTAACACTCCCATCAGTTTAGACTCACTGGGATTTAGGTGTCATTTAAAAACTACAGCACCCTGTCGCGCCGTTGCTGCAAGTAGTTTCAGATCCTTATAGGCAATTCGTAGAGCCTCATCTAGAATCACCAGAGATATGTTCACCTTATATACATCCCTAGTGAGGTTAAGACTTGAAAACAATATCCAGACAGCAAGTCTTTGTCTTATAGGGGACTGACACTTTCCAGGAATGGTTCATAAGAGTTCAATATGTATGGTTTCCGGCATGACTAATTTATCATACGAGGAAAGACTAGACAGTCTAAATCTCTTCTTCCTGTTTAGACGTGGGTAGAGAGGATATTGAATCAAAATGCTTAAAAACTCTAAATAATGCCTAAAGACCTGACAGACTCTTTCTTTTCTTACCAACAGTCCAGAACACCTTAGAGAACATAGCAGGAGAGTTCAAAAGCCAAGAAAAAACCAAATTGCTTTGGAGTACTGGTTCTCACACCGAGTCATAAACTTTTGGAACCGACTCCCAAAAGAAGTGGTGTCTGTAGCCTCAACTGATTTCATCAAGAAGGGTCTAGACAAGCACATAAATTTACTAGAATAGGTTAACATAGGTTCCAAGCCTACTATCCTTAACCAATAAACCTGAAATCTGAAAATCATTTCTCCGTTGCTAATGCGTTCTCGAAATTTAAAAATTCTCGTTCATATACAAATATTTTATTCTAACTTTATTTCATAAAAATACCCATTCTCTTACCCAGATTTCCTCACTATTCTGAGTTATTAGTGTTAACAATTTCGAGCTGTTGAACTCACATGTCTGGGCGGGACTCTTAAGTTGGTTTCGATTTTGCTTGTGTAACGATGGCCGGGGATGATAAAATGAATATTGACAGTATTATTGCCAGATTACTGGAGGGTAAGCATGTGACATATCATAATGCTCTGTGTTTTGTGAAACTTTGATAACACATATGGGTTCGTATGAGCATGTTACCATAAATCTGAAATCGTTCGTATCACGGTGAGGTCGAATATACTAATAATGTCGGTTCCTGCAATTATTGGAATTTTTGAGTCTCTCAGATAATTAGCGTGTGATGAGGTCCACTGAGAGGCAGATGGCTTTTGGCTGTCAACTGTTACCTACATATGTATGTATATGCTGTTTGCTTCTGGATGGTGATGAGATGGTTGACCGCCTTTTGTGAAATTCTGCATCATCAATGAAATCCTGCGTTATGGCTCTGATAGACTGTGTGGCCGATATTTTTTGTTCCGAAAGTTATTTTGCAGTCTCTAATTATAAACTGGATTAAAGCAAGTCCTGTACCGTCAGATTATCTTTTCTCCGTAGAGGACTTTGTTTTATCTAAAATGGTAATAGATATGGTGACGATTAAGATGGTTGGAAGACGTGAAAACTAGACTTAATAAAGTGGGAGGAGGGATTCGCAATTTCGTGAATCATACATAGGTCGAGCGCAACTGAAAACCGTTACCAGCGCACAGTCTAAGAATTAAATCTGTGCTCTCGGGTCAGCAATTTGTCGATTAACTCGCGTGTTTGGCGTAGATTTCAGATCACTGTGTAAGGCTGTTAACAAGTGCTTGAGTCACGCCTGATTCGGATGATAATGAGATGTGAATATAAGTTGGTCACTACTTTAGGCTGTTTGATAATAATGATAATAGCTTTATTCCAGAACAGTACTTGCGACACAGTGGAATTCTCAGCATTTTACTACAGTATTGCATCTAGTTAGTAAATTAACGGTAAAATAAAATTCTACATAGATTAAGGGTAATCTCAGTTTTGACAACGTATTAGCATGTCGGTAGCAAAGCCAAAATTAAACAGATGGGCGGTCTCTCGCCAGTCGCCACAAAACCTCTGAATGTTTTATTGGTTCTGAAGACCTGTTGCCACTTATTATTGAGACCTAAGACCATGCTCTTAAGTCGCACAGGAGATACCAGGAGCACATACAATGTAGCTCAATTTTTTTATTAGTGTGTAGTCATACTGCTTTACACTTGAATATTACACACTTCCTGAAGCTTGGCCGCGTCGTCCACATATACGAAAGCTGCATATACACCCATTGAATTAACAGATCCTGATAGATATTAACCTGGTGGGTTTTAATTGTGATGTTATCTACTGTTAAGTGATTACAGGTTCTTTCTTGGTGTCTGTCAACTAGGGCCGTTCCTTGTCTTGTCATCCACGTTCTTGTAAACATCAGCTCAGTAATGTATATCAGGTTTCGTTCAAAATAATGAGGTACCTCTTGTGGCTTCAGTTCTGTTGAGTAACAGCGTGTTGACTCCCATTGTATAAAGGGGACGTGGCCAAGCCGTGTACAACCAACACGTGTTTACATGGTCGACTCAAACCAGTAGTCATATATTCCATAGAACAATGCAGTGTATTCATTTCATTTGACATCCTCTAACCCTCTTACAATTTAATCCTACGTACGTGAACATTACTTGATGCTGTGCGCAACACGTGTCTTGGCCATTTCAATAGATTCAGTCTATTGAATTTCCGAACTCTATGCCTAGAGTCAATATTATTGAGCGTGTTAAAGTTAACACAGGAGAGAGGATGTGAATAAATGCGATCTCTTCATGTCTTCTTTTTTCAACATCCATAATGGGCGAAACAGTGACGTAATAGACGGGAGATCCGGAACCTTCTGTCAACTGACATAATGAACAAAGGGAACTGTTTTGCAGCACACACGTCCTTAGGTCGATGGTTGGATATCGCATGTGCGCCTGAGATGAAGTTAGGTGGCATTCGCCACACAAAACTCTTGTACGCGTGTAGAGATTTCTTCTGTAGTCAGTCCATTACGGCTGACGCAGCTACCCAAATAAGTGAAGTAGTCAAAACACTCAAACATTTCATTTCCTATCTTTAAACTGGGAGTTGGTGAAGACCAGCCCTGCATCATCTGATACTTGTCAGGAGCGAATCGCATGCCAAACATTCCAATATCTCTGCTCAGTGATCCATAAGGCTGCACTGAATTTTATCACATCATTGTTTGGTTCCCATTATTTAATTAGTAGTGTACCTAGTGTTAAAATTATTTTCCTCGCCCCACTCAGTGTAAGCAACTTAACAAAAGCATCTTCGTTTGTGTAGCAGTGTCTCGCATTAGCATAAATGGTTAAGATTTCTGCTAGTAATCAGTTCTAACTAGTGAAACTGTCATCATATTCTACTTAACTGGACATTCTAAAAGTACTATTTGGTGCTAACTACATTTATAGTCATCTAACAGTTAGCACGAATGGCTTGTTTGGCAGATATTTCCGCGTTTCTTAGGATATTTTGCAAACTAAATATTCTCGACGTTTTCACCTAAAAAATCATGACTTCCGCTTATTCTGAGGCATTGTTCTTCACTTGCCGGAGAGTTAGTTCCCGAGATATATACAGCAGTGTTATCGGAAAATAGATTAGGCCGAGTAACAGAGAGCGATCTTCTTGTAATGTGGTGAATCAGGTAACTAGCTGCTATAGAGCTTGATGCTATGCAAACATCCTGAATTCAACTTAATTTCACCATTGAATTTCCGGAAGGCGAATTTTGAGTGTCTTCCATAATGACAAAAGATTAGTTGAACAATCATGCATGCAATGATTTCTTTTCGTTTAAAGGATAGTATAATAAGCAGTCAGTCTAAGCAACCAGTTCCTGAATATACTATGTACTAACCAAGATATAGTGAAGTTACGTTGTAACACTGAAGTCCACTTATATGGTTTATATGAGAATGCAGTATACATCTAACTAGTATGCTAATTGAGCGTGGTTTTATCATTATTTCTGACTTAACTCCCTGAGAAGTCTGCGTATCCCACTCAGCACTGCTCAATATTTATGTAATAGAAACATTGGGATTCTCCACAGGAAGGAGACTTGAATTCAACCTTGATTCGGTCTTAATTTTTAACATTTAATGGCATTTTGCTTCGATAATCCTGTATATTCTATGTAATGCCAACTTTTATCCCATAACAACGTATGGGCTTAAACAGCTTTTCAATTTGTTCTAATATTATTGGGATGTTAATAGCATCATAAATATTCATTTCAACTAGTATAGCTCTTGGTTTATTAATTTAAACGCAAAGCACCCCTCAGATATCAGCCAAAACTGTTTACATTCGAACACTGGATTCCAGTGGTCTTCAAGGCGTTGAATGCCTCAAATATTTTTGGTACTTACTCTCCTATCCAGCTTTTTCAGAAAATTGTATACTGCCCGCGTTTTCACCTAAAATATATTGCCTACTGCATACTCTTAACCCACTACATCTTCTTTTGATAACAAATATATTCCCGGAAGGTCGAATTCACATGGTCACACCTTTTCTCTATAACAAGGCTCAACAACAGATGTGATATTAAGCATCCGTAATCAACGTCACCAGTCCTGTGGTTCATCGATCTAAGCGCTCACTCCCAAATAAAATTTCAAGAGTTTAAAACATGCCCTACCTACCGAAGTGTGCAATGTCGGGTAGAATCACTAACCCTCATGCAATATGTGTGGTTAATCGCCAATTGCATGGAATTGCAAGTAGTTGTTGAATGACAAAAGTAGGATACATCTTTGATTCGCACCACCAATTCAGTCGATGAACCTCCGTGTGTTCTTACACTGCTGCTTGTTTTTGGGTGGAGTGCCTTGACTAGCATGTATTAGTTTAGTACTTTACTAGTGGAACTAGTTAACAGCTCTAACTACGGTGGTCAAATATCACCTTCAAGTTTAGAATTATGATAAATGTTACCAAGTATTTCTATGTTCCGTAAATGCGAAGGGTGAGGACTCCATCAATTTGCATTCGTACAAGATTTAAACCTATTCAGATTTCCTAAATTTTCTCAAAGCTTTTGCCAGTTTTCTTAATACTAGGTTCTACAATATATTAGGCTAGTTATTTACCCTCTTGGTATTTAGCAGTCTTACAGAACCCTCAGAATTATGTACCTACCCTTGCAGGCAAATCGTTTTAAGTAGTCAAAAAGTTGTTTTTCTATGGAGTTAAAGAAATAGTACGACTCATATTTAGACATTATAAGGTATCGTTAAATAGCAGTGTCAGTGTTCTTGTTTCTTCTACTTAGAATGACAGGAAGCAACGAACTTCTCTTCGAATATACTTGTAAAGTATGCATATGCGCTTCATTGTTATTTGTCAACCGTGTTGGTTTTCTCGATACTGTGACTCTGTTGCTTGGTACTCATAGTGTACTGAGTTTTCACTCCAATGGATTCTATGCGCTAACTAGCAATTCAATCAATCTAGCAAAGGTCAGACCATCAGATCCTGCTTTTTATATATGGCTGGTAGTGAACCTTACAAGATTTTGTTGTTAAAACTCAGTTATCTGAAACGTGTTTCATGTACCATGCTATGGGCCACACAATTGTGTCAGGGCTTATGATGCAACCCGGTTACCCAGAGAGAAGGTGACGTGGAACTCACCCAAGACTCACTGGCTGAAAGCTGAGTGCTTAAGCCAATGAACTACGTCGTCGCTCACCAAATCTTAGTTCCCATAAATTTAATGATGTATCGGTTTTCTTATATAATAAAGCATTACGTTAAAACACTTGGAATGTAGTAATGTTTCTTGATTGCATTATCTCTGTTTCGGAAGATGGCTAAAATGGATGGTCTCACTGAAATGTGACGATGTGTGCGCCTTAAAATTGCTTGTTTTTCAAAAGTTAGTCTATGTTGATTTGGTGCTCAAGTTAATTGAATAGCCTAATAAAATGTTCGAAACATGAACATATGGTGGCAAATATTGTTTGTCAACGTAGACTGTATCATGTGAATGTCACTTACTACCAGCGTAACCTTCTGACTCGTTTTTTTGATTCTGTCAAAGGTATTTAGAGTTTGTGTTGTGAATTGACTGATAACATTTGCACTGGAATCTGCTGTCTTACTTAGATTTGTGTAAAGAGCCTAACCAGCGGTCCGTTAATTTTGTTTACTCAAATGAATTGTATCACCAATCTTTGCAGAATACTGTTCGCATTGTACTTCTTAAAAAAAGAAAAATTTGTTAAATTACATATTGTTGATCATCTTGAGACTTGAGTTCTTTCCCATTATAGTCTAAGTTCTTACCAACTGTTTTTTAATCCACTCACTTATTCTTTTTTGTACGTTTTAGTGCGTCGAATCCGTCCTGGCAAAAATGTGCAACTAAACGAAGCGGAAATCCGGGGACTGTGCCTAAAATCCCGCGAGATTTTTCTCAGTCAACCAATTTTGTTAGAATTAGAAGCTCCACTGAAAATATGCGGTGATATTCATGGTCAATACTACGACTTGCTTCGACTATTTGAATACGGAGCATTTCCTCCTGAAGCAAACTATCTGTTTTTGGGTGACTATGTGGACAGAGGGAAACAGTCTCTTGAAACAATATGCTTACTACTAGCCTATAAAATCAAATATCCTGAAAACTTTTTCTTATTAAGAGGCAATCATGAGTGTGCCTCAATCAACCGTATATACGGATTCTATGACGAGTGTAAACGTCGGTATAACATAAAGTTGTGGAAAACCTTCACAGACTGTTTCAATTGCTTACCAATTGTAGCAATAATCGATGAAAAAATATTTTGCTGTCATGGCGGTTAGTTTTTGTATTTTCCTTGATGTCTTCTTATAGGTCTCTCACCAGATCTTTCGACAATGGAACAAATAAGACGCATTATGCGTCCCACAGATGTACCTGAGCAGGGATTGCTTTGCGATTTACTTTGGTCAGACCCAGACAAAGATGTATCTGGTTGGGGTGAAAATGATCGTGGTGTCAGCTATACATTCGGTCCAGATATTGTAGCCAGATTTTTGCATAAACACGATTTGGATCTGATATGTCGTGCTCATCAGGTAGGTAAACATTGAATCTTTTCTTATATCACTTTAGGTTGTCGAAGATGGTTATGAATTTTTCGCAAAACGTCAGTTGGTGACACTTTTTTCCGCCCCGAATTATTGTGGTGAATTCGATAACGCCGGAGCTATGATGTCTGTAGATGATACATTATTGTGTTCATTTCAGGTAAGAAAGATTGAAAATTCATTATCAGTCGCGTTTTATGCTGACCATTATTGTAACAAAGTACTTCATAGACAGGGAATTAAAGGTATTTACTAGCCGTAATTCTAATACAGAAGACTATATTTAAAAGTTACTGGTTTGCAGTTGTGAGATATGCATAAGGGGGAGTACAGCTGTGATATCTCATCCTCGAAAGTCTGGATGGTGTGAGAATGTTAGACAAGTATTTTTATGCCCTTGTGTACACATGAATTTTCGAAAGTTTTAAAACGATACACATTCTTGTGTTGCTACGAAGACCTACAAATAGATATCACCATAAAGTGTTCCGTTAAAAGTCGACTGTCGGAAATCATGAGTTAGGCGAGGAAGAATGTAGTAATAGAGTTGGTAAGTATATCCACGAACACCAGCTAATAATAATCAGCGTTCAACGTGGAATCAGGTAAATTAAGTAAAGCTATGAACTAACAAACTAAGGCGCTGTCCGAAATATTGAATCTATATTGATTATTCACTTGAATGATGTGATATTTATTGTTTAATTGGTTTCCTTGAGTTGTTTGTAGTTTTACTCCCAGAAGTGTTGTAATATTGGTCAAAGTCAATAAAAGTGATGCAGTTGTATTTTCGAAAGCTTAGTTATTTTTCAGAGCCTGTATACTTTGTTCCAAGTTAATTATGCTTCTACGTTGCGTATACCTATTCAGTGTGTGGCAATTTAAGGCAGAGTCCCCTCTTTACAGATTTCTGCATTTATACATGCATGAAAGTATAGGGAAGTAGTTTCGTTATTTTAGACTATACTAAATGACGTGCGTCGGTGACAAAGCGGTTAGGACGCTAGTCGACCATACACATGGTCCGGGCTTTGATCCCCGACCGACTCACGCCTTAACCTCGCTAAGCCAGAAATAACTGTGGTAAAGACGAAAGGTTGGGCAACCGCATCCTGTAAAACTAAACACTGCTACGCAAAACTTCAAGCCACTAGCTTGAAGCCCTGTGTTTCACTGGGAACGTGAAGGAAAAAAACGAAATGACATGAAACAAGAAACAGGTGCCCGGCGACAGTCAATTTAGACCCGGTTGTTATGCTCTACTAACAAAGGCTGTCGAATGTCATCAAGAAAAGACTAATTTATGATGATGTTATAAATTGGTTCACTCCATTATGGGTAAATTTTGTTTTGATAAAGTGTCACAGTGTTATACAGTAATGTTTACTGATGATGTTTCGAGCACAATTTATTGCTCATAATATGATTATGGAACTACACTCTACCACAGTGCACAAGTTTTATTCTTATATCATTGGTTCACTCCAGCCTAGAATTAAGTCGAACCTTAGCTTTGTTCTGTAGTGCGTGAACATTATGATGAGAAAATAGTCGTAAGTTTTCTACAATGGCATATCAGTATTTATTTTGTGCCGCTGTGCTCACTACTTAATAACATGTTTAGGTCTGAGTAAACAGACTAGCAATATCTGTTTTGGTGGTTTGTTTATCATCTGACCGATTTGGAGTGAACTGTACTTCGGTATCTGCAATCCTTCCTCATTTTGACTGTAAGAGTTTGTATCTTAGCGACTGTAAACAATCTGATCAGATTTGAAGCAGTAATTTGTATCAGTGTGTTGTGTGGGTTTTACTAAGTCAATCCACGTTACATAGAATTTTAATTTATCATACTGCCCAATTTCTACTCATATAGTCGCTTCCTTTATAACTAACTTAACGTCGTTAGCCTTTGAACGTGTGCCACTTGTTGGCTTTCAGACAGTCTCTCAGATGTGTGTACTCCCGATTTTATTTTGGTCTTATTCAAGGAGGAGTTATACTTTCGTAACATTAGGACTGAAAGTCACTAACGCGACTGTAAAAATAAAAACAACGAAACACTTCCTATAGTTTGGTTTGTAAGGGTTAGTTATGTTTTTACGAGTTGATTCCCAAACTAGGATGAAACAACAGCTGTCCAGTACTCCCTGGTTTTCAATGGTTCTCTAACTGATATCAATCCATGATCAACTCGTGAAAACACTTCACTTAAGTATAATTAACTCCTTATTTGTGTAATAGTAGTCATCCATTATATTTTCAACTTTATTGTATATAATGCAATGTCTGCCTCCTCTTCTTTGTAATTTAGATTTTACGTCCAGCTGAAAAGAAAAAGTACTATGTTGGAGTTCCAACGGGTAGTCGGCCTATAACTCCACCTCGTGGAGCTAAGGCCAAAGGGAAATTATAAATCACCTCAAAATTTACACTTTCAATTTTTGTGCTTTTAACTACTAGAAGAATCGAGGCGTCAGGTTAATAATAATGATGATAACAATAACAATGATAATAATATTAATTATCATTAGTAATAATAATTTCATTACCATCCATTGTTCATCGCTGTCATTTACTGCAGCTTCTTATCATTTACTGCGTCGAGAAACGTACTTAGATTTCCCTTCTACGCGTGGTTTTTCTTGTCAAAAAAGTGTCAGTTATGTTTTGCCCTTATATACCTGTAACTATATATGTGTGTGTGTTTATGTATGCAGGCGTGTATGAAGATTGAGTCAAAATCAGTGCGTTTGCGTGCGTGCGTGCGTCAGATTACATTTTCGGTGTTGTTTATTAAATAATTGTCAAACAGCTCTTATCTACCTTTCTGTCGGTCTGCTTGGATGTTTGTTTGTTTGGTTCTTTCAAGACAGCTTTTCCTATCTAGTCAAAAGCTGGTGTTGATTGCATGATATTGATGTTATGGGGGCATACACAACACGCTAACTTCTAATGTTGAACATTATAATATATATATATATATATATATATATATATATATATATGCCCGTTTATTCATTTGGATACCGTCTTTAATTCCTATCAATATTATTATTATTACTATTATTATCATTAACATTAATATGATAATGGTTATTATTGTACATTTTTTAATGTGTTTTATTCCTACACCTAAGAGATTTGTTGAATTGAAGAATTTGAGTTGCGCTCTCACCCTTTTGCTCAATTGCTCCCTATGATCATTTGAGTGTCTTTGTGCGCGTGTATGCATATATATATATATATATATATATATGAGTGTGCGCATGTATCACAATAAAAATAAACACCAAGGAAATAATTTGACGGTATAGGTATATAATCTACCTATGACTGATAATCAATCCTTTTGACTTGGGTTCCTTTCCTTAAATTATTATTATTGTTATTATTATTATTATTTAGTATACACGAGCACGTATGTATCTGTGTGCTTTTTGAAGAAAAACAAAGGAAGTTTCCTTTGTTTGCTTTATCACACATTGTTTAACACTTAGTTTCAGGTTCTTGTTTCTCTTCTCTTTTTTGTTTTGAATTTTTTACTTGTACTGTACAGAGTCAGCTAATATTTCTGTTATATGTATATCTATCTATCTATCTAAAATACAAAATGACCTCATCCTTCTAATATGTTGATACAACAATGAAATATAATTTCGCTTTGCTGCATGTGTGTGGTAGATTTTTGTGTAAAAAAGAGTGCTGGATTTGATGATCAGGTCGATTTGTGATTCAAAAAAAAACGTTCGGTTGATCAGTTGGTATTCCCCAATGATCGTTGATTAGCATCCACGGTTCGCCTACAACTGAACTGTACTATCAGCGTAGATTGTTTAGTTACTAATAATTATTCTCTTAGGTTTCAACTGAAACATTAGGCTTCAACACCACATCTCCGTTTCATCGTATTCACTGCAGTCAGTCGTTTCCAGCTTGCTCCACGATCTCCTCCGTGTCATCATCTGATCCCCGCCAAACTCGTCGCCTCCTTTCATGTTCCACTGGTAACCTAAGGCCTCCTGGTTTGTGGTTTGTCTGTTCGATATAGTCTTTGACTTACAAGAAAGATTAATGTGGGTGTCAGTATGCTTACTTTTCTACAACAAAATATTTGATTGTTTGCTTTCGCTTTCATATCTCTATCTATCGTCTTATTCTGTTATATTCGGAAGTGGAGCCTACCAATGTCATAGCGTATCTCTTAGGGTGGTTGGAAACAATTGGTGACATGGCTCCAAATCGTTCTCAGTGGCGCAGATGCATCCACTCCCTGTGACTTATGACTTCCAATTAAACTATGTTGTTCTCCGTTACTACTATTCCTTTGTCTCACACCTCTGTTTACTGTCTCTATTATGCTTTTCTTGTACTTTCTTCTCTTACTTTGTGTGCTACAAGGAGGGAGTGTGGCGACTTGAACTGGTGCACATATGTGCAAAGTTCTATGTCGAAAACAGACAGACTTATGGTGTTCACAGGAGTTTCTCATTAGAATTTACCTATTTGAGACTTGTTTACTTATTTATTCGTGTTAAAGCAAGGAGAACAACACTTAATTTCGAGACTCCGCTTCAGTTACAGACAGCGCAAAATATTCATAGGACTAGTAAGTGAGGACATATAGTTTCTCCTTCGAACAGAACTAGACACGGAAATCAAGGTTTGATAAAACAACAAGTGGAGTGATGGATGACATAATCCCTACTAGTAATACAGAAATTAGCTATTTATAAGTTATTTGAGTTTTTTCTCTGGCAGATAGCCTACAACGAGACATTTACTCAGGAAGCAAATTGAGTATTAATATATTAGACAGTTTTATTAGTAGTAAGTTGGTATGGAATTAGTCAGTTAAGATCCAGAGGTCAAAGGGAGAAAATATCTTGTTACGTATAGAGTTCTCAAGTTAGCTTGAGACTAGTAAGTGTCATTTTGTATATAAGGGGTGATTTGAATTAGCTTGGTAACAAATGATGCATCAGCACGAAGTCGAATTGGACCCTTTCGCCACTTTTCATTCGTAACTAAAGTTGGTACATTCAGCTTGCATGCCATATCCATTAGGCGATAATTAAGGGGCTATACTGTCAGCGAACTAAGTCATGTGCTTTTAGAAGTATGTTCAAAGAATCAAGTGGATTCTTATATTTCTATGTGTATAAATGAACTTGCTTGGGCATGCATATATGAGTTGAAGGTGAGTTCTGATGTGTTCCTATCCACTTTCGATTGATAAAGAGCACAAGTAGTGCTGTACATATAGGTTTATTTAGCAGGCAGATAAGTTTTGGTAAGACTAACAGGTAGTCTCTTATACATTTGTTGTGTTACATCATCGTCTACGAAAGTTCATTGGGTCAGACGTTTCTTTGACTAGACTGACAGTCTTTTCATTACCACGACCTCTTCTCCACCTTCTATAAACTCATTTTCAGGCACACGCTTTCCTAGAAAGTGTAACTCTTCATGCGGTTTATCTTCAGAGTGAATCTTTTCTATTCTCTCAATAAGTAATCTCAGTCAAACTGTGTTCATATTTCACTTGACAGAAACTACGGTAGTTTAAATAGTTTCCTTGTGATTAGTACCTCTCTTCACTCTGTCATCCTTTCTTCTTCTCATTGAAAAATTAAGAATGAGGGGACTAATCGACAACTTTATATCTCAATATGAAACTGTTGCTTCGATGTATATCGTTAGAATTTGGGAATACTATATATTAGCACATTATATATCTCTGCCAAAAAAATTGACGAAATCAAACCATGATTTTACTCCATCCCCTTACTCGTTTCCCTGGGAGTTCTCCAGCAATAGTAGTCATGAGAAGTCATCTTGAATCCGAGGATATCTGCTTGTTATTTATGCAACCGAATGTTGCTGTTGGAGTTGGTTACTTGAGATCATATCAACTGTTTTTGTTTGATTCACAGTACAAGGTAAAATCTCGTGGTTTTCTCAGAAAACAAAAGTATTCAGATCACAACATCTGATCTGCTTAACGCTATGATCAGTAATAAGATCGTAAGCATCAGATCTCCCTAAACAATGGCGTTCACTGACAAGAGCTGGTCTGATTTAGTGTTTTGTTCACTTATGTGGATGGCTTAGTTTGTCCCCGAAAACGACCTGGTACGGCCGACGGTTGGTTAGATCTTAGTTTTCCTCTCGAAATATCCTCATTTTGCAACGCGTGCATAGCCTTTGCCAAATAAGTCCTACTTAGTACCTTCACATGGCCGGGTTCCTCACAAGAGTGGAAGAGCTAATTCGAATGTCTGGTGCTTAAAACTGGACTGATGAACATCCATGTTTGTAGAGGGGGAGCTGCGAAATTCTGATTCCGAGCCTATGAGTTACATGGGCCTCCAGAATCCGGAAGGAACTAATGACATATGAGCCTGTTTCGGTCACTGTCAAACATGGAGATGTAGCTCCTAATACTGCTCCACTGCCTTTGGGTCAGAGGTTCTGGATAGGGGCCTGTAATAAGTGCTTGCTGCGGTCTGGGCGTCCAATCACTATCTCAGTTCTTTCACAAACGATTAGGTTTTTTGTGATGCTTCTCTTGTTGCCCATAATATACCAAGTTTGTGTTTCATTAATATGAAAATGGTTTTATTTCGAAAGTGTCGTTGTCATCCTAGAAAATATGTTGAAGGATATCCTTAGTGTGAAGTTAATTTTTTGAATTCCTCGTGTATCCTGGTAACTTTGGGTATGACTGATTTTCTCTGAAGGTTCCTCAGGGTTGTATATGTAATGAAGAGTCCCAAACTAGGACGAAACAGCTGTCCAGTACTCCCTAGTGGTTTTCCAATGATCCTCTAACCAATGCCAGCTCATGATGAAATCCTGTAATCAATGTTAACTCGGTTTTTTTAATTTCCGTCCCATTTCTGCCTGTCAAACTCCCTACTTCAAATAATACTTTGTAAATGTTCTTGTTTCAGTGCTGTTGTCATCCTTTACTGCTTAGCGATTCTCATCATCTATTGTTTTTAGAATGCGTGATTTTTTATTTCGCTGGATGTGTAAATTCACAGATTTTGCTACCAACTCATATGATTAACTGACTTCATAGGCAGTCCCCTGACAATTTACAACAGTATTTGATGACTGTACAGCCTCGAAGGGAAGTTGCGAAAAGAATATTGTTTGCTCAACTATGAGGTCGTTTTGTCGACCTGAGATTTGACCAGGTTGTATGATTTATGACTGGTATTCAAAACTCAAGTAAAGGTAATGTCGCAACAAATTATTTACCCTGGTAGTTTTGAGCTAATCACACTATATTTTTGTATACAAAGGTTGACTTGAAATCGTTTCGTGGTAGTAGTAACGTCTGTTAAACAGAGTAATCAGGCTTTTATCTGTGCCTTGATTATTTGAAAAGGCTTTAAGGATCTTGAGTGTAATTATTTTTTTATTTTATTTTTGATTACAGCTTAATTTCACATAGTACTTTTTGGTACAAGTATGGAATTTTCAGCATGTGATATCGGTTGCCCAAATTTTGCAGGCTGACCATAGATATCAGGTGTTCGTCGGCAGGGGATCGAACCCCGGACCATGGTCGGCAAGAGTCTAACCACTGTGCCACCGACGCACATCCCGTGCTTGGGTATTGCACTTCTAAACGCTTTCAGATTTAGACAGCCTGGAACATGTTCAGATACTGTTGTCTTAGTCCTCCTCCTTAGCAGTTTCTTAGTTTTATTCCTTATGTTCCAAGTGTTACATACGGTTTACAACTTTTAATGTTTCATTAGCGGTGAGGTTACTATTCTCACACCGCATTTATCCTCTTTCCCAGCTCGTTATCGGCTGGTAGATTCAGTAAGGTTTAGGATTGCGTCGTTCCAGAATCGAACCCGGATCGCATGCTCGGCTGGCTAGAATTCTACTATTGAACCACAAACGCACAGCAGCTTCTTTACTAACACTACAGACCACATGTATTGTGATGGGAATGGTTTTGCTATGTGATTCTTTCTAAACTAGGATAGGCTGAGTATGATCCAAGTTTTTGATTGATTAATTGAAAATCTATGTTTATAGCGGTCAGATTTCACGATTTATCCAGCTAGCACCATTATGCTATTCTTAGTTTGAATAATGCATAATTGATAATGGATCTCTTATTTTTTTAACCAGTCGGAAAACTACTAGTACTTAGCTGGACATCTCCTGTTTGAAAAGTTGTGGCTAGCAAGCACCTTTCAACACCAATGGAAGAAATATAAATGTAGTCGTCTCGCACACTTACCTGGGCAGCATCGTTGCAACTACAGGCCTCTCGGATACGGATGTTGTCAAGACCAGGTTTGAGACGAGGAAGCTGTTCTTTACATTGAGATCGGTGTGGATATCTACAACACTCAGAGAGATTTGGTATGTGTACGTCACCAAAAGTATTCCCATTAGTTTCCTGAACACACTTATTAATAGCTGCCGCTACTTGACACTGAAGTTCAGATGGTCAGTTAGATATGGTGAACAACAAGGAACTTTGGCAATAAACCAAGAGCCTATTACCGTAAGAAGTATGCGGGAGGTGACGGAGGTGAATTGGACGTACAATGAGGAGACCATTGACTATTACCACAGGGTAGGCAGGTCTTCTAGCGGAAGTCGAATGGGAAGCAATGAGTTAGGGGTCCGAGGTTTAGATGAAGGAGATCATGTGAGGATGAAATGAAAGTTTATGGGCAATCGTTGGGCCATGCTAAAACGACTACTGAAACCCTGTGTTCCACTGGGAACTCATAGGACGAATGAAAGTTAATAGCAGTTGGAAACCCAGGATATAACAAGCCACCACTTAAGTACAGTAAAAAGCGGACAATAGGAAATTTGAAAGTTCTAGTTACTAGAATAAATTTCTTTGTGCTGTTATCAATTTGAACGATTGGTGTGTAATCTATCACAGTATCATGGCTATTGTTTCTTGAAAAGTTAATCGGAGAGGTAGGTAGTTACCTGGGGTTCCAATGGGAAGTCGTGACCAGTAGGATGCAGCAGGTCGGGTGTGAGGACAAATACTCGCCGAAGACATTGACTAGCGTTTGCGCTATATGGTGAATTTGCAGAAGTTAGAATTCATGGGCCAGTGGATCGGGTCCCAGTGGCTCAACGGTATACGAGCTCGCCTTGTAACCAGAAGGTCCTGGGTTGGAACCCTGGCGGTGGGTGCGTACCGATGAAGAATCCCAAACTAGGACGAAACAACTGTCCAGTACTCCCTAGTGGTTTTCCAATGATTCTCTAACCAATGTCAGCTCAGGATGAAATCCTGTAACTAATCGGAGAGGCCTTTAACGTTCTCATGTTGTAACACGATATAAGATATAATATGCAGATCCACATAATACCTAAGCAATCTCATTGAATATATTCAAAACAAAAGAGATTTGAGTGAGAATAACTGCTTCTAACAAGTTTTACCTCAGGCACTGAATTTATAAAACTAATAAATATTATCGCATAGTAGGCCATCAAATGTGAATTTATAGTTACATCAGAACAGTAATTTGTTGCATAGAATCAAATTCTGACTCAAATAGAGGATGGAATGTCAGGCGACTAATTTTCTCAGTGACGCATTCATCTAATATCTCTGTTTACTATTATGTCCCTTTCCAACGTTAAAAAGCCTCTCTCTCGCTGTCGTTCCCACTCCTTTCAATCTAGTTGACGTCATACCGTTATTTTTTATTATCGTTATCAATACTACTAATTATTTTTCGTGTTCATCCTATTTGTTTATTGTTTTCGAGTTATCTATCACTGCAGTTATTATAACTCATCCCTTGGAATTTGAATAATAAACGTCACTAACCTGTCAATTATTAATCGTTTTGTCTCATATCCTTTACTGACTACTGCACATTTTGCCTAAATGTCTATCATTCCATCTCTTAATTCAATTGCAGTTATATCTATCCATGATATTACTGCTATTGTGATATAACTATAATTTTTCCTGTGTTGGTTCGCAGGGATTTAATTGGTTTTAGGACTTCATTATGAACTGTCATCAGGAACATTGGAGAACTTGGGAGTACTGGACAGGTGTTTCGTCCTAGTTCGGGACGCCCCAGCAGTACGCACTCACCGCTAGGGTTAGTACCCAGGGTCTTCTGGTTGCAAGGCTAGCGAGCTAGTAGACGATCAAGCCATTGAGACCCTATGCAATTATCCATGATTGGTTTCAGGATTTCATTTTTCCTTTGCTGGCTGGCTGGCTCTGTATGATAATGTTTATGGTCCTTGAATTCTTTAGAGCTGGGAAGCAAAAGGGGCTAATGAAACAGTTATTAGCTTAAATGTTTATTATTTTGAGCATGAAGATAATCTTCACTTCGAAATTTTACACTGCAGACTTCATGTCATGAATTGACATCAGCTAGGGAATCATTGGCTTCAAGTGGTGCTTACTAGTGAAAAACCGGACTTCGAGATGAGATAACTATCCCCAGTACTCCGTCGTCCTCAGGGATTTTCTAAGTGAATGTGATTCGTAATAAAGTTTAAATTGGAATTAATCAAAATATTTACAAAACCAAAAAGTCAAAACTTTGTCTATATATTTTTTATTAAAGTTTATTTTATAGCTCCAGATGACGAGTTCCGAATAGGAGGAAATGCCTACCCTGGATCCCACTGCTAATCACTATGAACTAAGCAACATCATGAATTTAGTGCGGTAAATTATAAATTATATGGACTACTAATTTTCAGTTTACTTGCGATGACCAGTTGAAAACCATACATGCATTAAGGCAGCTTCTTAGACATACTGTATTAAGCTTAACATGTAATAATACTTGGCTATCTATTGTTGGATAAGTTAAACCGAGCGCCATTCAGTAATCGTCTGATTAAAATATGAACAGTGGTAACAAGCTGAGAATTAGGATTTCATTATGAGCTGACATTAGTTAGAGAACCATTGGAAAACCTGGGAGTGCTGGGCAGCTGTTTCCATCGTCCAAGTTTGGGACTCTTCATCAGTACGCACCCACCACAGGGTGTTCGAACCCACAACCTTCCGGTTACAAGGCAAGCTCGTATACCATTCAGCCACTGGAACCCAATTCAATGGCAGCTAGCCCATGAATTCTAACTTCTACCATTTTGTGATTTAGCGTGACCTCCAACCAATGTCATCGGTGGGACATCTATCCTCATACTTTACTGGGTGAACCTCACTGGTCACGACTTCTCACTAGAACTCCAGGAAACTCCGTCATGTAGCAAGTCACTAGCGAGCGTCAGATTCATGTGCCATCGACTTGGATCCCGGTGGCTGTATGGTGTATGAGCTTGCCTAAAAACTGGAATGTCCTGGGTTCGAACCCCAGTGAATGCGTACTGCCGATGATTCCCAAACTAGGATGAAAAGCGATCCAATACTCCCTGGTTTTCAATCGTTCTCTAACTGATATCAATCCCTGGTCAAACTTGTAAAAAGAAATCTAATCTTCACAAACCAACTCTTGAAATGCCGTTAATATTATTATTATTATTATTATCATGCTGTCATATTTGTGTTAATTTATCCTACGCTTGTTCATTTTGTTGCCATTATGCTTGACCTTTTAACCGGGTGATTTGATCTTTCTAGATTGAAAAAACTTGATGCGGGTCAACGTGTCTGTCAAGTGTGTTGGGTCTTAAGATCTGAGTGTACTCACCCATTCAATGAAAGATAAACAAACGCAAAAATTCATTTACAGAGTCAGTCAATTGCACTAGTGAATAATGGACTTAGTCACAATAGATTAAGCAAAGTTTTCAGTACTGATAACTCAAACTAACAATTTATGCATCTTAGATATAAGTTCACCGGCTAAATATATCCTATTTTTTTTAGTAATGGTTAACGATGGAACCCAAGACATGCGCTCCGCCCTATTTGAGACTCTTCAACTGGATATCCGTACCCACCCCATATTGAGTGGTGGTATTCCTAATGGGAATCGAACTCAACGACTTCAAAAACTTTAACTTTGTTGAAGCCTCCGTAGTGGGAGCCGACATGTTAATAGAGGCTGAACATTTCGGTTCAATCAATCAATCGGAAAGTCAGATTTAAATTAAACTAGTAATAACTGATGTCCGGTTGCTCTAAGAGTCACTTTCATGGCCCAGTTGGTCTAGTGAGTAATGCTTTAGCGTTGGAAACAATGAGTACTAGCCTCGAATTTCAGTGGGAACAATATCACTCACTGGAGAGCCACCTAATGAGTTTCAAATAGGTCGAATGACACATCCTGAACTCCACTTCTGCTTACCATCTCATCAATTACTACATAATAACAAGTGGTTTTGTTGGAAACCCGGTCGGTACGTACTGCTGATGGTCCAAAACTAGGACAAAACGACTGTCTAATACTCCCTGGTATTCAACAGTTCTCTAAATGATATCAATCTGTGAGAAAACTCGAAATAAGTGAAATCCCTACAAACCAGTCCTTGAGGAATATTGAAGTTCGATAGTGTGTTGATGAAAATGGTGATGAGTCACAAATTTATTAGAAATTCAAATGAATAAAGAAAGGTCAAGACAAAGTTCAGTAGACACGAATAAATAGGTGATAAGATGACTCAGCAGTTATGCGAAATTTTCAGGTCATATATAATAAGATAGGCAAATAAGGTAAGTGAAATTTCGCCCATAAAATAAATAACATGTGAGAACGTGAACCGAAAGAAGGCAGAATAGAATACGGAAGAACAGAGAAGTTTTATGAATCACATGGTAAAAGTAAGACCAGGGTAACAGCATCAGTGGTACAGCGGTAGAACGGTCGTTGACCACTCATGTGATCTGGCGTTCGACCCTCGGCCGACTCACTCCTTCACCTCCGTAAGCCAGTAAGAAGACTGGTCAAGATGGAAGGTTGGGAATGAGCCTAGCAACCCCATTTCATGAAAATAAACACCACTGCTACCAAAACTTCAAGTCTCTACCTTCAAGTCCTATGTTCCACAGGGAACGTAAAGGAATAAAAAGACCACAAAGATTCTGAAGTCGTTTCTGCACGCAAAGGTGTGGCGCTATGCTATGTAATGCATCCTCTGTGCAAAATGGAATGAGTGTGCCCTTTTTTGGCAAAATCTGTCAGACTATGTTGAAGGAGACACCCGAAGCTGAATGGTCAGTACCTATTATATATAACACGGATGAATAAATGGCTCTTCGAATGTCCAAATGTGTGTGCATTTATATGTTCACCTGCTTTTGTAAAGATGTATATATAGTAGGTTCGTCGAGAAACTTATCCCGCTGTGTTCAGGAGTACCTATTGGCTTGGTTGAATTAAGGAAAGCGTAGAACCATTAATTCATCTATAATAACAGTATGTAGTAGATGGTGACCACTTAGCTTCTGATGCATCCTTCAGCATCACCTACAAGGTCTGATAATATTTGTCAAAAGGGACATGAGTGCAGTTGCTTTGCATAGTAGAAGCCTTGGCGAAACATATGTTAACCAAACTTTCATTGATGACAGCATTTTTTTTATGGGGTGAGGCTGCTAGCCTCTCACCCCACCTTCCCACTTTTCCGGACTAATTACCGACTAAGAGAAGATTAATAGCGTTTCAACCGGGAAACGAATCCTAACCCCCTCAAACGTCCAGCGGGTATTCTACCACTGATCTTCATACAGGATGGATTGAATAAATATGTATCGCCCGGGGACTTCCCTACGGTGGGGAGAATTATACTCTTGTCACTTCTTTAGGTGACCTGTGGATCTTCAATGTCAAAAGCTGTCCCAATGAAATTTCAAAATGTATAAACGTTGATCTCAATAAATAGTTATCTCATCACAACCATTTTTAAAAGCTTTCTGTTATGAAAGTCCTCTAATTCTATACTTAACTTGAGTATATATATATATATCACTGTATATTTTTGCCGTTCACATGTTAATCACAATATCTATACGGTTATTGCATAGTTAAATTTTTCGGTACATGCCACTCTTTTATTATATTATTGATCTTTCTTTTAGATAAAATTGACGACAAGGAATTTATGTCCCATAAATGTACTATCCTCTTTCTTCTTTTCAAAAAAAGCCGACAAAATCTCTCCCATATACGCATATTTATCTGTACATCTGTCGCCTTTTGTAGTTTTTTCTTCATTTATTGTCACTATCTATGAATACTTACTTTTTTTAATAGTTAAATTTATCTGATTCTTTTTTCTCCAGAAAGTTCTACTTTTCACAGTAGAATCAATATATCATAATAGTTGAACATCTTGCTTGGTTATTATTTTGTTTCCAGGTTAATTTGCATTTCCTTATGATTGATCGTGTTGGTTCGAAAAGCTTGATCTCTGCTGATATATCGTTGCTTAGGACGGATGCTTCGACGATGTTTGAATATTGATGTGACATCCACAAAGTAAGAATAATCGAATTTTTTGAAATGAATACAGGAGTATAACAAGACTGCCGACTATCACTGATGATATTTATGACAGTGGGTAAGTAGATCATGTAAAAGGCGGGAAGACGGACATGTGTTAGGCCGACGAGAAGACTCCGAATATCCGGAGTTTGTGGATGATCTATGCTTAGTGGCACACAAATTCGAAGATCTACAGACCAATTCAACAATTTGGCACTACAAGCAGCGGAAGCAGAACTTCGGATGAACATTGAGACGAAGGTAATGAAGATACTCACCGGCCAACAAAAACAATAACAGTCACCAATCACTACCAATGGGAACAATTTGGAAGAGGTTACTCCTTTAACTTATCTAGTCAGTATCGTTTCAACCACAGATGTCACAGGTGAGGATGTCTAATCTAGTCAGGATTGGAAGGGCAAGACACACCTTCATTAACTGGAAGTCTACTGCTCTCAGCATAAAGAACGAGAGTCTGTTTTTCAACAGTACTTTAACCTCATTTCTTCTATGTACTTAAAAGACTTGGCACACGCGTCACCAAAATCATTTGGAATAGGCTACTGCGGATTTCAGTCGACATCTGCCTTCGTTGTACACGGAAGATCAGATGGCTGGCCGGAAAGGATAACGAAGGAACAAGAAACTGTGGGAACGAACTAACCATGGACCTATCGCCCAACAAATATTCCGAAGAAAACGGAAATGGATCCGAAAGACTGAGGAGACCGTTGGATGACACTTAGCGCTCCGGACCTTCAAGTGGAAGCCGAATGGGAAGCGAAGAGTTCGGCGTAAGTTCGAAAGTGATATGGCGGATAGCATTTGAAGAGGGCCAGGTAAAGTGGACTTCAGAAAACAGAACAAAGTGGAAATGTACTGTTGAAGCTCTTGTTCTACTTATAACCTTGGGGAATAACACAACAAAGATTTGAGTTAGCGATGACTAGCAATGGAATCTAGGATGCTCATTTCTTCCTGTTTAAGGCTCGTCAGCTAGACGTGTCTGCGCTCCCAGTGAGTGAGAGCACTTCCACTGAGATCCGAATCCCGCACCCATCATTTCAAACGTCAAAGCATTTTCCATTAGTTCCACTGGATTTCACCATCGACCAAAATAACCTCGCGCTTAGTCAATTATTCATTTCTAACTTGATAATAACCAATTTCACTTATTTTAACTTATTTAGCTGTGCTGAGCTCACATTTACGCAAAAGTTGAATTTCACCAAATATTCGAAAACTGAACTGTCGTTTGTCATTTCATATCAAATTACGCACACATTTTTTTCTTTTTGGCTCAGGTGTTTAGTTTACATTTTCAGAATAGGTGTAACCTAAAAGCAGAACATTCATTCTCATGATATATGTATTACAAATTTATATATGAATTGTTTTATGTTATGTTTGATCGATTTAAATGACAACCAAATACTTTTGATTGATGATGACTTACATAGGGATCCAAGATTTACGCTTTCCGTCTTACGCGGAACTTATCCCAGTGAATCATCGTATTCTCTCTGAGACGTTAACCCAGCATCCATAGTATTATTCCACAGACTTCTGAGTCATTAAAGCTCAAATTTTTCTGAACAGCAACTTAGAATATAGTGACAGAGCTTTTAGTTAGCTTATCAGTTGTAACACCGTCAGTCAACAGAGATACAAATAAGTCTACCTAATGCATTCTAGACAGGAAGAATCGCACCTCCTAGGTTCCAGTAATATTATTATTATTATTCCCTTGGGTTCCGAGTAGAACACAGAGCTTCAACAGTACATCTGCACTTTGTTCTCTTTTCTGCCGCCCTCTTCATCTGGATCCACGATTGTCCATAATCTCCCATCTCTTCATCCATTTCTCCGTCGGACCACCCATTCGTCACTTCCCATTAGGGTTCCTTGTTGAGCGATGCCCTGATGCGCGATATCATTTGACGACCTCCTCAGTGTATGCCCTATCCATCTCCATTTTCTTCTACATATTTGTTGATTGATCGAAACTTCGTTGGTTTTTCTCCACAGTTTCTTGTTACTTATTCTTTCTGACTATTCAAACTTCAGTATGAAGCCAGGGAAGTGGGCAGCTGTTGATAAAAGTCTGAAGTGGCTTGTTGGAAATCCTTTTGGTGACACTCAGTATAAGCTTCTGACTCGTATAGAAGAAATGAGTGACTGACTGACTTCACATTTGTGTTGAATAGAATCCGAATCTTGTTGTTTACGCTGGCTGTAGTGCAAAAGATTTCCAAACTAGATTTCAGTACTAGTTAACATTAAACAAGTAACATCAAGTTTGACCCCTTTCGGTTGAGTGAAATCCAAGAATGTAAACTTTCAGTAAACATCAGTTTTTGTATTTATGTTTGATTGTGAAATTGGATCATGAACTGGTTTTATGTTTTATTTATTTACTATTTCATGAAAAATGCTTCATGTTCTTTTAATCAGTTTTACTTTTCAGTGTTTTCATCCTTATGATTAAATTTCTGTTTAATAGGAAAGCTGCCATCACCGCCAGCAAAGAATATGAGATTTTAACATTTACGACTATGCTGTATTTATCCACATGAAATGAAA
This sequence comes from Trichobilharzia regenti, assembly GCA_944472135.2. Taxonomy (NCBI): domain Eukaryota; kingdom Metazoa; phylum Platyhelminthes; class Trematoda; order Strigeidida; family Schistosomatidae; genus Trichobilharzia; species Trichobilharzia regenti. Next base: position 43,890,284 of record OX235263.1, read on the forward strand.
GTTGATAAGACAAGGGCTACTAATAAATAGAAACGATACAATTAAACATCGTAGAGTTCTGAGAAATAACAAGAGGAATGGTAATATCAAAAAGTGATATTATAATTAGGATATGGTATAGTCCCTGCTTTTGAACAGTTACAATCAATTCTCAACTATATTATTTAAAATTACTAACAATATCTTCGTGTGGTTACATGCTCTCCAAGCATCTGGACTGAACGGTTGTAACTGGAAGTCAATGTCTTCATTCAGTAGTCTCACCAGCCTTCTATTTCTCTCCTTTTGATATCAATTGCTGCAACATGACAAGCATGCGTGTAAAACACATGTCCTAATCACTTCAATGGAAAGGGACGTATAACTCAACTCACTTATTCCGCTTAACTATGCTCTCGAGACTAACTTTTAGACTTACCTTTTTGTGGAGGCTATAACCCCCCCCTCCCCTACACACACACAATGTTATTTTGACAGCAGTAGTCAAATACTCCGGACCTTTGAGGGTCCCCTTCCTCTAATGATATTTTTCAAAACTGTATAGCAGAAAAATATGGACTGACGCTCAATAAATTTGAGTTTTGGAACGCCAATAACCCTAATAGATTACATTTTTCTATTTATTTACTTTGCTATTAATAAATTTTTTAAGGGTTTTCACTGTTTTCTTTTAATGTGAGTGAATTTCAATTGTCCTTGCGATGTAGATGTTGGCCTACAAAATCAGTCTGTTTCAATCTAATCAGCTTTATTGACGAATTGTAGTATTAAGGAGAAATTGTCTACTAAGAGCAATATGTATTGGGCCTTTTAAGTATAGTCGCTTCGCTTTTTTTTTGATAAAGCAGGAAAGACCAAATTTACGAATGGCTTTATCCCCAAAAGTACTTTTAAATATCATTCTATTTCATAGGTTTTCATCAGCCACACACTACTGCCTGAAATTATAATGGTTATATAAGAATGAAAATAACATATCTCAATGTTTGAGTGGTACTACAGAAGATATTAGAAAAACTAACCCATTTGAAATTTAAGCAACGCATCTTTTTAGTTTAAGTTACCATAAAATTATATGCCTTTCAAAGTAGAAAACGATGCGAGCGAGAGGCTGACTGCAAACAACAGAGGCAGAATAATCGAATAGACACTGTTCATATAGCAACTTAAAATGTTTGTAGTTCATAAAATGAAAATTCGTTCAGTAAGCTGAAATCACTAATATGGGGTTGACTAACCAGTATAATCAAGATAAAAATGCAGTTACAAAGGGACTGGCAGATTGATTCCACGCTTTCTTTATTCATAAGTTCGGTTTGAAACGTCTGACTGCAACTGCTTTAGCAGTAAATCGTAGTCAATTCTCTGTACTGTGTATGTATAGTATTATGAAGGATTTGAAAATTCTGACGAAATGCTGCGTATCCACGTGTTATCTGGTGAATGCACTTTGCAGATATTTGCTTCCCTTTAGATATAAATTTCTTTGGGTATTCTCATAACACCGAAAAGAAGCCCCTCTATGTGTCCTTCCAATGCAGTTGCTACCACAAGGGCACATAAATTTATCAACGCAGTTGGATATGACATCAGCAAGGTAATTATCCAGTCTAGATTGGCTTATTAATCAATGTGATGCTGTATATTATTACGAGTTAAGCTGTAAGGAAACATCCTTTTACTGCTCCATTCATTCTCTTGTCGATTGTGTGATACACTGTGTTTTACGGAAGATAGCCGATAGCCGCCATGTTTTGTTTCACCATTGAGTGTTCTATATGAACACTGCCTTCCAATTTTCGAAAGTTATCCATTTCATACACTTGATAAGTGTTTTATGATAAGAAATAGCTTTCAAAACTTCATAAAATTCTTCCCATTACTAAACCTGAATAAAACGAAGAGGTGAAATGTGTACCATGATATAATATGAGCTCAACTTGTATTATTTCAAGGATTCTTCTCAGTTAGCTACAACCTAATTAATACAAAGAACATGAATTAGATTAAAGATTTGAACATACTTCTTTCGCGATTACTATTATTATTGTTCTCTTGGGTTCGTAGGGGAACATAGGGTTTCAACAACACATCTCCACTTTTTTCCACTCTCCACTGTCCTCTTCGGTTGTCTCCACGATCACCCATAATCTCTCATCTCTTCGCACGATCCCAAATACGTCAACCTCGCACTGAAGACCCACTCATCGCTCCCCATTGGGATTCCACTCGAGTGATGGCCTAAATTGTGTGCGATGTTATTCGACGGTTTTCTCAATGCATGCCCGATCCACTTCCATTTTCTCCTATATATTTTTTGAGCAACCGGCTCTCGCATGTGGGTTTGTTCCCAGACAGAGTTTCTTGTTGCTAATTCTTTCTGGTAGGATGGCTGGCCATTTGATCTTCAGTATGGAGCCAGCGAAGTGGGCAGCTGTTGATAAAATTCTGTAAGTTGTCGTAAAAACCTTCTGGTGACATGCTGGCCAAGTTTCTTATCCGTGTAGATGGACCGACTTGAGATTAGTGTTGAAAATCCGAATCTTGTTCTTTATGCATAGTGCAGAAGATTCCCAAACAGATTTCAGATTGATGAAGGCATATCTCGCCTTTCCAATTCTGACTTTGACATCTTCATCCGTTCCGCCTGTAGTTGAAACGATGCTTCCTGGCTGGATAAGTGAAGGAGGCAACCTCTGTTAAATCTCTCACAATGATGGCGATTGGCACCGGTTGTTGTTGTTTCCGTTTGTTGGTAATCTTCAATACCCCCGTCTTCTATATGTTCACCTGATGTCCTGTCTTCGCTGACTGCTTCTTTAGCCAGTTTGTTGATTTTTGCCTGTAAGTCTTCTAGTTTGTGTGACATTAGACATATATCATCCACGCGCGAAATCTACATCTTCTAATGTCTTCTTATCAGTGGTCCAGCGTACTCTCGTCTCCTTGCCCCCACAGTCTGACGCATAATCCAGTCTATCATAATTAAGAATATCATCGGTGATAATAGGCAGTCAGTCTTGTCTTACTCCTGTATGCACTTCATACGCCTCGTTGAATTTTCCGTTGTGGATCACCTGACATTTACCACTGTCATATAGCCAGCTGTTGAATGATGTTGATAAGGACTTGGGTACTACACGCCTTAATGTTGAAGTAGTTTCCAAACTACTTCTCGATCAATGCTGTCGAAGCTCTATTCGAAGTCTATGAAGTTGAGGTGGAAGTTTGACTGCTAATCTATACTTTGTTCTGTGATGATGATGCGTAAAGTTACAATTTGATTAGCAACGAGTAATTTGATGCTGGAACTAAGAGCAATATAAGTTCTGCACCATGTAACTGGTTAAATCATTAAAAGTCAAAAAGGATTGTCTATTTATAGGTTAATTAGAGCAATACTTGTAAAAAACTATAAAGTCCAGAATTGTTGGGCAGAAACAAAGTAACTAGAGAGAGAGAGAGAGTGTGTGTGTGTGTAATGATATAATAGGTTACGTCACTATAGAATAAATTTTTTTATATAATAGCAAGAAAGGTGCAGTGTGATTTTTCAGATGAAAAAATAAAATTTTCTTAACAAGACAGATGTGGAAGAATCTATGACGTAATAAAGCTGTAGACTTCGTTATGTAAGTTTAAAGAACACCAACATCGCTGTTTCTTTCTGCGTACATATATTGGCCACTTTATAAAAACGTATTTTCCGTAGTGACGTAACCTAGTATATTGTTATATTCTCTCTCTCTAGTTAGACTTTGTTTCTGCCCAACAATTCTGGACTCTATCTAACCCTACAAGTATTGCCCTGATTATTCTGTAAATAGTCAATCCTTCTAACTCTTAATGATTTAATAACTTACATCTGCAGAACTTATGTTACGCCTAGTTGCAGCATCAAGTTACTCCTCATTGGGCACTAGTTAGTAACAAGTGTAATGTGTCTAGTCCTCTGATTGGTGCAGACTGAATTCTATCAGTCAGGTTTGCAATGTGGCCACCATTCTAGGTGGCTCACCATCATGGTGCAGCTCAAGACATCCTGCCGATTCCCTTCAACCATCTATTATTGTTATTATTTATTGTTCCCTTGGGTTCCTAGTGGAACATAGGGCTTCAACTGCACGTCTCCACTTGCCACTTCTGTCTTCCTTCTGCTGTACTTTTCACCTGCATTCATTTTAGTCCATACTCTTTCAACTCCTCTTCACACGATCTTTTCCATGTCACCATTGCACTGACGTGCCACTCGCCGCTTCCCTTTGGGGTTCCACTCGAGCAATGGCCTGACGCGCGCTCGCGATGTCACCCAGCGGCCTCCTCAGCCACGAGTGTTCAATCCATCTCCACTTTTTCTGCATAGTTGTTGGTTGGCGATTGGTTCTTGTTTTGTTTGTTCCCATAGTTTCTTGTTGGTGATTCTTTCCGGCCCGGCCATCTGATTTTCAGTATACATCCAGCGAAGACAGAAAGTGTTATCCACTAGACCACTTGGGCCAACCATCTAATATCAAATTACTCGTTGTTAATCACGAAAAAAGTATGTTCAAATCTTTAATGAGATTTATGCTTTTTGTATTGTTTACGTTGTAGCCAATTGAGAAGAATTCTCGAAATAATGCAAGATGAGCTCATATTATATCCTGGTGCACATTTGTCATCGTTACTTTGTTCAAATACCTTTCAGTGAGTGAATTTTTCAAAAATGATTCTCTTAAATCGAGGATTATAAGTGCTAATTTTTAAGGAACTAATTACTCAGCAGAGGGAACAATCCCCACCCCCTCTCATAGACATACTTTTCAGCACTTTTGAAAATTGAATCAAGCAGTTAGCAAAAAACAAACAAGTTAAAAGACAAAAGTCAGTATCAGACCGTAAGATACAAGATTCAAGGGTTCAATGAAGTAAATACGCTTTAAAAAGAAGCTTCACATACTTCTTTTTCGACAATTTTTATATTATCGGAAATATGGGTGTATAGCTTCATGAAGATTCTCTCGAATCGTTAATCACGCACTTTATTTGCTTGAGTTATAATATCGATAAAATTTAACCAAAACAGAGGCGTAAAAGAAAGAAATCCTGTTCACTCACCACTGAACTTTGAGTGGAAATTCTCAATTTGAAAAATGTTTCGATTGATAAATCTAGGCGTGTTAGGTTATTAGCTGCACTTGTATTTTTTTTAAAGTGGCACTTTTTAAGCAGTATTGTTCCAATGACAGCCTGGATTGAGAAAGAGTAAGTCGTTTATGGATCTGATTGTAACACTATGAGCGTAAAATAGCCGTCAATACTCCACCTCGATTACATATTCTTTGAAAAGGCCTTCGACACCATTGACTGAGGTAGTTTGGAAACTGCTTCAGCACTATGAAATGCAGTAGAGCAAAACATTTATCAACCGCATTCAGTAAATATATGGTGATGTCACAACAGAAGGCTTAAAGAAGCGTTTGTGGCGAAGAAAGAAGTATGACAAGACTGCCAATTATCACCGGTGATATTCAAGACAATGGTGAAGTGGATCATGCAAAAGGCTATGAGGAGCGAGAAGACGGACATGTGTTAGACCGACGAGAAAACTCCGAAGATCTGGACTTTGTGAATGATTTATGTCTAGTGCCATACAAACTCGAAGATCTACAGACCACTTCAACAAGTTGGTAGGACAATCAGCGGAAGCAGGACTTTGGATGAACATTGAGAAGACGAAAGTGATGAACATACACACCGAAAAATAGCAGGAAGCACCAATCACTATCAACAGGGACAATTCGAGAGAAGTCACTCCTTTAACTTATCTAGTCAGTATCGTTTCAACCACAGACATCACAGATGAGGATGTCAAAGCTAGTCAGGGTTGGAACGGCAAGACAGACCTTCATTAATCGGAGATCATTTAAAAAAAATCTAATCCAATCAGCATAAAGAAGAAGATTCGGGTTTTCGATACCAATGTTGAGTCAGTCAGTCAGTTCTTCTATGTGGGTCAGAAACTACACCCCTATTCACGAAAAGCATTTGGAACAGGCTAGTTGAGCTTTTTATCCACATCTTCCCTCGCTATATATTGAAGATATCCTGTGTTATTCTCTCATGGACATATTGAATGAATCTTTTTCCAGATGGAAAACTATGGAAAAGTTACTCTTACTTAATCTTGAACCTTCACCTAAAGCCTTTAACGATCCCAAACAATTCGCCTATAAACACAGTAGAAGTACCTTAGATGCAGCTGCAGTCTTGCATCATAACATCCTCTCCAATTGAGATAAAGGGGCTAAATTTGTTCTCTGCACCTTCCTAGATTGCATATCTGCTCTCGAATAAGTACCTAGGGATATCCTGTTAAACAAGCTCCCTGAAACTCAAACTGACTGTTGAGTTGTCAAATGACTGCATTCTTATTTCTCAGGGAGAAAGCAGTACAATGTACGTCAGGTGAAGTCGTCCATTTCATTGCTTACTGAGGTTGGTGTCCCTCAAGTCACTGTCCTTTTTCCTTTTCTATTTTCTTTCTTCTTGCATAACTTGCCTCACACTGATGACAAAGTGAACTTTGTTAAGTATGCGGACGATGTAACTATTTCAACGTCTGTTAACCGCTATTTAGACTGTACTTGGATGAACAGCTTTCTATCAGGAGTTAGCAAATGGTCTCCGTCTAATGGTCTGAAACTGAGTCTTTCCAAACGTCAGATTGTTAATTTCAGTTTCAGACGTAAAAGAAAATTAAATGAAACTGTTGGCTCCCATGACCGTTTCAAAATTTATGATACTGATACAGAAACCAAGTTTGAAGTTAAGTATCTTGGATTAATTCTTCCTTCTGACCTGTCCTGGTCTTCCCATGTCTTAGCGGTTTCTAAAACAATATTTCGTCTGACTTTTTTACATTAAGAAGTTAAGGCACTCAGACATAACCCAACCACTCCTCTTACAGTTTGGCAACCCATGTATTTTATCTATTCTTCTTTATTGTTCGCCCTTAGTCTTTCGCGGGTTGCTTAAGAAAGACTATGTCTCTGAAGACTGTCAGTAGGGCGACTGGTATCCCATTGGGTTATATCGTTGACATTGTGATATGTATCCACAAATATATATTTATGTGTGTGTGTGCATGTTGGTCTCTCTTTCTGTTTGCTCGGTTAGTCTGTGACCACTTCACTTGTATGAACTTGTCTCCTTTAATAATGTGTATTCTCCTTATATTATATTATATATAATATGAGTGTTTGTTGACAGTCCGTTGCTTGGTGACATATATCCATATATGGTTGTTCACATGTCTGCTATATTCGCTATGTATAATTGGATCGACACTCCATTATAATTAACCATTCATGTTAAGACTGTCTAATGATTTTTCCCACGCTTGTCTGAATTATTTATATATATTCGCATTCACAATTTGTGTGAACTACTTTACAACTACTTTACTTACTTACCACTTTGGTGTGAGACCATTTATTTTCGTCTCCTTGTGTTTGGACAATAGAAGTATCATCGCAAACCTAGTGGTCTTCTGACTTCCGCCTTCTCGCGTCAGGACTATTAATTTCTCGACCAGTCCATAACAATAATTTAGCGACGAGTACATAACAATTTGGCGACGAGGAAAAACTACTATTAACCACTCAGCAGCAGCAACATAACAATTGACTATGGATTATTCTAAATTGGAATTATTGTTTGAACAACAATTGAAATTAATGGAAATGTTCGTCAACCAACAGACTGGTCCAGCTCCACCTTCAAGCAATCCCAACCATACCATGCTACCATCTGTCGACGGAATTGTGAACAGTATTTCACAGTTCAATTATGACCCAGAGGCTAATGTCACTTTTGACACATCGTATCAACGTTATGAGGATTTATTCAGAGTTGATCTCGCCTCACAAGACGATGCCTGGAAGGTGCGAGTTTTGCTACGTAAATTGGGTCCGGCAGAATATGAACGGTACTGCAACCTAATTTTACCCCAGAAACCACGTGACAAGTGTTTCGATGATACAATAAAGTTGCTGCGTGAACATTTTGGAGACCACTCCTCATTATTCAGCATACGTTATCGTTGCCTCAAGCTGACAATGAATGAAAATGATGATTTTCTTACTCACGTTGGCACAGTCAACCGAGAATGTGAGAGATTTCGACTCAGGTCCTTAACAGATGATCAATTCAAAGCCTTGATCCTCATATGCAGTCTCCAATCTCCTCGTTTCACAGATATCCGAACTCGACTGCTCAGTCAGCTAGAACAAAATCCCAAGTTAACATTACATGACATAGCTGATGAATATCAACGGCTGATTAATCTGCAGAAAGACACACACTTGGTCGAATCAACACCTCCGAGAAGCTCTGATATTCGTGCATTACGCAAGAGCAAAAATCTCTCATCAGCTACTCCTGACCCACCTACTTCTCCTAATGTTCCGCGGAAATCTACACATACTCGTCCAACTTCACAAAATACTGCAAAGAGGACCCCACTATCACCATGCTGGCACTGTGGCGCGTGGCACTTTGTAAAGTCTTGTCCGTACAAAAATCATCGTTGCAGCAAGTGCAACATCGTCGGTCATAAAAATAGTTTTTGTCAGCCACGCAAACCCAGTTATCAAAATCCAGCGAAAGCTCGCCAAACGGTTGGTCCTGAATCTCCAAGGAGATCATTGAGTCTACGCGCAACCCGTCAAGTCACAACGCCAGGTATGCGGAAATATCTTGATCTTCAGATGAACGGTCATGATGCCCGTCTGCAGCTAGATACCGCCTCTGATATTACTGTTATATCAGAGAAACTTTGGAATTATATTGGCAGACCACCTATCACCAATACTTCTCAGACTGCTGTCAGCGCCTGTGGTGGGCGCCTCAAACTAATTGGTGAACTCGAATGTTCTGTTTCTTTCCGCACTACCAAATTCACAGGAATTTGCTACGTCACCAAGAGTGATTTAAATCTTTTGGGACTTGATTGGTTCGATCGTTTGCATCTGGCTGATGTCCCACTAAATTCTCTACGCAATACAGTCAAGAAGCATAAAATGCTAGACAATTCCGGACGGAGCCGAAGCCGCAAACCCAACAATCAGACGAAACGACAGGCGTCAACAACAAGCCCAAAGGTCCCAGATAAACCCCCAGGTAAACATCCTACTAATCATCCATCTTCTCAAAAGGGGAGGTGATATGTATCCACAAATATATATTTATGTGTGTGTGTGCATGTTGGTCTCTCTTTCTGTTTGCTCGGTTAGTCTGTGACCATTTCGCTGGTGTGAACTTGTCTCCTTTATTAATGTGTATTCTCCTTATATTATATTATATATAATATGAGTGTTTGTTGACAGTCCGTTGCTTGGTGACATATATCCATATATGGTTGTTCACATGTCTGCTATATTCGCTATGTATAATTGGATCGACACTCCATTATAATTAACCATTCATGTTAAGACTGTCTAATGATTTTTCCCACGCTTGTCTGAATTATTTATATATATTCGCATTCACAATTTGTGTGAACTACTTTACAACTACTTTACTTACTTACCACTTTGGTGTGAGACCATTTATTTTCGTCTCCTTGTGTTTGGACAATAGAAGTATCATCGCAAACCTAGTGGTCTTCTGACTTCCGCCTTCTCGCGTCAGGACTATTAATTTCTCGACCAGTCCATAACAATAATTTAGCGACGAGTACATAACACGTTGTCATTGATAGGCACTTGATTTCATACAGCAACTTTGCTAAAGGAATTTTATCAGACTGTGAGCATCCACTTTACTCGCAGATTTTACGTTGTGCCTCCTCAGGTAAAACAAGAAGTCTTTTCAGAAGACTTTTTGCACGTACATCTAAGTATAAAAATTCCACTATAGCATATTACGCGGCAAGTACTTTATGTGATGAAAATGGTGTCAGGGATGAACTAACTAACTTTCTTTGCACTACTAAATAGACCGTTTCCTCCATCCTTACAACATCAACCTTTAATATTATTGTTTTTCTTATATTTATAATCCTCTCAATTTTTGTTTTTATTTATTTATTTTCTATAAGTGTGAACATCGTTTAAGCTGTGTTACCACAGTTAATCTTGTATTTCCCCTCACTATACTATATCAAGAGAACATTAGATTCATTACTCTATAGTAACATGCTAAAATTTCCAAACTGAATCAACAATACTGTTTGAAACAAACTCACTGTTATTATTATTACTATATTTGTTCGTACTTCGAATATTTTTGAACTTATATCTTAAATGCGGACAAGTTCCTCTGGTTAATTTTGTTTTAATTTTATTTATATTTTGAGTAAACCTCATGCAATACTGTGACAAATTTTATTTTATTTTTTTTTTATTTTTTGATTACAGCTTGATTCCACACTGTATCTTTGGTACAAGTATGGAATTTTCAGCATGGACATCGGTAGCCCAAATTTTGCAGGCCGACCATAGATATCAGGTGTTCGTCGGCAGGGGATCGAACCTCGGACCATGTGCATGGGCTGCGGGAGTCCTAACCACTGTGCCACCGACGCACTGAGACTTCCATTCTGTATTATAAGTACTGTTTTTGGAATAAAGTAGATTATTATTATTATCGAATGGCCTACGAGAAAGGATAAAGAAACAACAAGAAACTTTGGTAACGAACCAACCACTAACTTATCGCCCAACAAGTATTCAGAAGAAAGTGGAGGTGGATTAGACACACTTTAAGGAAACTGCTGAGTGAAATGACGCATCTAGCAGGCTCTGAGGGTTTATGGGCAGTCTTCTAGCCAACTAAAAAGGAGATCAGAGAAGAATATGAGATGGAGATGTGCTGCTGAGCCTCTATCTTCCACTCGGGCCCCCACGGGAATAATAATGATAAAACGCTCTAAGTGAATGACATCACTAGCTAAATCTCCTAATTTCGCGACTAGCCTACTAGCTGTTGCACTATGTAATCAGATGATGGTAGTTGGCTGGAAAACTTCTGCTTTACGGAAGATTTTAGGGTTAGAAAATAAGTAGGTTTTTCCTAATTAATTTTTTGTAGTCAGTTCCTGCTTATATTTTTATTTTAATGTCAAACCTATCATACTACTGATAAACAGATATTAATCTTTTTTATACTGGCACTTTTCTATAAATGATGAAACCTGAAGTCAACCAAACAACTGTGGCCCGAATCCCTGGGTACTACCGCCTGTCACTGTGACTCGTATTCCAGTCCCAGAAGGGACATGAATACCCTGTATTTGACGGGTACCTCTTGCGGATGAATGCTAACAAGCAAAAACCTCGTTCGATAGCTTCCTGTTGATTACTTTCAATCGTTTTATAATAAGCTTGGTAATAGATGAACCATTTAATCACTTAAAAAGCTTTTTCCCAGAAAACTATAAAAGTTTATCGAAGTATAGAGAGAAAACTGAATTTTTGAAAACAAAAATTACCTTATCATATTTCAGTATTCTTTGTCTGGAATTAAGGAATGTCAATTTGCACATTAAAAGAAGCGAATCAGGTGATGATTACATGTGGTACCTATTAACTTAATATCATTAACTTCTTTTAAAACTATCACGTGAAGAAGGCAGATGTCACTTTTCGAGTATAAGATTTTCAAAAAAAAGACGACGAATAAATTAAGAGTTTGTGGACTAAGGAATGGCTGAATAATACACTGCCTTCTACTAATACCAAAAGCTGTCTGGTTTTCGGCGATGAAAATTAAGTTGTAACGTACTAAAATCAATTTATGATTACTGTAACTGCTAATAACTGTCTGTTAGTATGTTGTAGGCTACACGCAGTTAGATATAGAGTATAGAAGTGATGTCTATGAGTGGGTGTGCCCTTACCTACTCTTTCCGGTGAACCGTTCATGACAACTGAGAAGTTCCTGTATTCTGGTAGCTAAATAAGTAGTGTTGGGTGGTAGAATACGTGATATAGGGCATCTCTGGAACCATTGTGTAATGTTAGTCTAAACATGAAAGATTGGATTACAAGGTTTCTGTGCATACAGTCTGATGTGGTCTGCCTGAATTGAGAATAAGAGAGGAATAAGTGGAATCGATCATTTTACCCTCCGTAACCCGTCGTGCAATCTTGTAAATTATTCTGGGGCCCAGAAGGGCATGTTTGAAAACGCTGAAGATTGCCTCTCATTGAGCAGCGACCAGAATATTTGGTAAGAGTGTAGTCTTAGCAGTTTCCATACTGTTTGCTCGCTGAGTAAATCGAAGAGGTGGTCAGCCGATGAAGTAACACCCCCTTAGGACGAAGATTCATTGTGTTGACTTAGCATCTGTTGATACATCACAACTCCATGAATTGGAATTTGAGCGATCATGAGATTCAGTGTCTTAAGGTGTAATTAGGCATGGTTAGGAACGAAAATGAATGATGAACGTGCTGAAGCTTCCGAATTTCTGCTATCATGGAAAGTAATATAAATCAATGAACATTCCTCTAAATGTATTGGTTGTTTCTCAACTGTTGTTATGGAAAGTGTGGTATAATCTAGAAGAAATTAGTGAATTATAAATGTCCTCTCCTTCCCTTACTTGGCATGTACAGCACTGTTTCAATTTAAGTTAGCAGAAATGAGGATATCAAAGCTAGCCAGGATCGGAAAAACAAGGTAGGCATTCATTACTCTGAAGTCAGTATGGAGGTCTACAGCACTCATCACAAGGAACAAGATGTAAATTTGCTACACTAATGTCAAGTTGAAGTTTCTCTGTGGTCTAGAAACGTCACCAAAAGTATTTCCAACAGCCTGCTGCAGACTTTAATCGAAATACACCCTCCTCTCTCGGTACCAAAGATCAGGGTGCTTGTCAGAAATGATGAATAACGAGGAAGTCTGGCAATGAACCAACCAACGACCTATTACTCAACAAATATGCTAAGAGAAATGTAGATAGATTGGATATACTCTGAGGAGATCGTTGATTGGCAAAACACATTATAGGGGGATCTCTGGAAAGGAAGCAGTAAGTTTGGATTTCTAGGGTGACACAGAGAAGAGTGGAATGGAGGCTTAAGGACATTCATGGGACCAGCTGAATAGGATTGCAAGGAACTGAGTGGAATAGGGATGTGCTGTGGTACTCTGTGTTTGGAACTAAAGGGCCGCATAATAATAATGGGTCCGTCCTTATATTCTTTTGATCTAAATCTTAGTGTCTTGTACTATTAATACCTATATTTAAAATTTATTCTTCTACTTCTCTACTTCAATTTCTATACATTGAGCTGGAATTAGGCAACATGCATTCCTATACAGTAAGGCTAAGTTGCTCGTTATAGGTATGATAATTCCTATTTTCATTACGTTTTAAATTAGCCTGCTGGTTGCGGGGGTGGGGGAGGCCAAACACTCTGTGATGAGATCGACTGGCGGTGGCGCTAAATGTTACGATTTGACAGCAGTCAGAATTCATCGACCATTGGGTTGCGTCTCAGTGGCTGATTGGTCAACAGGTTCATCTTGTAACCTGAATGCTCTGGGTTCGATCACTGGTTGGTGGGTCATGGGCGTCCACTGATAAAGTGTCTCAAACTGCTATGAAACATCTGTTTTCAATGGTTCTGTAATAGAAGTCAGTTTGTGGTGTAACTTAAAAACAACTTAATCCCTTGAGACCAAAATTTGAAGAATAAATCAATAGTGGTTAGCGTTTCACTTCAAAACAAGCAGACACGCGTAAAAATTTTGATGGGAAATACGTGAGATTCGCTTTGATTATTACATTATTTGAAAGTGTACAGTAATAAGTATGAAGTTGCAGAGGCTTCCTTTTATTTAAATTTCTACGATGCATATAATCATGCAATCTCTAAATCAATAGCTACAAATGAATTCTGCTATGTTTCAATAACGGGCAAGCATCTCTTTGTTACATGATTGTTTAGATAAGATTTTGAATTATGGGTGTAACATCAGAACACAGTTGTGCTTGTAACAGAATTATTTATTTGATGAAATAATGTACACTTATGACAGAATACAAAATCCATTCATTCGGAATCTTAGTATGCTTTCTAATTTCTTGCAAGGAGGTTTTTCGTTTCTCCTCTTCTCAACTTAATCTATCGAACCATTATTCATCACTCTTGCAGAAGTCGCCACACACAATATACCGCTTGTAAATTCATGTCAGTAATAAACGCCATACTCATCCCTTTGTCAAAAAGTCTCCAGCACAACCACTGAATCTCAGTGCCAACATCTATATTCCATCATACCCATCTCTAAAGTTAGTTGTCGTTGATATGTTTCTGTTTATCTCCTCGTCTGATAGTATAAACAGGTGACAGTATCTGGTCCTTCCAAATCTAGCAGGCTTTTTCGTGAACTTGACTCTTTCTCTACACTTTACTTTGTCCTATGCTTTATGCACTTCATATTTCCTCCCTGCTCGATTTTCGTAGCCTTTATGCTTCACATTCCTGACTGCTTCTTTCCATTTCATTTGTCATCACTTCATACTCCACTGTTGGCGGTTTGGTCAGGTCTTATTGTGTAGTGGTAGTCGTGGTTCCCCACTATACCTCAACTGACACGGTGACTTCTTTATCGTTTCCTCGACAGAAGCACGATGTGCTGGTACAATCGAGGAAAATCTTGTCTCTCAGTTATCTCCCTTTGAAGGCAGCTATCCCTTCAGGTTTAGGTCATTTCTCGCTTTAAAACGGTCAGTTTGTGGACGATATGATTTTTCTCTAATCCTCCGAATACCTACCTGCTGCAAGAACAATGAAAGTCTTTTCATTTTTAAAACAAGGGTCGTGATTTGTTAATATCATCTTTTTTATTCCTTTTCGTTCCCAAGGGAACATAGGACTTGAAGCGTAGCATTGGTATTTATTTTTACGGGATGGGGTTGCTAGCTAGCCTCATGTTCAAACTTCCCTCGTTACCAGTCTTCCTACTGGCTTAGCGAGGTAAAGAAGTGAGTGGGCCGGGGATCGGACCCCGAACCATCTGCGTAGTTGGCGAGAATTCTACTTTTGCGCCACCAACGCAAAATATCGTCTTCGGTTCACCATAATCTGCAACAATATGTAAGAGCACTATGTCAGCCAAAGTCCTCGCGCTCTGATTCGGGATCGCGACGGCGTTTACCCATAGTCCAGGGTATTCCATCATTACTAGGAGGTAATGATCTTAAACAGATGTCTGATAGAAACGTCCCATTACATCCACGGAGCATATATAGCCTACTGTCACAACTGGAATCGATTGCAGAGACAATCATAAGCACCAATAGCCTGACACTGTAGACAGCCCAAAACATAATTTGTAAACATTTATTATACTTGGTCATTACCGCTGTAAGTGTTATCTGGTGGCATTCTTATATTATTTCACAGTGTAGGCAATAGGGTATCACTGCGAAACAGCTTCAGTCAACCTCTCATCACTTCAGTTCTAATTGATTCTTTTGTGTGAATAACATGGATAGTTCGTCATTCACTGTCGGTCATTTTACATTCACTCCGTCAACATTCAAGGTAGGCTCCAATTTTTAAAGGCAAATAGGTCTTAATGAGCCTTCTTCTAACTCATATTGGTAGGATCATTTGCTAATTTAGTCCTGAAAGCGGAATACTTGGTTATAACTTTTCTCCTGCTTTTGTAAGACAGTGCGATAGTTTCATAATTGTTTACTAAACTTAACTTTTCAGTACCCTTCGCTTCCATAAGCTTGCGAACAACACTGATATTGTGTTCTAAGTCACCAGAGTTACGTGAATTGATATTTGTGGTAATCTCTCAGTTATTTCTTCTGTAAAATCTACTGTTGGCTAGATCAATATCATTAAGAGAAACTCATACTGTTTTATGCTCTATTTTATTGATTTCAACTCTACAGGAGTCAATTATTGTTAAGAATAATTTATGGAAACACATCGATTCATTTCTAGGTTGCAATTTAAACACAGCGCGTGTTTAATATAAATAAACAAACAAACAACAGATTTATTCACCTATTCACTATAAATGTCTTTCATGACAGTATTATAATTTTTAAATACCTAAAGAATCTTTGAATTTTTCTAATTTAAACCCTTCATACGTCTTCAAAATTGATCATAAAGTGACTGGAATTAGAGAAACCATTGAAAACCCGGGAGTGGTGGACAGCCGACTTCCAGTGGTTCTCTAACTACAGTCACTTCGTGATCAATCTGAAAATCAATAAAATCACTGCAAACAAGCACCTGAGAATCAGTCTACTACTCACTAGTGGCTGACTAAAGGATGAATCTCCCTGAAGCTCTATTGAGAATTCGTGATTAGTCGGGTTCGCTGAGCTGGGTTCGACGACAAACACTTGCCAATGACAGTGACTGGGAGTTGCTCTATATATCGTGAATTAGCAGGAGTTGGAATTCATTAGCTGTTGGATTATATCTCGGTGGCTGAATGGTCTATAAGCTTGTCCTGTAGTGAGGAGGTCCTGGGTTCGAACCTGTTGTCGTTACCTTTTGTCGAAGAGTCTCAGCCCATGAAGAAACATTTATCCGGTACTTTGTGGTTTCCGGTGATTCTCTAACTGACGTCAGCTCGTGATTCAGTCAGTAGCTTTATATGTCTGTCGCCTTTTCGCTATATACTGAAGAGGAAATAATTTATGATTGAATTGGTTAAGCAAATGACCCAACTAAATTCTTTCGATTGTAGGCTGTTGGTTAGTATTTTAATATATGTGTAAAACTTGGGCACTGTGGTAGTAAGTAATTCCATATTAGTTTGTTTATTAGATGTATCACACAGTGAAACAGTATTGTATACTGGATCCAATATATATATGTATGTTCTGTGTATATTCTATATAAATCTGTGTGTTTCTGGTAATCAGCCTGTATAATATTCATATTATTGTTCTGTTACGTAATTCATGCAGATAGGTTTTATATATATATATCATTTGGTTACAGCCTCCTACCAGTATTACATAAAATATCACAATATTGATCTTACAATTCAGTTCACATTAATCAGGTATTTCAGACACTTTTTGAATTTATTGATTAAAATTAAGTGTAGTTCACACACTATATATACTGGTTAATGGTAATAAGACAAATAATATTTTTTTTAAAATATTGATCAAACCTACTTTTCTAAAATGATAATAAACGGAAATCATCTTCGAAATATTATTCAGTAAATAATGCTGTTAGATTGTTGTGTATTCTATTTGATAAAAAAAGTGATACTGGAATCACATGTAGCCAGAGTGACTAAGTTGTACTATTAACTACTATTTGTGATATTGTGATGTTTTCTGGGTTCAACTTTTTAATTTCTAGGCTTTCATTGTCTTTCTAGAGAATATCCTTAAAATGAAACGACCTTTTTCTGACGATCTTGACTACTGTCGATATAAGTATAACACTTGGGCACTGTGGTAGAGTATAACTTCATTATAGATAAGATTTTATTTTGATAAATCACACAGTGTTGTACAGTAATATTAGCTGATGACGTTTCGAACATAAACTATTGTTCATAATCATATTAAGTTACTCACATACTCCTGCTTTATTTAGCAGGAATTACGGTGGTATTCAAACCTATAAACTCACTCAGAGACAAGCTCTGTAGGCTAAAGGACCCTGTCGGTTGACCCAATTAAACAAAAAAATATAATTTACAAAATGCCTTGCAATGACTGTGAGTAACGTCAACTACATAGGTCAAACTAGTAAATCAGGAGTAGTGAGACTATCAGAACATGAGAATTTAGCTAAGGTTGGAATGATTGATCCCACGAAGACAAGTAATTTAGAAAAAAAAATGCTCAGCGATTGTACTGCATGCATTAACACACAACCACACAATAGGGTGTGGGAGGGTTAGAATTCTAAGAAGTAATATAAGTAGGTGAAGAGAGAGATTGGTTGCTGAACCCTGGTTCATAGAGTCTACACCCAACACATGCAACAGAGATGAATCAACGCAAATACCAGAGATATGGAAGATATTGTTACCACCAGTCAAATCAGAGGAGGATAATAAATAATCTTAAAATGTATTCAGCTCACATTATAACATTCGAACAAGATACTTATTTTGACTATAAAAACACTCGTCTTATTTCCCATTTGATTGTATTTGATCAATAACACTCATATTATTATTTCTGAATGTACATCACCCTATATTGATTTCTATTCAAATGTCTAAATGAAGCATAACGTTGTCTGAGTGACTTGATATGATTATGAGCAATAGTTTGTGCTCGAAACGTCAACAATTAATATTACTGTGTAACAATGTGTGACTTACCAAAATAAAATTATATTGACTACTACCGGTTGTTTTATCTTTATTTAAGTGTTGGTTTGTAGGGATTTGGATGGTTACAAGATTTCATCATGAGCTGACATACGTAAGAGAACGATTGGAAAACCTGGGCAGCTGTTTCGCCAGCCTAGTTTGGTACTCTTCAGAAGTACACACCCACCAGGGTTCGAACCTACGACCTTCTGGTTACAAGGCTAGCGAGCTCGTATACCATTAAGCCACTGGGACCCGATCCAATGGCCCATGAATTCTAACTTCTGCCAATTCACGGCATAGCGCGACCCGTAGCCAATGTCTTCGGCGAGTATTTGTCCTCACACCCGACCTGGTGCACCCTACTGGTCACGACATCTCACTAGAACCTCCCACCTACCTGAATAGGGCAAGTCTCTAGTGAGCACCTCATCGATATCTAAGTCTTGGTTTGTAGGGATTTGGTTGACTGGTTACAGGATTTCATCATGAGCTGACATTGGTTAGAGAACCATTAAAAAACCTGGGAGTACTGGGCAGTTGTTTCGTCAGCCTAGTTTGGGACTCTTCAGCAGTATGAATAGGTATAATTATTATTCCCTTGAATTCCGAGTGGAACAGAGGGATTCAGCAGCACATCTTCATTTCATGCTTTTCTCTGAAGCTCTCTTTTGGCTGACTTAAGGACTGACCACCTTCTCCTTACATGATCTCCTTCCTATTGCCTGCATATATCTAACTCATCGCTATCTTTTCGATGGCCTACGTGATGTGTGGCGTTATTCAACCGTCCAATCCATATCCACTACTTCCTGCATACTTTTTGAGTGACAGCTTGTTGGTTGGCTTGTTGCCAGACTTCCTCGTTATTTATCCTTTCTGATCGGCTGTCTGATCTTTGATATTGCGAGAGTAGGGAGCATCTGTTAGTGAGTGTCTGCAGCAATTTATCAGAAATTATTTTGCTTTATGCATTCACGACCTGTTATTTTTACTGACAGATGTGTATACTTGTTTCAACTTGTAATTTATAATATATAGACTATTAACAACACCAGATGACCAGCGCAAACAAATAAACCTCCTATTGAAAATGTAGCAAAGTTCAATAATAGCATCCCTAGGGATGCGAACGCACGGGTGACCTTCAGCCGACCAATCATAAAAATAAGTGACTTTTGCACAAAAGTGATGTATATTTACAAGAAAATGCATGAAAACATACTAAACGAGGTATCCTTCTCTGACATGACTTAAAAATACGTCCCAATTATAATGAGGAGTATCAGTTGCTAAGTTAGACTAGTTTCTGTACACGTATTCACCGAGGTGGTTGAAGATGAGCTGTTTTTGTAAATTGTTTATCTCTCTTATCCTGTTGTGCAGTCTTCCCCAAATTCCCTTGGTTGAATTACTATTGTTTCCAGTAAGAAGATCAATGACTACTTACCAGGAAAATGTGGATAAGATGGATGTGGATGGATGTCCCAGCAACGACAATGGTTGGGGTCGCGTTAAATCACGAATTGGTAGAAGTTAGAATTCACGAGCCATTGAATCGGGTCCCAGTGGCTGAATGGTATACGAGCTTGCTTTGTAACCGGAAGGTCGTGGGTTCGAACCCCCTGTGGGGTGGGTGTGTACTTCCGATGCTTCACAAACTAGGATGAAACAGCTGTCTGTCCAGTACTCCCTGGTTTTCAATGCTTCTCTAACTGATATCAATCCATGATCAACTCGTAAAACATAACTAATCCTTACAAACCAAACTATAGAAAATTAAAATAAATGGCATCAACTCTCAATCTATCCCTAGTCGTAACCCTAAACCTAAATTTCATACTAACCCTAATTACAACCCTTATTCTAACCGTAAACTTAACCCTAATGCTAATTATGACCCTGATCCTAACCCTAAAGAGCTATTAACACATTGTTGAAACAGTACTTAAAAACGTGATCTGCGTGAAATTTACTGCTTAGCTGGTGTATATCATCGATGTTTCAGCTATGATAGTGACAGGTGTCGTTAACCAACGACTAGCATCTATTCAAGGTTATTGGAGCGTTCGCACTTCTGGGATGCTGTTGTTGAACTTCGCCTGAAATGTTACTCGACAACAACTACCCAAAAGAATTTATCAGAGATCATTTAAAAAAGAGAAAAAGGAGGGTAAAACCAGAGAATGACAAGAAGGACGAAGGCAATCACAATACCGTACAAAAATGGTACATCAGAGGCAATTCGAAGAAACCCCAAAAATATTGGGATTCACATCACATTTAAACCGATGAATCTAATTAAAAATAAGATAAATCAACTGAAAGATCCAATGAAAATGATGGGTAAGAAACAATGTGTACAATTGGTGGATGGTGGCTAGCAGTGGAATCCAGGATGCGCGTTTCGTCCTATTTGGGACTCGTCAGCTGGATGTACCTGCATTTCTCAGTGAGTGATGATGTTCCCACCGAGGCTCGGACCCAGTGCCCATATTTTCAAACGCCAAAGCGTTATCCACTAGACCACTTGGGCCACGAGAGCCACCTCTTGTGCAACGGGTCATATTAATTATTGAATTGAATTTTTGATTTTCCCGTCGATTGATTGGACCGAAGTGCTCGGTCTCAGGTTGACATGTCGGCTTCTTGTGCAGATGCTTCAACGATGTCTGGGCATTTAGTTAGTATACAATTGGTGGATGGCGGCTAGCAGTGGAATACAGGATGCGCATTTCGTCCTAAATTCAATTCAATAATTAATATGACCCGTTGCACAAGAGGTGGCTCTCGTGGCCCAAGTGGTCTAGTGGATAACGCTTTGGCGTTTGAAAATATGGGTACTGGGTCCGAGCCTCGGTGGGAACATCATCACTCACTGAGAAATGCAGGTACATCCAGCTGACGAGTCCCAAATAGGACGAAACGCGCATCCTGGATTCCACTGCTAGCCACCATCCACCAATTGTATACTAACTAAATGCCCGGACATCGTTGAAGCATCTGCACAAGAAGCCGACATGTCAACCTGAGACCGAGCACTTCGGTCCAATCAATCGACGGGAAAATCAAAAATTCAATTCAATAAGAAACAATGTGATTTACTAAATATTTTGTGCCTAGTGTCAGACTAAATATGTGGGTCAAACATCCAGATCACTCAAAATAAGAGTGGATGAACATAAACGCCTAACCAAAGGTCAACCAACAGGAACATAAGCTTACAACAGTCTAGGAAGAAAACCGTCTATGGCTGTACATGTATGGGACAAAATTCACAATATCGATTGGAAAAATGTTTGTATTCTGAAAACTAATATGGACAAATGGAAAGAGGTCACACCGGATACATGTAACAAGGGTGACTCAGCACAACTCAGCACAACAACCTGGAATATAATTCTGAATACACGAAAATGAATGAACAAAAAAGGGACTATATATATGTGAGTACAAATTATAAATGTGGGAATTAAAAGTAATAATGATAATAATAATGGTCTTATCAATAATAAGGATGAAAATAAAACGATTCTAACAATTGGTATGAACATGGGCAGTAATTTTGCTCGAAATATTACCAATAACAAAAACTTGTGTGTACACCACTCAAATATAATTATAGTTTATTTGATCTATTCCACAATGCTCAAAATTTTTACTGACATTAGTTGTAATTTAGTGCGTCGGTGGCACAGCGGTTAGGATGCTCGCCGATCATGCACATGATCCAAGGTTCGATCCCCGGCCACAGACGCACTCCTTTACCTCACTAATTCAGTAGTGAGACTGGCAAAGAGGAAAGGTTGATCATGAGGCTAGCAAACCCATCCTGTAAAAATAAAAAAAACACTGCTACAGTAACTTCAAGCCTCTAGCTTAGAGCCCTATTTCCACTGGGAAAGTGAAGGGAAAAAATTGTAATTTAGCGCTATTATTTCTGAATCGAATCGACCGCCTTCATCTCAAGTATGTAGGGCTACATGAACAGATGCCTTGACTTCCATCTTGATCCCACCACACTCTCAAAAATACGATCAATAAATTCGTTTCAAAAATATAAAAATAACATCATATTTAACCGTCTATACAAATGATGGTCCCTATAGGTTAGTGGATAACTCTTTTTGATGTTGAAAACGATCAGTGTGGATTTTCAGTTTCAGTAGGGGAGGGGGTAGCCAATCAATAAAATGTGCATCTGTATATGCTTTTCTAGTGAACTGCAGATTGTGAGAAATAAACAAATAACATCTTATATATTCAGAACATGAATATATATATATATATATATATATTATTTTTCTCATTCCTAAATGTTTACTATAACTTTCGAAAACAAAACAATAAATAGTGAAAATTTATTATTATTAATATTATTTTCTTTCTTTCCTTTTTCAAAGTGTTCGCTTACAGGCATGCATGCAAGCACTCTCGTAAGCATGAATAGTGAATTAACTAAGTCACGTGAACGGATGCCTTTTCGCATCGATGTATCTGTTTGAATAATTCTCATCACGACACAACTTTTCTTTATAAAATCAACCATGTGTGAATGAATGAATGAATGAATGAACGAACGAACGTAACACCGTGTTCACTACCCACGGTGTATACTATTAATTGATATGAGTAGTTGTAAACCATACTAGTGTCAACCAGCAATGTTTGCAAGCTATATGAAAGAGATTTAAACAGTAAACAGCTGTTTTACTCATTTGAGCTGAGGTCTTCAACGGTAATAACATGGTTATGACTGAGCTGAGATAGTCAATGCACCCGAATTTTGGTTAACTACTCAGTCGAAGTGGATTTTTAACACCAATGTTAAGTCGGTCCTTCTATACGGGTTAGAAACTTTCACTGCGTGCCACAAAAAGGATTTTATCAACAGCTGCTCACTTCGCTGGCTCCATACTGAAGATCAAATGGCCAGCCATCCTGCCAGAAAGAATTAGCAACAAGAAACTCTGTCTGGGAACAAACCCACAGGCGAGAGCCGATCACTCAACATGTATGTAGGAGAAAATGAAGATGGGTCAGGCATGCGTTGAGGAGACCATAGAAAGACATTACCCTCAATGCAGGCCATCACTCGAGTGGAATCCCAATGGGGAGCGATGAGTGGGTAGTTCATGCGAGGGTGTTATAGAGGAGACCATGCGAGTTGGAGGAGATGAGAGATTATGGGCAACCGTGGTTCAGACTAAAGAGGACGGGAGAAGACTGCGTCATATTACGAAGGCTATTGAAGGTTATCAGTAGGGTAGGTAGTACGTCACCTAGCTATCTCGTTACTACTGTAGCTGAAAAACACCTGAAGTCAAGCGACAAATAGGTTATGCCCATACTGCCTGACTCTCAGCACCCTCTTTATTCACAACTCTCCACCTACATCTCATCAGGTAAGATTAAAGGTCATTACAGAGGATTATTTACTTGCACAACTAAGCAGAAAACCTCAGCCATACCCTATTTAGCCAGCGTTTTGTATGACAGAGAAAGTGTTAAGCGTGAAACTTATGACTTATTACGTGGTTAGTAAAATAAATGACTATTTTATATTCTGCTAATCGTGATTTATGGTGACACTATCTTAATTATCTTGTCATTTTAGTTATTAACATACTAATTATTATTATCACTTTATACTTTTTGTACATTTTCGAATTTATTGTTACTGCTAATGCTGAAAAGCTGTTATTATCAATCTTGGTCCCCTATACCCTGTAACGTATTTTTATCGTTGCTGAGTAAATTAGGTACCAACACTTGAATAGGTGCAATATTGTATCACAAGTACTGTTTTGGGATTAGGCAAATTATTATTTTCTATAGTTTAGTTTGTAAGCATTAGTTTTGTTTTTACTAGTTGATCTCGGATTGATATCATTTAGAGAACCATTGAAAACCAGCGCTGGAGTACTGGACAGCTGTTTCATTCTAGTACCAGTACTCCCTGGTCTTCAGTGATTCTCTAACTGATATCAGTCCGTGGTCAAACTCGTAAAAAGAAATGTAATCTTTACGAACCAACTCTTGAAAATTAATCTGATGCTCGTCAGTGGCTTGTTACAGGACGGAGTTTCCTGGAGTTCTAGTGGGAAGCCGTGACCAATGACGTCCAACCAGTCAGGTCTGAGGATGGGTTTTTCACCGATGACATTGGTTGGAGGTTACGCTAGAACACGAATTGGTAGAAGTTAGAATTCATAGGTTGGCCAATGAATCTGGTCCAATCGGTTGAATGGTATACGAGCTTGCTTTGTAACCGGAAGGTCGTGGGTTCGAACCCCCTGTGGGGTGGGTGTGTACTTCCGATGCTTCACAAACTAGGATGAAACAGCTGTCTGTCCAGTACTCCTTGGTTTTCAATGGTTCTCTAACTGTTATTATTATTATTATTAAAAACTAAGCATAACTACATGATGCAGTATGTTCATCATGACTGACTGATATGAGTACGTAATGACTGCTAAGTAAATCGAACCGACCCCGTTTTAGATACAGTATTAATAATAATTATATCCTTATTCTGGATAGTATTTATAAAATGTACAGAATTTTCAGAGGAATTTATTCCATGATATTTCCTCTTCGGACAATATCTTCAAGTAAAATATTAATTGACAGTATATGCTTCTTGTGACACAATGGCCTCTGAGTTGAAGCACAAACTATTCCTTCATGATATATCTGCATTGTCTCCTCCAAGAAATCCACAATATCTGACTGGAAGGCAATTGTAAGATGTTCAGAAGTACAGTTTGAGGCCCAAGAACATAACTGGAGAACAGTTATCTCGTGTATTTGAACACGTTGCCACAAACAATCAGCAGCTTGTAAACATTTTAAACACACACACACACAAGAGTAGATAATACCATTAGAGGCTACATCTTAATTGATTAAAATAAACCGAATGCGAGAAAATATATGCAATAGAGAGATGGAAGCAACTGGTAGCCCAAGTCTTAAGCAGACCACCAATATATATAACCGGATGACGTTTCGAGCACAGTTTATTACTCATAGTCACAATGTGGCGTGTGCTACTGACAAGATTTGTTAGTAGTATATAAAGAGACATACATCGGCATAAAATATCAAACAGTGGAGAGATAAATATGACGTCAAAGCGAACAAATGAACCAGCTTTGCAGCAAAACATGGGAGACACGAAAAGAAGCCAAAGAAACGCTATATTAGACACAGAATAGAAAAACACGGGAGATCTATTCAAATGACGATTTTCAGATAAAGTGTTCATAATTTCACTAATATAGGGATACCGAATTCCGGGCCGTTACAATATCAGTTTACTTACATAGTCACACAATTTACTGCGTATATCGCTATCTGTCTTCTCATTGTTGTCTATTATAAATATCCATGTATCCGGTGTAAGCCTTGTGTCACTTTCATTGCACGTGTACGGTGTTGAATCAACCAGCAAAGATACCATGATTGGCCTGTTTCACTCGCCATCTAACTATATTACTATTTAATACTTTCGACCTGTCCCACCCTATTTTGTGATTACATGCAAATGAATGCACTGGAAGGGCCGATATGTTTTCTAGGTCACTTAATTTAACAGAGTCTGTCATTCAAGCTCTAGGTTAAATTCCCTGTGTTTTGAAAATCTAACTGACTCCGATCTACTAGTTTGACCTATTTAATTAACTTCACAGTCATGATATTTAATTTGGTAAATTATATTAATTTGTTTAATTGGAATTTATTGAGTCATTAAACTGACAAAATTTGTTTCTGAATGAGTTAGTTGGTGCGTCGGTGGCACAGCAGTTAGCATGTTCGCCGACCATGCACATGGTCCGGGGTTCGATCCCCTGCCGACGCACACCTGATATCTATGGTCGGCCTGCAAAATTTGGGCTACCGATATCCATGCTGAAAATTCCATACTTGTACCGAAAATACAGTGTGGAATCAAGCTGTAAATCAAAAATATAAAAAATAAATAAATGTCACCCTTATTGCAGACTCATTAAAAAATCCTTCGTATTGTATCTGATGTTCCTTCTTTATACAACAGTACTACAGTGGCTTTGGATTTCATATTATTTATGTTACTACTGTTATTTTTTCTATGGTTCTTCATATATTTCTGAGTAAATTCTGGTGGATAATATTCATTTGATCTCATTATTTAAATCCTCGGGCGTAGTAGTTAGATTTCTGGTCTGATTATATCGATATTTAACTAAATCTCAGTTTTATACATACAATAAAGACCTAAGTGATCTGGACATACGAAACGTTTTCTGTCCTGAGAAAATTTATTATTTCTCTACCATGTTACTGCGTATTCTGTCCAACACTAATAACCGAACTATTTAGCCACATCGATGGTGTAGCGGTGGGGTCACCACTAGGACACAGGTGCTCCCCCAGCGGGTTCGAGCCCACGCCGACGCACACCTGATATCTATGGTCGGCCTGCAAAATTTGGGCTACCGATATCCATGCTGAAAATTCCATACTTGTACCGAAAATACAGTGTGGAATCAAGCTGTAAATCAAAAATGAAAAAAAATTCTAGCAAACATTTTCCTTGCGAACTAGAGAATGGGCCTTTAGAAGATGTAACTGATGAACTAGAATTCTACTGCTGGAGTACATGTATGATAGATACATTTTCGATTATGAAAAATGAGGATGAAGCGAAGAACATCCTGGACAAATTTAACCTTGTTCATCCTGCAATAAATCTTGCCATTGAGAAATAAAAAGGCTCTAGTATTTCATTTTTAGACGTCTTTATGACGAGAGAAGAGGATGGTACAATAAGAAGAAGAAGTGTATATATAAAGCCTACATCAACCGGTAAGTACACTCATTTTTTCAGTTTCGTGGCCTTGAAATACAAATGCAATGTAATAAAGTGCTTGATTCACACAGCAAGAACAATCTGCTTTAATGAATTTCTTAATGAAGAACTTAAAATTATTAAACACATTTGCTGAGTCAAAACAGTTATCCAGAAAAATTTATTCATAAGAATATGAATCAAAAATCGACGAAGTCCAAGGTACCAACAGTTCATAAAAAGGTCTTATTCTTACAAATTCAGCTCCTTGGGGACAACATCAGCGAGATACTAACATATCGCCTTAGAAATCCGGTAAAAAGAGCATTCCATGCTGCTCAGTTACGCTGTCTTCAAAATCACCCCTATTTGCGTTCAATAGCAAAAGATAAACTGCCTAATTTCGCCTCTTCTCTATTTGTATCTACTAATTTAACTGCTTCTGTTGAGCCAGTTACATAGGCCGTGCAATTAGGTGTGTTTCTCGACTGATTTCCGAGCATCACTCTGCGTGGTTAAGTAAACGATGAACAAAATCCATTCACAGCTCTATTCTATCTCATCTTGCGGATACAGAACACAAGGTTAATGTTAACGAGGTTTTCAAAATCATTTACCGCATACCAACATATCTTAACTTCGCCTTAAGAGTTCGTCTACTATATATTGTTGGTGCTGTTGGCGTCCACATTAAGGAGCCTAACTTATGTGTCCAAAAAAGCTGGTTCAGACATTGTCCTTACCTTGGCCATCTAGGTTCCAATGGTCCCCAATTTTTTGTAGAAATTTCCTGAATTTTATTTCATATTCTATTTGCTATTATATTTTTATTATTATTATAATTTATGCATCTTTAGTGAACTGTAATTCCATTGAACTTACTTAACAAATCGATGTTATTAAAAAAAACAATTTTGTTATTGACGACTATTCTAGAATATATTCTATGTATATAAACATATATATATATGTAGAGCCTAAAGAAGAAATTGCCTTAAAGGATATTTTGCTTAGTTTGTTATTTCTAGATATCTGAATGAATATTTTCGCAATATTTTAAGTTGGTGCTTATGACTGTTGAGATGTTGGATTTATTTTCATCCCATCGATTCTGAGTGGAACACAGTACTTGAAGCCTTGAAGTTTCACTGATGGTGGTGTTGTTTTATAACGGGATGGGGTTATCAACCTCAGTCCGAACTTCGTGTCATTTACAGACTTACTATCATCCAGTAAACTAGACGAGGTTTCTGAGTGTGTGGGCCAGGAATCCAACCTAGCCCTCCCGAGTGACCAGCAAGCACTTTCCACCAGCGAACCAACGGTGCACTGAGACACTGTTTATCATATCCGTTTCAAAAATTAAAAAAAAGAAGTAGAGTGTTAAAAACGTGAAGTTATATGACTGATGACAACTGACGATGAAATCCAGGACGCGTGTTTCGTCCTACTCAGGGCCTCTCGGCTGGAAGTAGTTGTGTGGTGAGACCAGCTTGCTAGCCAATTGATTGACATTAATCTACGTCAATGTCTAGGTCACTAATATGGGCCATGAGAAAATATGAAGAAGGCTGTTTCAACAACCAATCACAGCAAACTTAAACGTGGGCAAATACGATTCGCAGATAGATGGCTCCACTTACCGAGGAACTCGAAAACAACCAATCAGAAGACTGCGTTTGTCTACTTGACTAGGCTATAATAATGTATGTGAAATTTATATAAATACGTGTTGATTTTCGTAATAAAATGATCTGTTGCCTGGCCCTTGTCTTCTGTTGTTACAGTTGTATACCCGATTAGTGATGTTATTCCTGTTTGGACTGGAATCTAGCACCTATCGTTTCAAAAATCACCAGTCACTGTGGATGCTGACACATCCATCTGATGAGTTCTAAATAGGACAGAATGCTTATGCTGGCTCCTAGCACTAGCCACTGCTGGTACCAGCTTAGTAATATGGTGTATATCTGAAGAAGTCATCGAAGCGTCCCTAGTAGGAGCTGCTTTATCAGCAGAGACCAAGTGTTTCGGTCTAATGGGAAATCCATTCCATCCGATAACTTCTTCAGGTTCTACGGTTATATATCTATAATAATTACAGAATTATTATTATTGACAAAATTGCATTTTCGTGCGTATTAGATGGCTAGAGAAAATAAGCAGGAAGCCTTCCCTTCTGAGATTCGAACCGGCGTCACCCAGTGCTACAATCTGAGATATGACCACTGAACTATCCGGACTAGCCATTAAACTCCTGTAGGACTGTATTGGATACTTATGGTATGACACTTGTCAGTAACTAATGTAATGTCTTTAATCCTATCTTTAGTGCGTACTGAATTTCATCAATCGAGTGTTCAATGTAGCCACCATACTGGGTGGCTCACCACTACGGTGCACTGTGAATTGTTGGTATTAGATGGATCTGGATGGCCTCCGACTTCAGCACTGGGTAACGCGGGTTCAAATCTCAGAGGAGCATAGGTTTCCTTGAAGTTTGTAGATATGCTTTGCTGACTGGTGAGTGCCGACAAGCACAAAACCTAGTTGGTAAGCTTCCTGTGGCCGTTTGCCTCCAACAATCTAATATCAACTATTTACAGTGCACTCGAATGGCGAGCCATCTGGAATGGTGGCCACATTACAAACCTGACTGATAGACTTCAGTCTGCAATAAACAAACGACTAGACACATTACACTAGTCAGTAACTAGTGTCCAATCAATAGCATTATTTTTGTTCTAAAATAATTTTGTGTCATTGACATTTCAAAGGTTATATGCACAGCAATTATGAATAGATTATAGTTCAAAACATGTGTGTGTGTGATAATATGCACCACTGTAACTCCAAATTGAACACCAGTTCTCCAAAGTAAATAGTCATGAATAGCAAAGAATATATTGTAATCAATGTGCGTCGGTGGCACAGCAGTTAGCATGTTCGCCGACCATGCACATGGTCCGGGGTTCGATTCCCATTTGACGCACTCCTTTACCTCACTTATCTAGTAATAAGAATGGTAAAGAGGGAAGGTTAGGCATGAGGCTAGCAACCTTATCCTGTAAAATAAACACTGCTACAGAAATGTCAAGCCACTAGCTTGAGGCCCTATGTTCCACTGGGAACGTGAAGGAATAAAAAAAATGTTCATGAC
The DNA here is from genome assembly GCA_944472135.2 of Trichobilharzia regenti. NCBI lineage: Eukaryota > Metazoa > Platyhelminthes > Trematoda > Strigeidida > Schistosomatidae > Trichobilharzia > Trichobilharzia regenti. Next base: position 43,920,598 of record OX235263.1, read on the forward strand.
TAATGTTCACATTAAATTCGACTGATACTAATTATGAATTTTATATGGATGGATTATAATAATAATAATGAATTAAAACGGAGAGAGAATAGGGTAGAAGGTTGTATATATATATATATATATATATATATATATATATATATACCTTCTTGAGTTGCCATGTTGACATTGTTTACTAGATTTTTTCTGCTTTCTGTCTTCTCTCACCCCCTTTTTCTTTTTTCAGTTTGACAGTATATAAATTGATGGTGCGTTCACCTTATACTGTTTTCTCTATTACCTTTCAAACAATGAAGTCTGAAATGTTATTATTTATAACCATTGTATTTTCAGGTAGTTTGCAGCTGATGAGAACCTGTGAAATAGAATGATATCATTTTATACTGCAAATCTGGTCTTTCTTTCTCTATCGAAATATATAATTTACTTTATTCCAAAAACAGCACTTATAATACAGAATAGAATTCTCAGCATTTGTCACAATATTGCATCTGATTTACTTAAAATATACATAAAATTAAAACTTAAAACAAAAGCAACCGGAGGAATTTGTCCACGTTTCCGATATAAAGTCAAACATATTTGAAGCACAAATTGAGATCATTAAATATAATAATAATAATAATAATAATAACAGTGAGTTTGTTTCAAACAGTATTGTTGATTCAGTTTGGAAATTTTAGCATGTTATTATAGAGTAATGAATCTAATGTTCTCTTGATATAGTATAGTGAGGGGAAATACAAGATTAACTGTGGTAACACAGCTTAAACGATGTTCACACTTATGGAAAATAAATAAATAAAAACAGAAAATTGAGAGGATTATAAATATAAGAAATACAATAATAAAGGTTGGTACTGTAAGGGTGGAAGAAATGTTTTATTTAGTAGTGCGAAGAAGGATAGTTAGTTCATCCCTGACACCATATTCATCACATAAAATACGTGCTAAATATGCTATAGTAGAATTTTTATACTTAGATGTACGTGCATAAATTCTTCTGAAAAGACTTCTTGTTTTACCTGAGGAGACACAGGGTTGGGGCTGCAGGTATATATATATATATATAGTGTGTGTGTGTCACTGGGTAAGTTATTGACTAAGTTTAAATAAGAAAATAAAAGGTTCGTTTATAAAGGTCCAATAAAAAGTGGCTAGGGGAATTCATACCTAAAGAATGGAACGCCATACCTAAAAGAGCGATGCAGTATAGTAATCATGAATTTATAGATTCCTTTGCAGGCCAAGGTAAGACTAGTGACTGGACCTGGGTTTTTTGCATACATTGTACTGGCTATTTTAAGCAGAGTACAGTATTCTCCGTCATTTAGAGTATTCGGCACCTGGAGGCTATCGACAATTTATTTGATACCTAATAGATGATAGAGACAGATTCTCCAGTATTAGCTTTATGGTCTGTTTGGAAAATGTGGTCTAATATTGAACTGTTGAAGATGGTCTTCACTACACTTTTATTTAGCCACACTGGAAGGTGTTCTGGAGCACGAAGATCTAAGTTCACAGAGTGGCTACCAATATAACTGACCCCACATGAGTAGTTGAAGCTCTGTGTAAAATAAGATGCGGTTAGTCTAGGTACTTCATGTTTCAACTGAGAAATTGACTTTAGTAACACTGGTCAGTAACTAGTGTAATTTGTCTAGTCCTTTGTTTGGTGCAGACTGAATTTTATCAGTCAAGTTTGAAATGTGGCCACCAATCTAGGTAACTCGCCAACCATCTAATACCAACAATTCACAGTGCACCATGTTGGCGAGCGATCCAGTGTGATGGCTACATTATAAAGTCGACTGATAGAATTCAGTCTGCCGTGAACAAAGTACTAGACACATTACACTATTAAGTGACTAGTGTCCAGTCATAAGTACCCAGTACAGTTCTACAGGAGATCAATCCCAAGCTCGAATAGCTCAGTGGTAATATCTCTGACTGTAGCACTTAGTGACACCGACTCGGATCTCAGAGGTATACGAGTTCCTTCAAGGCTGCAGGTACGCCTTGGTGAATGGTGACTGCCAACTAGTACGAAATCTAGTTGGAAGGCTTCCTGTGGCCGATTTCCTCCAATCATCTAATATTAACGAAATTATTAGTTCCCTAAGTAGCTTCGATTTATTACGTTGAAAACCTCTCTGAAATGGTGTGTGTATATGAGTAAACTGTTACTGCATAATAATTCAAAACTTGTGCATTTGTGATTGTCTTTATAAATTTAGTACTAAACTAGCCGCCAAATATCAAAGTAAACGATCATGAATGACAGTGAATATATTGTAATGGTGATAGATACTAATGATTAGTGTTCGGAATGAATTTCATTGGGTCTGATTATAAAGTGCATATTAAATAAATTTTAATATTAAAAACCGGGACAAGAAGTCCATATGCAAATCATTGTCGTCAACGTAAACAGATAAAGTTAACTTAAGAAGATAAAACATTTATGTGAACTTTCATCAAGATTTGACTGAATGATTCCACAAACATTAGGCGCTGAGTGAAATGTTAACATAGGCAAAACGAGAAGACAAATATCTCCAGGTGATGCGAGCTTGCCCTGTAACCGGAAGGTCCTGGGTTCGAACCCTGTCAGTGCGTGCGTACTTCCGATGATTCCCGAGCTAGGATGAAACAGTTGGCTGTCCAGTACTCACTGGTTTTCAGTGGTTCTCTAACTGATATTAATCTGTGGTCAAACTCGTAAAAACCAATTTAATCTGTACAAACCAACTCTTAAAGATGGCATTATATTCTAGTTTCTTTAAAATCATTTTACAACTAGCATGGATCACAATAATAAAATAAAATGTATGAACAATTACTCAGTTATATAAAACAAAAGTACATATTAATAACCAGTCCTATTTTATTAGGTCAAGTGGTCCAGGGTAGGCAAAGATTGAAGTTTGGGATACATGTGATTTGTGCAAAGTGTTTCCATCACTTTTAATAAGCTTGAGATGGAGTTATATGAAATAAATGAGAAGCAGTCATGATTATTGATTTTGTGAGCAGACATTAATAAATGCTTTTCAAGGAATGATGATAGATTTCTGAGTAAATTGAGTACATATGGGTTTCCTATGTGACTTAATAATCATTTTGGAACATGTTCTTTTCGATGAAATTGAAACATTCTAGGTAGGTTCTACCTATTTATATGTCACCATAGCCACAGGTGAACTTGTAGATATAGTGTGAAATAGAGTTCACAGAATTCCATCCATCAATCGTACTACTCGAAAATGTTCGATATATAAGGGAAAGAGATGCGGTAAAGAATGTGGATTTTACAGATGACGAAAGACTTTTAGCTGTCAATTGCATGATCTGATCAGCCTTGAATGGTAGTTTAATAAAGATAAGGTTAGTTCAAGTATTGGTTTGTAGGGATTTGATCGATTGGTTACAGGATTTCATCATGAGCAGACATTCGTTGGGGAACCACTGGAAAACCTGGAAGTACTGGGCAGCTGTTTCGTCACAGTGGTTTGGGACTCTTCATCAGTTCGCACTCACTACAGGGGCTCGAACCAAGGACCTTATTGTTACAAGACTAACGAGCTCGTATACCATTGAGCTACTGGGACCCGATCCAATGGCCAGCCCATGAATTCTAACTACTGTCAATTCACGACATAGCGCGACCGCTAGCCAATGTCTTCGGCGAGCGTTTGTCCTCGAAACCCGGTGGGTCGCAAACTACTGTGACGAGACAGCTGTCCAGTACTTCCAGGTTTTCTAATGGTCCTCTAACCAATGTCAGCTCATGATAAATTCCTGTAAGCAAAGATAACTTTCTTTGGTATGGAATGGATAGTCTCTCTTTACCGTGACATATGATAAAGTTTTCACAATGTCGGTGGCACAGTGGTTAGGACTCTCGCCGACCATGCACATGGTCCGAGGTTCGATCCTCTGCAGACGAACACCTGATATCTATGGTCGGCCTGCAAAATTTGGGCTACCGATATCCATGCTGAAAATTCCATACTTGTACCGAAAATACAGTGGGAATCAAGCTGTAATCAAAAATAAATAAAAAAATTAAAGAGAATAAAACTAAGCGTATGCGCCGTAGCTCATCCATTAATATGTCTCTCGTGTAAATTTTACGGGCTCTTGAAAATGAGCATTTCAAGAGGGAACGCTTATATGCCATTTTTAGACATATGAATAGCTTAATTGTTCCATCATCTCTTCTAGACACTGACATATCCGGGAAAATCAGTTTATTATTGATTTCTAATTCTGAAGTCACTAGAATATTTTGATGAATGAAGCTTTTGTAAACCAAGGTCACTGTAAAGCGATTGTAAAGAAATTACGAAATGTTATCATCTGGTGATATTTGTCCCCTTACTGACTTATTTAAAATTATATTTATATAAATATCATCGAAATTTCATTAAATCATTCCGGAATTTTGTTTGGTTCGAACTTCATCGGTGAAATAATTAGAAAATTAGAATATCAAAGTTATGTATAGAAAGGGCAACTCTTGTCTTTGAAGTCCTCCAGCAGTACGTACCTATCGGAGTTCGAACCCAGGACGTTCTGGTTATAAGGTGAGGTCGTATACCATTCAACCATTGGTATCCGATTCCATGGCCAGCCCATGAATTCTAACTTCTGCCAATAATTCTCTAATTGATTTCAGCTCATGGTGGAATCCTGCAACCAATCACACAAAATCCCTACAAACCCAATACTTGAAAATTGATCTGATGCTCACTAGCGATTGGTCCTAATCAGGCAGTTAAACTGGGGTTCTCGTAAGAAGCCGTGACTAATGTGGTGTAATAGGTTAAAGGTAAGGCAGTAACTCATCGAAGAAGACATTGCGCAGTGGTCGCGCTATGTAATGAATCGGCAGAAGTTAGAATTGATGGGTTAACGATGGGTTGGGTCCCAGTGGCTTAGTGGTCTACGAGCTAGCGCGCCTTGTAACAAGAAGCTCATGGTTCTAACCGTATTGGCGGGTGCGTACTGATGAAGAGTCCCAAAGCAGGGTGACGAAGCTGCTGTCAGCTCTCCCAGCTGGTTTTCAGTGTGCCTCTGACTGATGTCAACTCATGATGGAATCCTTCAACCAATCAAAAAAATCCCTAAAAAGACAATACTTGGAAACTCTTGTCCAACCACATCTGTGTTATGAAAGGTCGTCAAAAATAAAACAAAAATGCATGAACTGTGATCAAGATGTGACCGGAAATTTATGCACTCTAAACAGTATGCGTACTTTTATGTCTGCCTTTAGTGGGAAAGTTAAGATAAAGGTCAAGGCGATATGGCGAGTAGGAAAGGGTCCTGTGACATACACTAATGTGCTTAGGTGAACCGTTACATATCATTCGTCAACATATTCAGAATACAATGAAATAAAACGATGATTAATGTTGGTTGCAATGGTGAGCCATTAATGCATCAACTTACGTCTCCATTTACATGCATCCATATTGGAAACATTACTTATTTCAATAAAACTTATAAACATATAAAGAAAGAGGGAACACATCTGCAGAATAATAGGAGCTCATTTTATTTCGTGGATTCTTTTCAAATGCTTACATTCTAAAGCGTATATATCAAGCTGCTCTATATGGGTGATCATAGCAGCTTGGTAAATCGCCAACGGTTAAACACTGGGGTTAAAACGACTTTTTATGCAGCTAATATCATAATAATTGAGAATGTGAAGCCCATATACCTATCTAATTCCTTAGTTAATGCGACAAAAAATGATGTCGAATCCCGCTGTATTAGCCTATTTGAATGTACGTGTGGCCACACAAACATACAGAGGACTCGTCGATCTCCACAGTTAAGGGCTTGAGAGTATATTCAGAAGCAAATAGAATCCCCAAAACCCATCAATGGTGAGAACAGGAGACTTAGCTCCCCTATTGCGATATATATTTTAGAGATAGAACATACAATTTATGATTATAAGTTTCCAGACCGTAGTTGTTACGAACTTCCTGGAATAATTTGAGCGCCGAATCAGATTGGTTCATTATAAATTATTCAAATTAATCCCAGCGTGTTAAGAAAATCAAAACAAGATCTTTCTGAACGTTTCGCTGTGTAAGCTGCCACAGCTTCTTCAGCAGATTTATTCGGATTTTTATTAATCATCAAAATACATAGTCAAACATTTTCACATAAATTGAAGTCAGTTTATTTGAAGGTCATTTGTCCATGGACAATTTTGCCAATAGAAATATGTAAGCAGTCATCCCATACATTTGTAATGACTAATTCAAATTGTTGGTGTGTTCACTCTTCTATAGTTGATTTGTAAAGATTAGTTTTTTATGAGTGTGTGTGTGTATGAATGTTATTTGTCATATGGAAAAGACGTGAATTCACATATGATAAACATGACACAACATTTTTTAAAAGGTCATGGAGGCTCATGGAGTGTTTGTTGTTTTTTCATCTGTCTTGCTTCATAAGAGTTTGCCATATAGGTGATAAGTCTATCCCTTCTCTCCTATTCACTCCATTCGATGTGGTTAAAATGTGCAATGCTTCAGAGGTCAATCTTTCTTTATGTGGATGAAGTCCTCTTCCAAGAATTTCGACATTGTCGAAATCAACCTTATGCCCGTTGTCTATCGCATGGATTGCTGTAACCGATCTTTTTTCTAGACCTTTTAATTCTACTTCATTTCTAGGTGGCGTTTCGTGCATAGTCTATGTTCATTCACTCTGCCTTCACCTGCCTACTGCTCTCCCCTTTATAGCATACATCACATTCTGAACATTTTATCCTGTAGACACAGTCGCTTTGTGACATTTTGGAACTATATCCTTGACATGCACCAATTGACTTCAGTTTATGTAAAAATCTTTGATGATTAATAAAATCCGAATAAATCTGCTGAAGAAACTGTGACAGCTTACACAGCGAAACGTTCAGAAAAATCTTGTTTTGATTTTCTTAACACGCTGGGATTAATTGGAATAATTTATAATGAATAAAATTTATGGTTACAAATCTTTTAGACCTATCTTAAAGCTTGTGGAAGCCCCAGCAGTTACAGAGTTCAAACCACCTTTATGCTATCAAAGCAAGATTTTGTAATCACACTAAACTTTCCTTTGTAAACTTTGTTTTGATACCAGGGTAGATGTACTGTTATCTTTCTTATTTGGTTTAGTGATCGTCATTAATACTTCGACCTTCAATATGTCCTAAGTGGTTTATTTTCTCACTCTTAACTCTTTATTAATTTCATATATGACAAGTCCGTGTGTGATCATCAGATTGTTCGAAATGTTCTGTGCGCGAATACACATTACATGATTCAGACAAACTACGTCTTCTTATTGCTTTGTCTAAATTCCTAATAGGAACTGATTGTTTTAAATCCTAAATAATACGAAATTATAAGTTACGAAACATTTGGAACACACTTTTCTCACAATGACATCGGGTCATGGATAGTAGAAGGCATAAGCGACAAATGATGTAAGTAGACAAATTATTCAGGTTAACTGTTTATAGTATAATTAGACAAGAGGAGAGGCTGTCAAGTTGGGATTTTCTTAGAAACAAGGATAGACTAGAGTCAGAATACAAGTCGAACAACACAGTGAATTCATACATATACGTTGGAAAGTTCAAGAAACTGGGGTTGAAATGTAAGAGTAAAATTGTGACAAAAAATTAAGTGAATTTTAAACTTGAATTGGTAAATACATTTTGAGTTGACATGAACAATATACTTATCTACTTTTGTTGAGTTAACGAGTATACCCTCATGGACTTTCCGTAATGTTATGCATAAACTCACTGTGATTTTCGATCTTGTATTCTGTCTCCGAGTCTATCCATGTTTTTAACCGAAATCTAAACCCTGCAGCCCACCCGTAGTCTAATTAGCCTTTCAACACTGATTATTTTCAAGTATCGGTTAGTAGGGATTTGACTGTTGGCTACAGGATCTCATCATGGCCTGACATAGGTTAGATAACTATTGGAAGACTTGGGAGTGCTGGAAATCTTTTTCACCCCAGTTTGGGACTCTTCATCAATATGCACCCAACCAAGGACCTTCTGGTTACAGGGTGAGCTCATAAACTACTACTCAGTCACTGGGACCCCATCCAGTGGCCTACGAATCCCAACTTCTATCAATTCACAAAATATCGTGACCACTATCCAATATCATGGCGGCGAGTATTTGTCCTCACGCTTGACCTGCTGAAAGATTTTTAAAAGTTCCACTATGAAATCTCCCCTGAAATGAAATGAGTAATCCCAACGTTTTCTTCGGCAAACTAATGAGAACTTCTTCAGGGAAATTGATCGAAATTAAAGTAACAAAGGTATATATATATATATATATATATATAAAACGACACATCTTGTTGTTAGTAAACCTTGTTGAATCATATGAGTCATGACCAGACATCAAAATATAATAAACAAAATTGCATGAACTTTGATCGAAATTTAACCGCACACTTATTATTATTAGTCTACTTTTGTTAAACACTGTAGACAGTGTAGTTTTGCATCAGGTATTTAGTGGTTACGTTCGTCTAAAGTGTATAGTAATCGATAAATGAATATGATAAATATATTCAAATGCGGTATAAAATGGTGTGTGTCCATGTCCGTGTGTGTGTGTGTACGAGAAGAAGACATAGACGATCTGGAATTTTGACCTTTTTATTTATCAATCAGTATTTGCCATGCATCAGCTAACACCACATGTTCACGTCTGTTCAAACTTTTGGGATTCACCCATATATGTAGGGCTTCTGCAGTTAGTCTTTCTTTATACGAACCAAAATTTTTGTATAAACTTTCCCCTATCATCATAGTCGATCTTATGTGCCGTTTCTGTAGAGTGTAGTATCATCGCTGATCTGTTTTCTGGCTTCTGCAGATCTGAAGAGGTCTTTGGAACCACCTGTAGACGTTGTATGTTCTCCTTTACACTTGTGTTTACTTGTCTGGAAGTTTCTCATGTATATACAGCGTCACAATGCCCACAATTTCGCTGCTACACGCAATTTTGTTGGTTGTCTTCTTCTATTTAACCTTTAGCCTTCACCAGTAATGAGTGTAAGGTGTTCGCTGCACTTTTTTGTCATGGTTATTAAGAATTCGCCTTATTTCATCGGATGTTTATTTACGATAAGGAATCACCACCCAAGTCTCATCAAAAGGTTTCGATTAGTCTTTATCTTCACTCTTCAAGTAGCTGTTAATAAAGGCTTTTGGATGATTATTTGATTCAAGAGTAAACTGAACTAATTTTAGATCCCTGTTAATCTCTTCCAACTGAGTAACTAGACGCCTGACTCCATTAATCAGATTCTTGCTCAAAGGTACTTTGGTGGTAAGGGAGTTCGCGGAACTGCAATCTAGGTATGTGTCCCAATGTATAGACTTTCTGAAGACATTTACCTACAGTTTAACATCAGGTTTTCTTTTACCAAACAATCCAAGAAAGCCAAATCATTTACGTCGGATTCAACCTCTTTTGAAAAATTAATGGAGTTTGACATAGTTTTTATTAAATAAAGAAGTTCTTTGACTGAGTGATTTGTCTACTAACATCATTTTGAAATTATGTAGCCTTTAATTTTTATCCATAACTCAACGACACTGCGGGAAAGGTATGTTCCAAAATCTTGTAACTTCCTGACGAGAACTGGCTGCAAGAAAAAATTGTAGACAACATTTACGTCAATGTTACTTCCTGAATCAGGGTCATGAGAAAAACAATAACAAAGCTTAACCTTGAGAAAATCACCAGCCAATCACAGCAGACTTAACGTGTGGAAATGTGATTCGCAGATATATGACTTCATTTTCTGAGAAATGGCCACAAACCAATAACAGAATAACCTTCAGAAAGAAAACAGCCAGTCAGAAGACATTGATTCTCCGCTAACAATAATGTACATAAAAATCTATAAATACCTATTGATTTTCTCAAATAAACGATCTGTTGCCTGGCCCTTGTCTTCTGCTGTTACAACCTACACCTTAGATATTGTTTGGTATGCAGGCAGTTAAAAAGAATCCACCAAATAAACGAGCTTGTATCACTCTTCAAATATATTTGCTCTTTTTTTGTTCAGACTAATTAAGAGAACCAGTTGTTTGAGAATGTAAACATATTTTGTTTTAAAAAATACAAATGATCAAGAAAATGAATTAGGCATGAAAATTAGTGATGTGTAAATCCATTTTATTTATTAATTAAGCCTTATCAATCATCAGCTAGTATCAAACAGTTACGTCTGTTCAAAAGTCTCTACAAAGGCGAATGAATCGCATGAACTTTACTGAGAGATGAGTGGGGGAATGTAACTATACAATGCGAAAGATCACACCAAAACGGTGTGCACTTCTTTCTGTACTTCCACTGAAACTGCTCTCGCAGATACATGTAATTTTGTGTATACAGCTGGAGATAACATGAGAAGGATATCTGTCGATTTCTGATTGTTCCAAAGAGCAAGTTGTTCGATAGACGGGAGCCAGCTTAATTGCAGGATAGGCTGTGCATAGTGACTTCTTCAATCTTCTGTTAACAATTGCTGTAATATTTTCACCTTTAAAATCAAGTTGAACGTAGATGGGCTTTTTCGACTGATGATTCGCTTGACATTTGAGCCATCAGATCTTCCGTACTTGTTAATGAACCTTTGAGGGTAACCGTTGTTTTTCAACATCTTTTCGAGAATCAAAAATCCTTCCTCTTATTTCCCTATAGAGCATAATCTCCTAGCTCTAAAGTCTCGACTAGTCCTCGTTTAAAACTGTTTGGACAAAAACTATTAGAACGTAGGTATTATATTTCTAATGCGGGCTTTCAGTAAATTGACTTCTGGAGACTAACACCTTCTAGGCTTGCAAGGCAATGTCGAGAAAATGGAGCCTTCTATCATTTTCACGTAGCATATTAAATTCAATATTAGTAGGTGCGTCGTTAAACAATCTGAGTAAGTTGGAAGCATGACTTTCATTGTTGTTCACAAATTCTACTAAAACTCCAGGTAACTTCATCCTGTAGTCAGTGACTAGTGAGCATTAGATTGTTTTTTAAGTGTTTGTTTGGAGGAATTTAGAATTCATGGTTTATTCAATTCAATTCTATTGAATGAATCGTGAAAGAACTGGCCTCGTAACCTGCACATTACCATTTCAGTCACCGTTTCTGATATCATGATTGCTCAGTACTGAAGAGACCCGAACTAACACGAAACAGCTGTTCAGTACTCTCTTGTTTTCAACATTTCTATAACTAGTGCCACTCTGTGATCTAACTCGAACTTATTCATTTTCCTACAAACTAACAGTTGAAAGAATAAGTCCCTAGGGTAACAGTCCATGTAGCTGTCTCTACAGATGCAGTTAAAGTGATAGACAAAAGAAGAGGTGGCTAGCCTAGGCACTTGACTTTGCAGATTTAGTATCACAACCGACTGTGTAAAGAAAATGACTTGCAATTAACCAAATTAAAAGTTCTTTGGATCTAGCATCTCACTTTATTAGTTATCACGTCTCTTTGGTGCTGCAGTTTCTTATTCACAGACTCAACACATTTCTTTTCTGCTTTCTTGAACATATTCTCTCCTGTAAACTTGTTCGACAGCTATTTTCATTTAAATTATTATATGCCACAGAAGTAACTAAGAGAGGAAGGACTTCAGATGAATATAGGGAAGATAGAGATGATAAAGATACCCGACTACGACAACACCAACAATCACCAGTCGCTATCAACGAAAGGAATTTGGACGAAGTCAGTTATTACATGTATCTAGGCAACGTCGTTTCAGCTACAGCCGGCGTAAACCAGGATGTACAATCCAGGATTCCATCGGGAAATTAAGAAAGACTTCATTAATGTTAAGTTAGTCAGTCAAAGTCAGAATCGGAAAGGCAAGATATTCCTTCATCGACTTGAAACCAGTTTGGAAATCTTCTGCACACCGCAGCATAAACAAAAAAGATTCGGATTTTCAATACAAACATGAAGTCGGCCGGTACTCTATACGGATCGGAGACTTTGTGTGTGATTTAAATTGTTTCCAACAAGTTACAGACCTTTATCAACAGCTGCCCACTTCGCCGGCTGCATACTGAAGATCAGATGGCCAGTCGGCCAGAAAGAATTAGCAACAAGGGACTCTGGCTGGAAACAAATCAACGAGCGAGAGTCAGTTGCGCAAAAAATATGTGGGCGAAAATGGAGATGGATTGGACATATGTTGAGGAATCCCTCGAATGACATCGCGCACAATGTAAACCATCACCGAATGGAACCCCAGTGGGAAGCCACGAGTGGGTCTTCTGTTTGAGTTTGACATGGAGGAGACCGTGTAGTAAGGACGAGATGAGAGATGATAGGCGACCGTGGAGACGGCCGAAGAGGACGGTACAAAGTAGAACAAAGTCAAGATGTGTTGCTGAAGTCCTATGTTCCACTGGAACCCAAGGGAATAATAGTAACAATAAGTCATTGTTTCCATATGGTTCAGAGGCTTGGCGAAATACGTCACCAAAAGCATTTTGAACAGTCTGCTGCCGACTTTTAGTAGCTGCTGCCCTCTTCGCCTCATACTGAAGGTCAGGGAGGATAAGCATCAAGGAATGCCGGGAATGAACCAGTCACGATGCCGTTCCCCAGTCAAAAGGCTGAAAGAAATGGAGATAGATCGGGCACATGGTGAGAAGACAGTTGATTGACATCGCGATCCAGGCCATCGCTTGAATGGAACCCGAATGAGAAACAACAAATTGGACGTCCGAGGGTGACATGTAAGAGGTCGTGCGAGGGAGAGATGAATGGTTGTGGACTGTCGTGGAAGCAGTTATGGAAGACTCCAGGGAAGAGAATGAAATGGTGATGGGTCGCTACAGGCTTATTTCCCACTCGAAATCCAAGGGAAAAATAATAGGAAGCTCTTCCCAATCATATCTTTCTAGCACATAACTCATAGCGCAGTATCCTCAGGAAATTTATTTTGTACAGTAGGGTCGTGGTAAAAGTAACGATGTTGTTACAATAAAATCTAATATTAAGACAGTGAGAAGTGTGTTAAGGATTCGTGAAGTTATGCTGATGAGAACAGGATTGCTTGGTATAGATCTAGTTTAACTTTATTTACTGTTCGTCAGAGTTCTCCTCATGTTTTTTTAGAGGCTTTCCCACTAGCATACAAGTTATGAGTGTTTCTGTGTATATGTTACTGCATATACTACTCACAGCTGTTTATAAGTAGTACATGCCACACATACAGCTTTTATATTCCTTAAACTAGGAATCGTGAAGTATGGGCATTGAAATACGCTATTTAAATAAATTTAAGGGAATAAATACGTTTTTAAACATTTGGAAATTTAAACATATTGTCTGATTACACTGAGTATTCGATTACCAACAGTTTGTTCTAGACCGGTCCAAGACGAATAACTACTATAGTTACTACTATAATAATTACTTTGGGTTCCTAGTTGAACATATAGATTTAGCAGTACGTCTTTAGAGTTTTACTCTCTTCCCTACTATCTTTTTCAAAGTAGACATATGACTGCCCCTAAGCTGTAGTTTTCTCACACACTTTTGTCAGTGTCACCATCAAATGCGCGAATAGCCGCTTCGCATTTGTGGGTTTGTTTATGATATTCCTTGAAGGTTTCCGCAGCGTATGTGGGTTCACCTCGCTTCCTTTCTACTTTTGTTGGGTAATAGGTTATTTTATGGTTCACTTCCAGAGATCTATTTTTTATTTTATTTATCGCTGTTTATCTGTTCTTCAGTATTGAGCAGTAACATGTATTGATAGATTACTATAGTCTAGGTGTCTGAGCCATATGGAAACGCATTGACTTGATCTTTTCCTTCTGTTGAGAGCTTTAGATCTCCACATTGAGAAAAAATAGTATAATTTACCGAATGCTATATAATAACTGTGAGGTCAATTACATAACTCATACTAGTAGTTCTGCAACATTTAGGTTATCGCAACAGAGAAATTTAGCTAAACCTATAGTTTATCAATCTACAAATAAATTACAGCCTTTGTAGCACATTTACTTGCATATAATCACAAAATAGGGTGTGGCTCTGGTAAAAATATTAAAATGTAAAATAGTTAGGTGGAGACAGAGAGACGTAATTCACCAAATATTTATTCATCGAATCAACAATAAATACGTGCAGTCGAAATGACACAACATCTCTCCTGAATATATCATGGAATAAGAAACTTCATAAAGCAATTTAGGAATGTGTGTGAAATGGATCGGATTTTGTTCTTCATATGGTTGTTTTTGATGTGATTGTATTTGGTGAGCTGGGTTGTTTAGTGGCGAAGTTTTCATTTTTCTTCTATAAACCCTGTTCAGAGCTTACTTCAGTGTAACCATGTGAAACTGGGCATTGCAAATGTCTAGAGCGAATCGATGATAAAAGGCAGTGGGAAGCCGTGACCAGTAGGGTACAGCAGGTTGGAGATGAAGCAGTAACTCATCGAAGAAGACATTACAAAATGGTTACGCTATGTCTTGAATTTGCAGAAGTTGGAATTCGTGGGTGGGTCATTGGATGGGGTCCCAGCACCTCTATGGTCTACGAGCTCGTTAGCCTTGTAACCAGTAGGTCCTGGGTTCTAAGCCTGGTGGCGGGTGCGTGCTGATGTAGAGTCCCAAACTAGTGTGATGAAACATTTGTCCAGTACTACCTGCAGGTTTTCTAGTGGTTCTCTGACTGATGTCAGCTCATGATGAAATCTTGTAACCAATCAATCAAATCCCTTCAAAACCAATACTTGATAAGGCAGAATGACTAGTTGACAGCAATTTTACATCATATGGAAAGCAAAACTCTTATATGTGCATAACACTTACGGTAAAAGTTTAGCAAAGGTATACAATCTATTAATTCACACATTAAGACAAAAAGAAAATGACTAATTAGCCTAATTTCTCAACATCATAACAAGAAGTTGATTTAAACACCTTGTTTCGGATACGAAGTAAACAATAAAATCAAATTCTTTATGCAAATATTTGACACAGTAAGAGAAAAAAAATGCACTTTTTTGAACTAACCGCCTACATGAAAGACACATTGCCTTTAAAATCAAGTGTGCACTTTACTTATCGACTCGATTTACATTTCCATATTTATCACTCAATATTCAAGTGATGAAAAGTTGACTTAAAAAAGTAGTTTAACTTTGGGTTCCGAGTGAAGTAAGTATAGCGCTTCGGTGTCTATGCTTTGAACTTGAATTGTGGTGTGTCTCCAGCTGTACTGAAGGCTTACAACATAATCTTGAAGATATTTTGCATCAGTTATAGTATAGCGGTTGAAAGCTAGGCCTTAGTCTGTTTATATAACCAAATTGGATATACCTTATCTTCAATACATTATTTGCACGTATCATCGTGTTATGGTGCTTATGGACAATATTTTGTGTTTCTTTGTGTTCCTTTCACGTCTCCTATGTGTCTCCACAACGCTGTATCATTTACCTTCACTGAAATTAAATGTATTTCCCTTAAATATGATGTTTATATGCCGATGATAGTATCTTTATATACTACTGATAAATGTTATCACTACAGTATGAGCCAACTTCTGCTTTTCTTATCGATTTTGTGTTCAACAGGCTGCGTTCTCACTTTCTTGAGATTGAGATGAAGTCTATTAGATTTTCGGTGTTATTAATTTAAACGCAGAAAAAACTTGGTACAATATGGCACCAAGAAAGATGCACTGAACGATAATAATAAAACAACATATATCAAAAGTAATATATATATATATAAGTAGAGAACGGATAAAGAACTTCATCTGGAAGGAAAACAGTCATGCTTAAGAAGTGCAGACAGTATTCGTTAACTGTCATCGTGAAGGGGAGAAAGAAGGAAATTGCAAGACGTTCACCATTGATTACGATTCTTGGCCATATCCAGTAACGTTTCGAGCTATCTCGCGGACCCCGAGCAGGGAGTCATGACGCACCAACCGACGCACCTACAACGCCACGTCATGGACTGACCACCCCTCCACCTTTTCAGTCCCGTCTCAGGGCTAGCGAACAGAGACCTGTACGGGAGCCTCTGGGATGACATTCGCAGCACATTTCCAAGCCACCGGAGCCGGTGTTTCCAGATGACGACACTCAATGAATGGTGATCTCCACTGTGTTCAAACACACGCCACCGAACCTCAGAATTACTCATAAGATGATGCCATCGAACGCAAGCAATCCTGTGGAGACAGCGATGACCGAACACGCAGAGTCGCCGCACATCCTCAGCTCGGGGAGGCCAGGTTTCACAGGCGTAGAGCAAGACAGCCTACACCGAAGCATTGTATACCCGACCTTTGACAGCCAGGCTAACATCGCGACGGCACCATAGGTGGCTCAAGTTGATGTATGTCACCCTAGCCTTCATTATACGGTTGGAAATCTCATCCGTCCCCCCCCCGCCAGCACTCACACAACTACCCAGGTACACAAACTTATCAACAACTTCAAGCGGTTCACCTGCAAGAGTGAGTGCAGGTACAGGCTCCTGCCAATCTTGTAACACTACTTTGCATTTAGACGGCGCAATGTACATACCATACTTACAGACACTGATCGCCAACTGATTAAGTGCGATTTGGGCAGCCTGCATGCTATCGCACAGTAAGACGATATCGTCTGCATACTCGAGGTCGAAAAGTCTATCTCCAGGTAGCAGATCTACACCACCTTCACGCACATCCTTCAGAGCTGACTCCAGAATGTCATCGATGGTAAAGTTAAAGAGAAATGGACAGATTGGGCAACCCTGTCTAACCCCACTGTTGGTTGGGAACAGTGGTGATAGTTGGTTGTATGCCCTCACTCTACCTGAGGTGTTTCTGTATAGGGCTTTCAAGATGTTAACAAATTTCTCAGGTACACCTCTCTCTAACAGACAGTTCCAGAGCACAGTTCTGTCCAACGAATCGAAGGCAGCCCTAATATCAAGAAACACAACGATCGTTGGCCTGCAATACGTGTGGCGGTGTTCCAACAACTGACGAAGGGTGAACACATGATCAATGCATCCACGACCTGAACGAAACCCAGCCTGCTCTTCGCGAATCAATGCCTCACGTATTTTGCACAGCCTGCGAAGCAAGACAGTAGCCAATATTTCAGACGCGACTGATACCCCTATGACTGTCACATGAATTACGTCTACCCTTTTTAAAGATGGGGACGATAATGGCTTCGTTCCACATTGATGGAACACCCTCACTCTCCCATACCTTCCTGAACTACCCAATTAGAGCCATTTTGAGAGTCTCGCCACCATCTTTAAAAAGAGCTGGGTGTGGATTGTCTGGTCCAGGCGCCTTATGGCGTTGTAAATATGCCCACACACGGATTTCATCTTGAGCAGGGAGTACTGGACAGCTGTTTCGTCCTATTTTGTGACTCTTCACAGTACACACCCACCGGCATTTGAACCCAGGACCTTCTGGATACAATTTCATGATTATAAGTTTCCACACCGTAGATGTTACGAACTTCCTGGAATAATTTGAGCGCCGAATCAGATTGATTCATTATAAATTATTTAAATTAATCCTAGCGTGTTAAGAAAATCAAAACAAGATCTGTTTTCTCCTGCATATTTGTTGGCTGGCGATTGGTTCTTGTTTTGTTTGTTCCCATAATTCCTTGTTGGTGATTCTTTCCGACCCGGCCATCTGATCTTCAGTATAGATCCAGCGAAGATAGTTGTTAATAAAGGTCTGCAACAGGCTGTTGGAAATATTCTTTGTGACCCACCCGCCGAGTTTATGATCTGTATAGATGAACTGACTGACTTGACGTTTGTATTGAAAATCCGGATTTTTTGGTGATGTGGCTGAGTGACGAAGATTTCCAGATTGATTTCAGGTTGATGAATGTGTTTCTCGCCTTCCCGATTCTCCCTCGATTTGACATCCTCGTCCGTTCCTCCTGTAGTTGAGACAATGCTCCTAGATAAGTAAGTGAATGAAGTGACCTCTTTCAAATCCCTCCCGTTGATGGTGATTGATGTTGGATGTTGTTGCTGTTGTTGGTTAGTTATTTTCATAACCTCCGTCTTGTCTATGTTTACCTGGAGTCCTGTCTTCGCCGGCTGCTTCTTCGACGACCAGTTTGTCAGTTTTCGCTTGTAAGTCTTCGATTTTGTGTGACATCAAACATA
Organism: Trichobilharzia regenti; assembly: GCA_944472135.2. Lineage (NCBI taxonomy): Eukaryota > Metazoa > Platyhelminthes > Trematoda > Strigeidida > Schistosomatidae > Trichobilharzia > Trichobilharzia regenti. The sequence continues at coordinate 43,938,848 of OX235263.1, forward strand.
AATCATCCACGCGCGAAATCCAGGTCTTCTACGTTCTTCGCGTCGGTCCAGGATATCCCTCCCTATCTTCTCGTTTCCCACTCACTGTCTGACGCATAATCCAGTCAGTCCACCACAATTAGGAATGTCATTATTGATAAAAAGCACCTTGTCTGACTCCTGTGTTTACTCCAAACGCCGCCTCGCTGAGTTTTCCGTTGTGGATGACTTGACATGTGCCGTTGTCGTACAGCTGCTGAATAAGGTTGATGAATATTTGAACGCTGCACGCCATAGTACTCGAGTAATTTCCAAAATACTTCACGGTCAACGCTGTCGAAGGCCTTCTCAAAGTCTATAAAGTTGAGGTAGAGGTTTCACGGCCATTCCATGCTTTTTTCTGTGATGATGATGCGTAGAGTTGCAATTTGGTCAGTACATGATTTGCCTTTCCTGAATCCAGCTTGTTCTGGTCGGAGTTATGCATCCAGTGCGTCCTTTAATCTCTCCAGGATGATGCGATTCAGGATTTTACTTGGCGTCGATAGGAGCATGATTCCTCGTCAGTTCTTGCAGAGTGAGGCGTAAGTCGCCCTTCTTTGGTAGTTTCACGAGGTAACCTTTCCTCTAGTCAGTAGGCACCTTTCTCTCCTTCCAGATCTTTTGCAATAATGGAGTGAGTCAGCATGTGTGCTTTAGTCTCTGGGTTCGCTTTCAGTGCTTCAGGGGGTATTCCATCTGGCCCGGCTGCTTTTCCAGCTTTCAGAAGCTTGATTGCGTTCAAGACTTCAGCTCTCGTTGGAGGATTGGTGTCAACTTGGAGTTGTGTGCGCACTGTTGTTGGTATTTCTGGACGAGTTGCAGGTAATGGTCGGTTCAAGAGCCCTTTGAAGTGATCCGCCCATTGTTTAATCTGTTTTTCTTCCTTGGTAATTGGGTTCCCTTGGCTGTCTTTTATAGGTTTCGCTTGCATGCATTGCTATAGCCGATCTATTTTTTCTAGACTTTTAAATTCTACTTCATTTCTAGGTGGGCGTTTCGTGCATAGTCTATGTTCATTCACTCTGACCTTCACCTGCCTACTGCTCTCCCCTTTATGGCATGCATCACATTCTGAACATTTTATCCTGTAGACACAGTCGCTTTGTGACATTTTGGGAACTATATCCTTGACATGCACCAATTGACTTCAGTTTATGTAAAAATCTTTGATGATTAATAAAAATCCGAATAAATCTGCTGAGGAAGCTGGGGCAGCTTACACAGCGAAACGTTCAGAAAGATCTTGTTTTGATTTTCTTAACACGCTGGGATTAATTTGAATAATTTATAATGAACCAATCTGATTCGGCGTTCAAATTATTCCAAGAAGTTCATAGTACCAGCGGTCTGGAAACTTATAAAAACACATCAGCTGGTTGGATTCTAGAAGGCTTTCACCAGATCATGTCATCTCGTCTCTCCGATTTTAGAGAAGAATAAGTTATTTTTTAAAATATTTCTCCTGTGCTTTGAAGTTTCTTTAGCGACTGAACTGACTTTTCGGGGTAGGTACTTAAACACTTCACAGACAAACATCCTCCTCTGCAAAGTTTTCAGAAACAACAATTATGTCGTCTTTAAAGCTTATATCGATACAAATTTTAAAACACGACTTTTTATTATTTGAAATCACAGGGAGTTATTTTACGCTGGAATAAGCTGTACTTCATCATTGCTCGGATAAGTCCCATTACCCTACATTCTAGTGGGTAGATCAGAAATAGTCGATTGTCAATCATCCAGAATCTTATTTTGCTCTTTCTTATACATGCTTTTTTCCAGAATGTCTATAAGATCCCTGTTCAACTTGAAATACAGTTGTATAACTGTTAGAACACGTGATAAAAGGAAAAGGATTTGTTAAAAAAAGAGTATGGAAAATAAGGAAAACTTACACCCAATTATGTTTTCAACTTGTCTATAATTTCTGTCATTAGAAAAGTTAATTTGAATTGTTTGGTACACTTAAATGCCTTTCAAGGTCACCACTGATTTATTGATCCTTCAATTATTATACTGAAATGTGAAAATAATCAACCAATCAGATGAAGACAATCTTTATTCCTTCAGTTAAAAAATTTATATAGAGTGATATCAGTCCATTTAAACTGCAAAGGCGAAAAAATCACATAGAAGTGACTTTATGGTACCAAACTAAATGGTTTTTTCAGGAAGTTGGTGAAGGACTAACAGCTAATGAAGTTCAGTATATACTTACATACCAAAAAGTTGTTGGCTTATAGTTGATCTCAAGCAAAGTACTCGTATGGTGCAGCAGGTCGGGTATGGGAACAAATACTCGCCGATGACATTCACTAGTGGTAGCGTTATGTTGTGAATTGGTAGCAGTTGGAATTCATGGACCATTAGATCAGGTCCCTGCGGCTTAATTGTCTACAGACTCGCTATTCTTGTGACCAGTAGGTCCTGGGTTCGAACCCTAGCTGTGGGTGCGTACGAGTGAAGAGTCCCGAACTAGTGTGACGAAACAGTTTTCCAGTAGTCCCTGCAGGTTTTCCAGTGGCTCTCTCACCTATGTCAGCTCATGATGAAATCATGTCACCAAAGTACCATAAGTCAAAGATACGGAACAGAAACCTAACAGATGAGAACGCACTAATGACCTTGCTCTCAAAAGCCAATTTTAGTCTCTAGCATAATGATAAGCCCAACCGTTCTTCAACCTAACTTTAACCTTAACCTAATCCTAAACTATCCGTAAATTACTTTCAAAATTTTCATTGATAAGGTGTTATCTACCTGTTTCTACCTCCTTGGGTGCTTATCCCTAAAGTCGTGTATGACAGCTATCAGTGTAATCATACCATACATAATCAATTTATTCCACTTCCCTTTGAAGCACTGACAACACTGTCTGCCGTGACACTTGAATGTTTGTCAGTTTCGAGAAGCAGTTAAGTATGAATACATTGAAATACATTACTTCTATCCGCAGATGAAATATATATATATATTTTTTTCAGTTATGCACAAAAGTACAGCAGTTTGATTCGCCACACCTCAGTCATTCACGCAAAGAAGTAAATGAAACGAATATATTAAAACTACAGTAGACGAATATCTATAATAAAAACAATGATGAACTTCAACAGCACATCTCCGTTATTATCTTATTCTCTGCAGTCCTGTTCAACTGACCCGACGATTGCCAATAACATATCATCTACTCCTCACGCGATCTCTTCCATATCACCTCCCACGCCCGACCAAATTATTTCCCACTTGGATGCCACTCGAGCGTTTTCCTTCTGCTCAATATCATTCAATGGTTTCCTTAGCGTGTATTCGGTCCATCTTCATTTTCTTCGGCATAAATGTTGAGCAGTAGGTTGTTAGTTGGGCGTTCCCAGAGTTTCTTGTTGCTAATGCTTTCTGACTAGCCATCTGTTCTCCGACTTCCAGACACTGAAGGCGGCTGTTGATGAATGTCTGCAGCAATTTGCTGTAATTGCTTTTCATGACGCGCCGATTTTCCCACCCATATAGAAGCAGTGAATGACTTAATATTGGTGTTGAAAACCTGAATTTCGTCCTTCGTGAGGAGTGCAGTAGATTTCCACAGTGACTTCAGAATGATGAATGTCTGTCTTTCCTTTCCGATCCTGGTTGGTTTTGACATCTTCATCCGTTCTGCCTGCAGCTGAAACTACTCTGCTTATATAAGTAAAGAAAGTTCAGTGGGGATTGATGCTTATCGTTGATGGTTGGTTATTTTCATCACTTCTGTCTTCTTTATGCTCACTTAAAGTCGTATCTGTGCTTCCTTCGTCTTCTGCTAATTTGTTGGTTTCCGTCTGTTAGTCTTTGAATCTGTATGATATTAAGTATAAATCACCAGTGAAGTCCAAATATTCTAGAATCTTCTTATCTGTCCAAGTTATTCTTGTCTTACCGCCACCCACAGTCTGATGCATAATCCAGTCCACCAGAATTAGTAATATCATCGTGGGTGATAATAAGCAGCCTAGTCTAATTGCTGTATTCCCTCAAAAGGGATCGCTGAGTCTTCCATTATGTACCGCTTGACATGTGGCACTGTCATATAGCCAGCTGTTGAATGAGGCTGGTAAAAATTTAGGACACTTCACTCTGTAGTGTTGAAGTAGTTTCCAAATTACTTCACAGTCAACAGTATGGAAGGCCTTTTCAAAGTCAATAAAATTTAAAGGTTTAACTACCATTCAATCCTCTGTTCAATGATGATAATAAGCTGCACATAGCAGCATAAAATCATAAAATGCAATTTTATGTGTTAGAGTTTGAGGCCTAAGACAAGGATGCCTACTATCGCCAATAATCTGGACTTCGCCGATGATATATGTCTGATTTCCCACAAACTGGAAGATATGCAAGTGAAAAGCAACAATTTGGCAGAAGGAGCATCAAGAGAAGATAGGACTTCAGGTGGACGTAGAGAAAACAGAGGTGATGAAGATTCCTGGTCAACACTAACAGTAACGACAGACAACAATCAGCCAGCATAAATGGGAGGAGCCTGAAAGAAACAACCCCCTTTACCTACCTACCTGGGAAGCACCGTTTCAACTGAAGGCGGACGGAACTGACGAGGATATCAAAGCCAGAATCGGAAAAGCAAGACAAGCTCTCATTACTCTCAACTAAGTCTCTGTGGAGGTCAGCATCACTCAGCATCAAAAATAAGATCCGGATTTTCAACTCCAATGTGAAGTCAGTGCTACTTACTATACGGACCAGAGACTTGGCGCGTCATAAAGAGCATCTCAAACAAACTTCAGACCTTCATCAATAGTTGTCTTCGCCCAATATTCAAGATCAGCTGGCCGGCCAGAGAAGATCAGCAACAGGGATCTCTGGTAATGGGCGAACCAACCAGGAACCGACTGTGCAACAAATGAAGATGGATTGACCATACTCTGAGGAAACAATCAAGTGACATCACTAGACAAGCCATTGCTCGAGTGGAACCAGGCCGAAAGGGAAGCAGCGAGTTGGTCGTCAGTGCGAGGGTGACTTCCGAGGAGGTCATGTGAGGAGGAGGTGAAAGCGTGTGGGCAGACTTGGAGCGGGGTGAAAAAGTTGGCAGAAAAGAGGAGGCAATGGAGGTGCACAGCTGAAGCCCTATGTTCCTCTAGGAATTAAAGGAAATAATAATGATATATAATATTAAAGTTTGAGGTCTGAAGCCTAGGTGTGATTACAAAACAACTTTTGCTGTCACAGACTAGCAGAAACTCTGAAACCATCCAAATTAATATTTTACCAATTCATGATTTAATTTCAGATGTCTGAATATTATATCACTAAGTTGGCAAAGAAGAGTCATAATCAGCGTCGTTGTTACGCCATGCTATAAATCCATTCTGTAATGAGAAGTCAAATGCTTATGTCACTAAGCCTGACTGTAAAAAAACAACTGTGAATCATGTTAAATTACAACTGAAACCATAAAGAGATCAAAGTATAATAATGATAATAATAATAGTGAAATTGAACACTGAACTTTCTCACAGATGTATAAATACCTTTTACAAATAGCTAACCTGATGAGCATATGATGTTTATTAGTCATTATTTAAACACATGCGTCAGTGTATGAGTTACGTGTAAATTTTAATTATAGACTTTTGAAGTAAACGTTCAAAAATTCAGTAAACAACATTTAGCATAATTATTTTTAAACTTCTAACTAATTTTGTACCTATAATTAACTGAATAGTAATTTCTAACTGCCTTAATTATTATAATTCACTTAAGTAATAATATTCATCGATTATATTGATTAATTTCAAAATTTTAAGTGATTCTGTTTTTGTAGTGGATGATGTTTGGATGTGGAATGAAGATCTGGGTGGCTGCAGAATTAGAATCTCCAATCATCACCCATTACATCGGAAAGGCAAGAGAGATTGTCGTTAATCTGAAATCAGTTTGCAAGTCTACTGTATTCAACATAAGGAACATGATTCGGATTTTCAATACTAATGTCAAGACAGCGCTTCTATTTGATTCAGAGACTTGGCCCGCGCGTCATCACAAGTATTTCCAACTGCTTGCTGTATTTTATCGGCAGCTTTCTTCGCTGACTGCATAGTGAAGATCAGGTAAACAGTCCAGAAAGGATTAGCAACAGGGGACTTTGCCAAAAACTGACAGAGAACTTACTGCTTTGCGAATATACCGAAAGAAATACAGGTGGATTGGGGATACGCTGAGGAGACCGTTGAGTGTGATAGTGTTCTAGGTAATCCCTCGAGTAGAAACTGAAGGGGATAGGAGGGTGCCGCGAAGGAAATTATGTGAGGAAGGGGTAAAGCTTAAAGGAAATTGTGGTGCCAGCAGAGGACAGGATGAAGTGGTATTACACTGTTGAAGTCCCATGTTCCTTTCGAAGCACAGGGGAATGATAACAATAATAATAACTCGAAAAAATCTTAGATTGTCGCATCATCAGTCAACAGCCTGCTCGTGTCTTTCGAATCCACTATAATTGAAGTCCATTAGAGAAGACTAGTTGTCTAATTATTCTATAAATAGTCAGTGTTTGTAACTCCTAATCAGTTAAATCATTCCGGACTAATGTTACTTTTAATTCCTACCAATTACTCCTTATGATCATGGAAAGGTTGTAACCAGTTGAGAAGAATCCTCGGAATAATAAAAGATGAGCTTATATTATCCTGGTACAATTGTTGTTCTTGCTTTGTTCAAGGGGAGACTGAGTTGAGCAGCTATTTCTTCTCCATCCCTTTACGTTCAGGTTGGAACATAAAGCTTCAAGCTTTGAAGTCTCATTAAGGGTGGTGCTGTTTTTAGATGTGATGAAGTTGCAGGTGTCATGCACAACCTTCCCTCTTTGCTGGGATTACTATAGAAGCCAGGAGAGGTTTAGGAAAGCAACGGCCTGGAATCAAACCCGGATCACATGTCTAGTTGGTTAGCATTCTACTGATGCCGACGCATATAAATCAGTTTGTTTTATCTAGCGCTCTTTATGAAAAGAAATCGGCTTTCCGTCTAAATTTCTGCATCATTTTGCCAAAGTCAGATCCTACTGTTTAGCTGAGAAATCGTGGCCACAAAAGACCCGTGTACCCATCTTTGACGGGACCAAATGTTTTATTATTCAGAAGTGAGTTTCTACGATGAGCCCTAATAGCTCATTGGTAACGTCTCTGAGTGCGTTGCCCAGTGACGTGGGTTCGAATCTCACGAGTGACATGAATCCTTTCAAGACTGAAGACAAGCCTTGGTGACGAATGCCAACAAGCACGAAATATACTTCCAAGGCTTCATACTGATTACTCCAGCCATCTAATAACAGCACTTCAGAGTGTACCGTAATGGTGAGCCGTCTATCTTGTTGGCCCAGTGCAAACGTAACTGATATATTTCAATGTACAATGACAAGGACTAATTACAGTCATTGTAATACATTCACTTGCATATAATCACAAAATAGGGTGTGGCTCTGGTAAAAATATTAAAATGTAAAATAGTTAGGTGGAGACAAAGAGACGTAATTCACCAAATATTTATTCATTGAATCAACAATAAATACGTGCAGTTGAAATGACACAACATCTCTCCTGAATATATCATGGAATAAGAAACTTCATGAAGCAATTTAGGAATTTGTGTGAAACGAATAAGATTTTGCTCTTCACATGGTTGTTTTTGCTGAGCTGGGTTGTTTAGTCGCGAAGTTTTCGTTTACCTTCTATACATCCTCTTCAGAGCTTACTTCAGCGTAAGTGTGTGAAACTGGGCGAATCGATGATAAAAGGCAGTGGGAAGCCGCGACCAGCAGGATACAGCCAGTTGGAGATGAAGCAGTAACTCATCGAAGAAGATATTCCGAAATAGTCGCATTATGTCGTGAATTGGCAGAAGCTAGAATTCGTTGACTGGCTATTGAATCGAGTCCCAGCGCCTCTATGGTCTACGAGCTCGCTAGCCTTGTAACCAGTAGGTCATGGGTTCGAACAGCCTATGAGACCAAGGACTAGACACACAACAATAATTACTGCCTGGTGTTCAATAAAAGATGATACTTGTACTGTGAATCCACAACTACTGGAAATTCTTTTCTAAAATTTGTTTTTGAGGTTGATTTCTAATTCCTGTTGATTTATCATATGTGACGGAAATGTTCAGCATCTATTGACCTACTGGCTCACCCCTAGTACGAATGCTTCGACGATGTCTTCGGATAAACATGGAAATGATTCGGTTGGTGGTGCATTCAGCTCAAAAGCCCCAAATAGATGAAATCTACACCCTGGATTCCGCTGCTCATCATCATTAACCGAAATAACGGAATGTACACATTTGATCATAGGGAATAATAAAAAGACAGTTGCAGCGAAGAAAATTTTCTTTTCGACGAAGTCATCAACTGGGCTGTACATTCGTGTAATTATAATAAATGTGTGGGAAGGCTCCGTAATAATAATTTCCGGTCAAGGATCAAATTAATAAAGTTACAATTAGGAATTAAAATGCCATGATAGACAGGGGCCGGGATGGATAAAACTCAAATAAAGTAGCATCATAATTATTGAGAAGATTGACATATTGTGCAATTAGGGATTAAATATGTGAAAATAATAAAATGACAAAATCAACAGGAAATTCGGATATGAAAATATGCTAGTGTAAATAGGGATTAAGAAAAACTTTAAAAAATAACATGAATAAACAGGAATTTTGGATAAGAAAGGCAATGGAATAGTCACTATTAAAATAATTACTTGTTTATGATGGTCATGGCAGGGACAATGGTTGGACGTATTTCTTCTGAATACATAGAGTGGGTTTGAGCTTTTGGATGGCAAGCACCTCGGCTATGCCCAAATGTCCTAATTTTGTTCCCTGTGACAGGTTTGATCGAATATTGTGTATTGTTTTGAAGGATTTTTCGAATGGTGCTGAGTGTCCTGAATTAACCAAATGTTCTGTGACTGAACTATACACACGTTTTCGTTCTCCTTTTACTAGCCAGGCTGGATAGTGTTCACGAGCGCGTTTTTCAAGTTGTCGCATGGTACGGCGGATGTACTCAGCTTAGCACGAGCAAGTAAACTGGTAAATACACGTTGAAGTGGCCTAATGCGACAGCTTGTCTTACGCGTTTTGGCTGAACAGTCTCTTGCAGGAAAACTTTAGTCACAAGCTCGCGGCGAAGTATGTCTTCCTCAGAGATTTGGAGAGGCGTTTACGAAAGATTTCTGCTTCAGTGTCACCTTGGAATTCTAAATTAAGCAGAAGTATCTTCTTCGGGACGGATTGGACTTGTTCGGAAGTCTTCTTCGATTTGAGATTCTTGTCTATGAACCTAGGCTGAAAGCCGTTTTCCATCAGGGTTACTAGGAGATTACGCAGTTTTTCTTGAATCACTTCCTCGCTGCATATCTTCCGAATCCTCGAGGAAAGAGCGTATATCAGGTTCCTCTTTCTGCTTAGGAGCAGGAAGCTTTAAAAGTTTATGAATTGTCCAACCGAAATAACTTTATTGGAAATTTTGTTAAGTAATTATAACATACGTCTTTTGTTGTCAAACCAACAACTGTTGGTTCATGTCTTTTGTACTTTTCAGTGAAATAATTTATTTCTATAATGATACACGATGTTCGTTATAGTCATGTTTTGCATTAGAACACTAACACACACACCGACAAACAAAACTAAGTAGATCAATACATACATACATTAGACACATTGTAACCCATTAACCCAATTGTTTTACTTCATTAAATTATGCACAGTTGATCTCCATTTTCTACCTTCAATCGATCATTCAATGTTTGTATGTGTAATATTAGCTAAAAATAAGAATCCAAAGGTCATTGGATTCTAGTCCAAGTGGTTAAATGGTCAGAAAGCTTGATCTTGTAACATGAGTGTCCCCAGTCCTACCCTTGGAGGAATTGTGGGGTCGAACCGCTGAAGTGTCTCAGTATAGTGCGAAGGAGCTGTCTAGTGTAACCTGTTTTTCAATGATCCCTCTAATTGATTTGGGCTAGTGAAGAAGATTTAACAATTGAAATTAAAAATGAGACGCTTATAGGCATATACAGAAAACGTATACTTTTGGAGTGGCTGGATTCGGTCATGTAAATAACTTTGAAGGATAAATCACATGGGGCTGAATGACCTGACTCCAGAATGTGTTAATATATTGGAGATTTCATCGTCCTATACTCACCTTTCATCAACCAAACTAGTTAGGGTTCAGTTACAAGTTTATGGAGAACACACTTACAACGTTTAATATAATCAGCCCTGCAAAAGCGTGTGAATCAGTATATGCGAGTAGAGGTGGACATAAGCGGTAGTTTATCCTTAAGGCATTGTCGAATCATATTTAGTTCGTTAAATACTAAATGTAAGTCGGCTGTATAAAAACACCATTTAATACATTTAGTTAATCGACTTTTAATGACTTCAGCAACAGTGTCACCTTTGAACGTCAAACTCATAAAGTGTCTTCTTTGGCAATGCGGTTTGCCTGCGGACGGTTTCTTTCCTGATGTTTCTACCAACAAACCTTCTAGGATATCCATTATTTAAGAGAGTTGTAAGAATGTTCTCTAGTCCCATGCTGACTGTATGCAAAGGGCAAACTTTCCGAATTCCGGAGCATAGAGAACAGATAAGATTTCTCTTCCTGCCTAGAGGTACCCAACTGTTGAAGTTAATGTACTACCCTATAAATATTGGGTTACGATAAATCGATCTTTTTAACATGTCATCCTCTCTTCTATTCAACACCACATATGAGAAGTGAAATGTGAAATTCGATTCTCCCTTGATAGTGAAAAGGGTAAATCGTTGAAAACCATTGCATTTTTCAAGAGGCTTAGCAGTTGAAAAATTGTCGTTACAAATAATGGAGGTGTCATCAATATATCGCTTATACATATGCAAGCTCGAAATTGTTTCTTTCAATGCATCACTCTCTAAGCTCGTCATGAAGACATCCGCGAAAGAGGTCCTAGTAGAGACCTCATGGCGACTTCACTCCTTTGATTATAAATGACATCGTTAAATCTAAATCTCACATTAAGCGTGAATCTCATTAAAAACTGCTTCAGATAGTTAACTGGTACTCCAACACCTATACATGTTCAAAGTTATTTACAGGACTAAATCCAACCATCCCAAAAGCTTACGTTTTCTCCACTTATGCATATACAGAAAAGGCTTAAAAGTGATATTACAGTCTGATAATTTTGCTACAAAACTTTTCCTCCCCAAAATTGTATGGATCTTTTGTGACTCATCATCGTCATTATTATCGTCTCGCATTTTATGTTATTTGTCATAAAAATACTGTTTATTTCGGCACCACATGACAATTTCATTAATTCAAGTCTCATCAAGGATCGATAACAGTTAAGGAACCCATGAAAACCAGAGGATACTGGACAGTTATTTTCTCCAGTTTGGGACTTTTTCTCAATACGCATCCATGATGCCATTACTGGGGATCAAATCCACAACCTTAAGGTTACAAGACCAAGCTAATTGACCATTCAGTCAATCAACTGGGCCGGAATTTGACTGTCCTTGAATTCTAACTTCCGTCAATTTACGGTTTTTAGCGCCACCACCATTATCGTTGTCATCAGTGAGTATTTATTCTCATACTCGACCAGTTATTCCTCAGAAAAAGCCATCCTTCACATAAGTGACTTTTATTATAGTGATAAAAAATACTTTGATTAGACTCTGGTAACTAGTGTGATGTTTCTAATACCTTCTTTGGTGCAGACTGAATTCTATCAATCAGGTTTGCAGTGTGGCCACCATTCTAGGTAGCTTGCCATCACGATGGACATTGATTTGATGATGTTAGAAGGTTGTAGGCATTCGGCCACAGGAAGCCTTCGTGCTAGTTGTCACTCACCAGGCAGCAAGGTGTATCAGCAACCTTGAAGAAACTCATGTCCCTTCTGAGATTCAAACCCATGTCAACTAGAAGCGAATCTCTGAAGGGACATGAGTTTCTTCAAGGTTGCTGATACACCTTGCTGCCTGGTGAGTGACAACTAGCACGAAACCTAGTTGGAAGGCTTCCTGTGGCCGACTGCCTCCAACCATCTGATGAAAAAGTATATTATTGTATAACTGTCACGACCATGGAGAGGATTTATTAAAAAGAATATTCTTGATTCAGACCAACTTTGAATTCATGATATGGGCAAATTTCACGCTGTTAAATCTTATAATACTGTGTCATTGCACAATAAAAACTGATTATTGGAAATATGCGATTAGTAGAGATTTCAATGACCTCAAAGTAAACGTCAATACGAAGTGACATTGTACAGTGAACCACTGAAAACGATGCAGCACACTGGACAAGCATTTCCTCCTACTTTTTGGAAATATTCAGTAGTATATGCCTACAACCTACCAAGGGTCGAACTCAGGACCATTCATTCATAAATCGGAACCCATTGCCGCAGTATCATTAATTGGCCGAAAAAAATTGAAAACACTTGCAGATAAGTCAAATTTCTGATAAATAAATATAGTAGGATATTAATTGTTGAAGAAGTTAGCTGTTTGTGACGATCATGGTGAAGACAAAGGTTGGAAGGACGTCTTTTGAATATACGGCGTTAGCTTGAACTTTTGGACCGTTAGTACTTGAGCTATGCCTAGATGTCTTGATCTCACTCCATTTGAGAGGTTTGATCAGATCTTGTATAGGAATTTGAAGGACTTTTCAAATGAACGTAATTATCCAGAGTTCATCAGATGTTCTGCCACTGTGGTATAGACACAGCCACATTCGCCCTTTGCTAGCTGGGCTTTATAGTGTTCCCGAGAGCACTTTACACGCCGACGTATGGTATGAACAATTTATTCAGCTCTTCAGGAGCAAGTGAAATGATATATGCATGTTAATATGGCTCAATATAGCACCTTGTCTTTCACTTGGCGGCTGAATAATTTCTTCGAGGAGAATGTTACTTATAGGGTAGTGGCAAGGTATTTTCTAATAAGACATTCCCAAAGTTGTTTCTGGAGAACTTCTACCTCTGTATCACTTTTAGATGAGATATTCAGCAACAGGATCTTTTGGGGCGACCTGGACCTGTTTCCTCAGATTTCGTTGGTTTAAGGTTTTTGTCTATGAATATGAAGAAGATTCTTCGGTACTTATATTCCAGATTCTCCAGGAAAGAGAATAAATGAGATTCCTCTTTGCACCTAGAGGGATTTTTTGTAGATGGATCAGCTCAGCGAGTCATTAATATTTCTTCATAGCTGAACGCCAGATTCAAAGTCTGAGTCTTTCTCATCCATTTACTACATATGCAAGCTAATGTACGGCCTAGTAGATAACTTCGTCGAGAAGAAAGTTCTCCTCGTTGCAACTGTCTTTATAATATTTCCTCCTATCTAATATATGTATATCCTGATTAGTAGAGGTTAAAATTCTTGTCTAATTGGATTCCACCCCAGTTGCAGCAACATGGAAACATACCCACCTCATCACTCGAAGATTCTGGGCTCGTTATCTCCTGGGATCGTGGGCAGATGTCAGAAGATACGACTGTCCCGTACTCCTAGGTTCTCAATGACTCTCTCACTGGCATCAGTTTGTAAAAAACTAGCCTTCGCTTCAGCCACATTCTCATAAAATTCTAATATCTCACTGTCAAATATGTATCACCTTTTATACTGCTTACAACAACACATCAAATGCAAATTAACAATAAGAATAAGACTAACAGCTTCATTCGAAACATACATGTTTGATACAGTGGAGAATTTTCCGCAGTTAGTAAAATATTGCAACTAATTTTTCTAGTGGGAAGCCATGACCTGTAGGGTATAGTAGGTTAAAGGTGAGGCGGTAACTCATCGAAGAAGACATTGCGAAGTGGTCGCGCCGTTTCATGAATTGGCAGATTCTGGAATTCGTGCACTGGCCGTTGGATCGGGTCCCAGTGATTTAGTGGTCTATGAGGTCGTTTTGTAACCAGAAGGTCCTGGGTTCGAAACCTGACAGTGAGTGTGTACTCATGAAGAGTCCCAAACTAGTGTGACGAAACAGCTTTCCAGCACCCGAGTGCTGGCTTTCCAATGGTTCTCTAACTGATGTCAGCTCATCATGAAATCCTCCAACCAGTCAAACAAAATCCCTATAGAACCAATACATGAAAACTAATTTTTCTCTTTACGTTTCACATTAACAGGGGGAATAATCAACAAGGCATTGATAATAATGTCAATGAAGAATATAAATTTTAGATTAAAATCAAAAGTTAATGGAAATACTGACAACAAAATATCAGTGATTGAAAGAATATAGAAGGAGGTTTACTTACTCTCCCACAGTAAGTCACTGGTTTCACACCCAAACACTTTTCCTATCAAATTAAATTGCGTGTCAAATAAGGTAGCATTGTTCCATTATGGGTAAAATTTGTTTTGATAAAGTCTCACAGTGTAATACAGTAATATTTACTGATGACGTTTCTAGCACAATTTATTACTGCTCATAATCATATCAAGGTATTCACTCACACAACTTTCGAACTTCGTTTATGTAAGTCCATTGTTTTCCATCGCTTGATTTAATTGGCAGTAGTATTCTCCATATTTCCGCTGTGAATGATGAGTCATTCCTATTGCATGTGTTGGGCGTAGACTCGATGAACAAGGATTAAGTAATCAACCTCTCTCTCCACCTACCTAGATTACTTCTTAGAATTTTGAGCTACTAGCATCCCCCTATTATGTGGTTGTGTGTCAATGCATGCAGTGCAATTGCTGAGCTTTTTTCTAAATTGCTTATCTTTTCGCGGTCAACCATTCTTACCTTAGCTAAATCTTATGTTCCGACAATCCGATTACACCCGACCTACTAGTTTGACCTATGTAGTTAACCTAACTGACAGTCATTTCAGGGTATTTTGTAAATGATATTATTTTGTCTAATTAGGTCAACCGACAGGGTCGTTTAATCTACAGAGCTTGTCCCTGAGTGAGTTTGTAGGTTTGAATTCCACCCTAATTCCTGCTTTATTTAGAATCCTAAGTACGATCTCAGATGTCCTCTCCTTATATGGTAAATAAGAGCGGATATAAAGCATCTACTGTAATACCACACACACACACACACACACACACAGACATAGTGATACTCCACTCGCCCTGCCGACAGTTTTTATTTCCGTTTGCAATGTAACAAAGCCTGCCTTAAGTAGCTAAGGTAAGATTAAGCGGGATGAGCAATAAAGAAGAATAGACAGAATTCAAAAATTAACAAACTGTAAACGTAGAGACTAAGTGATACCAGATTTTCACAACTTCCTTACTTTTAATTTTTGATTATAGCGTAATTCCACACAGTGTTTTGGTACAAGGGCGGAATTTTCAGCATGTGATAACGGTAGCCCAAGTTTAGCAGGTCAACCATTCATAATAGGTGTGTGTCGGCCGGGGGTCGAACCCCGGACCATGTGCATGGTTACCGAGCGTCCTGACCGCTGTGCCACCGACGAAATATCTTTCTGGAAATCAACATGATGCGGGAAAACCAGGAAAGATCAGGAAAAATACCTAATGCAGCGTTTTTAATATTCTACTTAGTTTCCACTTGACTGCCATCTAATGACAGTAGGATCATGCTAACGAACTAGTTCATGCAGATCACGTTTGTGATGGAAATGCAAATTAACAATCTGACATTTAGTGGGATTTAGGTTAAGATCATTCGAAAAGGAGCACTGACTAATTTCTGGTCAAAAGCTATTTATTTTGGAACAATCTGACTGAGACATGATCGACATAGAAACAGTAAGATCATCGGTTTACTTAACTAATAAAACTGGTTTCATCAGGATGAGGTTAGTCATGTAAGAAGAAAGAATGTGTTTTCGTCTCGTTTTATTCCATTACGTTCCCAGTGGAACATAGGGCTTCTAGTTAGACCTTTAAGGTTTCAGTAGCAGTGGCATCTATTTTTACGGGACGGGGTTGCTAGCCAGCCTCATGCCCAACCTTCCTACTTTACCACTCTTATTACTGGCTTACCGAGGTGAAGGAGTGCGCTGGTCGGGAATCGAACCGCGAACCACATGAGGCTTAGTTGGTGAGCATTCTATCGCTACGCCATTGACGTACAAAGAAGAAAAATTAAAGAAAACGGAAGAAAAATTAATGAAATGTCCAGAGGATTCTGAAGTCCACTGTCGACAGTTCGATTGTCTGCATTTGTTTCTATTCGAAGGAAATCAGTATGCCTCACGCATCATGGTATAATAATCTCCTTATTTTTCACTAACTGCATAATTAGAAGTTGGAGAAATACCGGATGGATGAAAATGAATTTTTCCCTCATATACCTTTATTGATCGGCTATAATGAATGTTATTTAAACCTCAGCTTTTTGTATGATTGTGTGTGTGTGTGTATTCATGCATCTAAGCATATCTAACCTAGCCTACCTATTGATTTTGCTACATTTAATTTTAGTCCGCAATAATAATAATAGTGTCCTTGTTGACCCAATGTGGTTGATATCGTTCACCCCCCAACAGCCGCCTACATTTGACCTTATACTTATCACATCGAATTTTTAAGGAAAATAAATCAATACATTTCGTTTTGTGAATACTACCGTCTAGTTTATCATACTTAGTAATTATGTGCGAGTCGAAAATTGACGTTCTTGTTTAACAAAAAATAGATTTTCTATAGTTTCGTTTTGTAAGGGTTAGTAGTGTTTTACGAGTTGATCACGGGCTGAAATCAGTTAGAGAACCATTGAAAACCAGGGAGTACTGAACAGCTGCTGTTTCATCCTAGTTTAGGAATCATCGGAAGTACGCACTCACTGGGATTCGAACCCAGGACCTTCCGGTTACAAGGCAAGCCAGCTCGTATACCATTCAGCCAGCCACTGGGACCCGATTCAATGGCTCATGAATTCTAACTTCTACCAATTCGTGATTTAGCGCGACCCCAACCATTATCGTTGGTGTGACATCCATCCACACACGTGACATCTAATTGGACCTCACTGGTCACGACTTCTCACTCGAACTCAGGAAAATCCAACTTGTAGCAAGTCACTAGCGAGCATCAGATTAATTTTCTATAGTTTTGTTTTGTAAGGGTTAGTTAGGGTCGCGCTAAATCACGAATTGGTAGAAGTTAGAATTCACGAGCCAGTGAATCGGGTCCCAGTGGCTGGCTGAATGGTATACGAGCTTGCCTTGTGACCGGAAGGTCCTGGGTTCGAATCCCAGTGGGTGGGTACTGACGATGATTCCCAAACTAGGACGAAACAGCAGCTGTCCAGTACTCCCTGGTTTTCAATGGTTCTCTAACTGATATCAATCCGTGATCAACTCGTAAAAAATAGATTTCCGAATTTGTCTCATAAATTTCTGACTGAAAACTGGCCCACCTCTACAATTGTTCATGCACAACATAATAGCATCTATTATTTTGGTATATAATGGCTAGCATTGGAATCTAGGATGAGTATTTCATCCTATTTCAGACTTGCCAGCTAAGTGCACCTGCATCACTAGTGGATGGTGATGACCTCAATGAGATTCCAGCTCAACATACTTCACCTCACACACCGAAGCATTAACCAGTATGTCACTAGGGCAAAGGTTCCCAACCCGGATAGATAGATAAACAGTAAACTTATCCTTGTAGTATAAAGTTGATATTTTTGGATTTAATGAGTCCTAGGGAAGTGATTGTTACCCACAAAATACGTAATGATGCCTTCCAGTTCTGCCAGTGAAAACATGTACGATGGCATATTGAAATTACAACTATTACGAGTAGTACCATATTGTTTTCGATTACCTACATATAGCAAAAAGCTTTTCATTTAAGAACAAATTAGTTCGAAATGGAATAGTTTTACAGAGCAGATTAGATTACTTTCAAAAGATGACGGAAATTCTAAATGACGATATAAAATTCTCTAAACAGGCAGGGGAAAGAGACAACACTGAACAAAGTGAAAACAAGTTAACGAAATTCTTTCTGAAAATGAACAAGGATTCATTAATTATCCCACAGACCTATGAAATGATGCAACTGTCTAATTCAACAGTTTCAGGCTTATACGGCTCCCTCACAAAGAGGGGGTAGTTCTTGTCCCATTCTGGATGTGTCCAGATCACTGTAATGATAATGATGATAATGATAATAATGATAATGATCCTGTAATGATAATGATAATAGCTTTATTCCAAAACATTACTTGCGATACAGAATGGAATTCTCAGCATTTTACTAAAGTATTGCATCCAGTTAGTAAATTAACAATAAAATAAAATTCTACATAGCTTAAGAGTAATCTCAGTTAGTTTTGATAACAACATATTAGCATGTCGGTAGCAAAGTTAAAATTAAACAGCGTCTGAAGGTGCTAGAGAAGTAGGTTCTAGCATATTTACTGGCGTAAGCAGAAGATAGAAACAAAGCTGCACATAACAAAAGAAAGAGAGAAAGAAAAGGAAAAGAAAGAGAGAAAAACGTTGTACCTATAAAGGATATGAGTTGGAAAGACGAGATCCAGTTGTTCTACTGACTATTTAATAAGTTAAAGGTTTCACGCCTAATGCTTTCTTTATCGCACAGAACACGAGCTAAGTAGGGTATGGATGAGTTTTTGTACTTACTAGTGTGAGCATATAGTTTTCTATATAGGCTTCTGGTTTTACCTGATGAGATACAAGGGGAGAGTTGTGAATGAAGAGGGTGGTTGTGAGTAAGATAAAATGGATTTTGCCCATTTTTCACATGAGTCCATGTGCCTGTCCACCAGAATATTAACAAGCTGGTTAAGTGGAACGCAGCTTACCCTGATGACAACCTTTAACATCCTACGTAATAAGGTATAGTCTTTCTTCAGTAGCCCTGGAAAAACTAAGGGGGAACAATAGAGAATAATAGGCAGGATGCGAGGGTTAACCAATCGTAGGAGTAAGGGTTGGGTTATTCCAGAATATCTTAACTTCTTGATGTAGAAGGTAAGACGGAATATTTTCTTAGAAATCATCAAGATATGAGACGACCAGGAAAGATCAGCAGATAGAATGACGCCTAGGTATTTAATTTCTGACTTGGTTTCTACTTAGGTGCCATCAGCGTTGCTAACCAGTTTGTTTAGGTTAGATTTGTGCCTAAAGGTGAAATTAACTGTTTGGCATTTGGAGGGGTTTAAGGTGAGACCGTTTTCCTTGAACCATTGGCTGACTTCTGATAAAAAGCCGTTTAGTTTAGAGCAGTCACTTTGACATTTGACAGGTAGAGATGCAGTTAGGTCATCAGCATATTTGACAAAATTAATGTCATTTGAAGATGGTAGGTCACGTAGAAAGAAAGAAAAGAGAAGTGGGGAATGTACAGCACCTTGGGGGACACCAGCTTCAGTGAGCACAGCAGAGGAGGATTTGCCTTTGTATACGGTATACTGCATTCTGTTTGAAAAATAGGAATGCAACCAGTTAGTGACCCAGGACTCAGTTTATGTCACCGAGAGCTTATTTAGCAAGAGACATCTGGGTACAGAGTCGAAAGCAAAAGTGAAGTCGAGAAACGTGCAGTGGACGTATTCGGCACCTTTATCTATTGATGAGACGATACTGTTGTGTAAGACGGCTGCAGCGTCTAAAGTACTCCTACCCTGTCTGTAGGCAAATTGTTTGGGGTCTTCAAAGCTTTTAAGGGAGGGTTCGAGTTTAAGAAGTACTAGTTTTTTCATAAGCTTTAGAAACGGGGAAGTGATGGCAATGGGTCTGAATTTTACGTTCTTGCTATTGCCAGGTTTAGGGACAGGGACTATTCTAATGTCTTTCCATGAAACAGGTACAACGTTTTCGGAGAAAGAAGCATTTAGGATGTTAGTTAGTGGAGAATTGATATGTATCCACATATATATTATGTGTGTGTGATGTTGGTCTCTCTTTGTGTTTGCTCGGTTAGTCTGTGACCACTTCACTGTATGAACTTGTCTCCTTTAATAATGTGTATTCTCCTTATATTATTATAATAATATGAGTGTTTGTTGACAGTCCGTTGCTTGGTGACATATATCCATATATGTTTGTTGGCATGTCTGCTATATTCGCTATGTATAATTGGATCGACACTCCATTATAATTAGCCATTCATGTTAAGACTGTCTAATGACTTTTCCCACGCTTGTCTGAATTATTATATATATTCGCATTCACAATTTGTGTGAACTACTTTACTTTACAACTACTTTACTTACTTACCACTTTGGTGTGAGACCATTTATTTTCGTCTCCTTGTGTTTGGACAATAGAAGTATCATCGCAAACCTAGTGGTCTTCTGATTTCCGCCTTCTCGCAGAATATAAAGCATCTGCAAATTGTTTTGGAACATATGCACGTATACCATCAGGGCGAAGACTGCATGAGGGCTTAAGAGTTTTAAGACATTTTAAAACATCGAGAGTGTTAAAGTCCTGGAAGTTATCAGCTACATGATTAGTAACGTTAGAAGTGGTTATAGTAGAAGGAGAGCGTATAAAAGACTGATTAAGAGCATTAACATCACAAGAGGGAAAAACATTACATCGCTTACTATTGCCAGTAATTTCATTGAAAAAATTTCCACATGCTGATAGGAGATTTGCATGATAAAAGTGTTTGGTTATAGATAGCATTAAGATTTTTGATTTCAGATTTGATTTGAGCATTAATCTTTTTAAGTCCTAACTTGTCTTTGCATTTATATAACATTTCTTTTTGCCTGCGAAGTTGTTTGAGATGGGGAGACGAGAAGCGGCCGAGGCGTTTGAATAGCATATGTCAAGGTAGGACTTGAGATAAGCCGTTATATTGGTGATTGAGTCATCTAATGTACTTTCATAGAATAAATCCCAGTTAGTATTTTTTAACATGCATCTTAGATTGAGTAGGTTGTCAGATGTGTAGCATCTTTGTTGTGCTTTCATAGACAGGTGTGAGAAGACTTTAATATGTGTTTTGCTGTATATTTTTGGTAAAACACGGACAATGCAGTGATCGGAGTTAAGTATCGGTGAACGTCTACGTGTTTCATATACTCCTTCGTCATTAGTAAAAACTAGATCGAGTGTTTTGTCAAGTCGAGTGGGAAATTTGACTATGTTTGTGTGACCAAGTGCTTCAAGGAAGGAGCAATCTGAGGAATTGAAATCCCCAGTAATAACGGATAGAGAGTTGTCGAAGTTGGCAGCAGCAAACATGGTGAATTCATCAGCAAAATTAGATAGATCAGATGGAGAGCAACTAGGAGAAATGTACATGTTTGTAATATAGATTTGTTTATATTTGGGGAGATGTTTGGGGCGACATTTGACAGTAATACAGTCAATGAAGTCATTTGAGAAGGTGAAGCAGACATTATTAGAAACAGACCGTTTGGAGTGAATAAAAGTTGCAACTCCACCACCATTTTTCTTATCACAACATTGATGGTCTTGTCGAAATAAAATAAAGTCCTTTAGTGAGATAAGATTGTCATCATACAGTTCGTGTAACCACGTTTTTTGTAATGTGATTATGTCAGTATTACGATGAATGTCAGTGGACATCAAGGATTGTAGGTACATTATCTTGTTTGGCAGAGAGTGACAGTTTGTGTTCATTATGACGGGGACCGTAGTTAAGTGTATTGGTGTACGTTTGAGAGCTCTCTGCCAACCACTACGATGTTTCCTCCTTGATTTCTTTGGAATATGAAAGTCATTTGGTCGTAGATGATTGATAAAGTTACGAGAGTAGCATGATGGTTAACAAAAACCTTTAGAACTTCCAGGAAAGCTAATGGCGAAGTTTTCCTTGAAAAATTGAGTTTGAATTCATGGATTCAGTACGCCGAAAGACTGTTTTTGGATCAACTATGGCTTCGACGCACATCGTTTCCCTATAAACCAAGGACCAAGAACATAAGTAACTATGTCTTAGGTTGTACGGAGGATAGATAAGGTGAAAATTATCTACAAAGTAAATTGTATTGTAACAACAAAAGGCAAGACACGAAAGCCAAGGTATATTTATCATTAATCAGACCGCTGTTTATATATATATATATATATATATATATATATATATGATTTTCGTTTACATTACATGACATGAAATAGAATGTTCATAGTATTCTGTTACTAATGCCGTATTGAACTGTGGGAATATGTGAGAATAATATTTAGTTGGAACACATTGTCTGTATCACACCACCACACTCGTCTTCCCGTCAAATCTTTCGACTGAATTCGGTTCCGAAGCTTGCTAACGTTCACCCGGTTCTCCTTGTTTGCATTTCTGATCATATATGCGTCTTCTACTGATTCAGTATGAACTGTGATAAGAAATTTTCTGGTCAAAGTGGGAGTCGATCTCAACTCTGAATTCAAGAACCTAAATAAACTTTCAAAAGACACCACATCAATTCTTTCATATCAACTCATTCAAGCAAATGTGGACGTAAATTTAATTGGGAAAATGTAAAAATTTTAAATAATAGAAACATAAAAAATGCAACTGAATCCTTAGAAGCCTGATACTCAAACGAATCAGCAGTCAAAAGACAAAATCATCAACTAACAAAGAATAAGTCACATTTACAAAAATCCAAAATTCAAGTCAGTCGAAATGATCAATGCTGATGCATATCGACAACCGATCACTACAAAGATTGTTGGGCGATACAGTTATCTCGTTCATGGAGAATTTAAATAGGTTCCCTTCATATTGGAGTTTGCACCGAAGATGTTGTCTAGAAGGATAATGAATGCTTTGTAATTCAATCATCCAGCTCAAAAAAAAGAAATTACATAAAGAGTTGTTTCTTAGTCTAGCTGCCTAAGAATGTACTAGACCTTAAAATGAATGCATAAACTGCTCAAACTTTATTATTATTATTATTATATCCTTTAATTCCTAGAGGAACATAGGGCTTCAGCTGAGCACCTCCATTACCTTCTGTTTTCTGACAACTTTTTCACCCCGCTCCAAGTCTGCCCACACGCTTTCACCTCCTCCTCACATGACCTCCTCCAAGTCACCCTCGCACTGACAAACAACTCGCCGCTTCCCTTTCGGCCTGGTTCCACTCGAGCAATGGCTTGTCTAGTGATGTCACTTGATGGTTTGTTTCCTCAGAGTATGGCCAGTCCATCTCCATTTCTTCCTGCCTATTTGTTTCACAATCGGTTCCTGATTGGTTCGCCCATTACCAGAGATCCCTGTTGCTGATCTTCTCTGGCCGGCCATCTGATCTTGAATATTGAGCGAAGACAACTGTTGATGAAGGTCTGAAGTTTGTTTGAGATGCTCTTTATGACGCTCCAAGTCTCCGGTCGGTATAGTAAGTAGCACTGACTTCACATTGGAGTTGAAAATCCGGATCTTATTTTTGATGCTGAGTGATGTTGACCTCCACAGAGACTTAGTTGAGAGTAATGAGAGCTTGTCTTGCTTTTCCGATTCTGGCTTTGATATCCTCGTCAGTTCCGTCCGCCTGCAGTTGAGACGGTGCTTCCCAGGTAGGTAAAGGAGGTTGTTTCTTTCAGGCTCCTCCCATTTATGCTGGCTGATTGTTGTCTGTCGTTACTGTTAGTGTTGGCCAGGAATCTTCATCACCTCTGTTTTCTCTACGTCCACCTGAAGTCCTATTTTCTCTGGATGCTCCTTCTGCCAAATTGTTGCTTTTCACTTGCATATCTTCCAGTTTGTGGGAAATCCCACATATATATGTCATAGGCGAAGTCCAGATGAAATTTTAATTAAATACAAATAAAATTTTTTTACGAGTTGTTCACGGATTGATATCAGTTAGAGAACTATTGAAAACCAGGCAGTACTGGACAGCTGTTTCATCCTAGTTGTTGAGTACTCCGTGGTTTTCAATGGTTCTCTAACTGATTTTAATCCGTGATCAACTCGTAAAAACATAACTAACCCTTACAAACCAAAACTATGGAAAACAAATATAACTGGTTAGAAATCAGAGTTATTGAGCAATTGTTCAGCTTATATGCAGCATCAAAATACACACAGCTTTAATAGTTCACATTTATTCTCATTCTACAGCCACAAAGATGTTTATTAAAAAACTTCTTCAATATTGGGTATAATAATTTGCTAAACAGTGGTATTTAGTAAATATTTTCTGTAGACAGTCAACTCAAGTTTTGGCCTTTCTTTTCAGATTAATAAACAAATTAAATGTTAAATTGTTGCGCTTTTGTACAAATAGACGTGAATATTTTCAAATTATTCAAAATAAAACGTATTTATGCTTTGCTTTTGATATCTTACCTTTTATCTATCACCATGGTGACATTGTTGCATTGTTTATTTCATTTACAAATTTACTCCTCTTCTTTACAGAGGCATACATACAAATGCCTTAGGATTATCAAGACGTCTAATTAAAGTTATTTGTCTAAACAAAGTGTACCCATTTCACTAGGCTGACAAACCATTTAGGTAACAAAGTATAGCAGTTTGGCAGACTAGATTCTGTGAACGAATTTCAACGGAAAGACAACTGCACACTGCGGACTAAACAATATTTACCTGTTGAATTTTAAGTAGGACGAGGTGTGCGTCGTGGGTTTCACTGCTAGCCATCATTAAAGAAGTAATCATTACTACTTTGAGTCAAACTGTCATGGATGAAGGCCTTCTGATGAGTATTTACTACCGATTTGGTTGTACTCAGTCAACTGATTATATTTTGTGTCTGTATTTTATCAAGAAATCAATGTCAGTTAGAGAATTATTGAAAATTAGGAGGCATAGCGTAGTTGTGTCGTCCAAGTTTGGGACTCTTCAGTAGTACTCAGTGTGATGTATTTGTAAACCTGAAAAATTTGGTGTCAAGTAATTTCACATCAATAAATTTTCTGAATATATTATAATCATATCAATTGTCATCACACGACTTTGAAACTTGAGTTTTATAGTTTTCTTTGTCCTCTCCTCTTTGTCGTAGGGGTAGTAGAATTTTCCATATATCTGGGACAGGTGTTGAATCATTCCTATTACATGTATTTGCAGTTGATTCGATAAACAAAGCTTATGTTGTCATTCTCTCCCTCCACCCTGTGACATTAGATTTTAAAACTGTCATCCTATCCCATCCTATTGTATGGTTGTGTGTGACTGCATGTAATGAGTGCTGTAGCTGAACTATTCTCTAGATTTCTTATCTTATTTGGGTGAACAAATCTAGATTTTGCTAGGTTATTATGTTCGGCTAGTGTGACTGCCCCTGTTCTACTACTATGACCTATGCATTTGACCTGACAATCATTGCAGGTAGGGTATTAGATAAACTAAATTGTTTTGTTTTAAAGGCTCCACAGGATTAATCCTTTAACCGACAAAGTTTGTTTCTAATTGAGTTTGTGGTTGGTTTGAATGCCAGCCACTCTTATTCCTGCATTGTTAAGACTTCTCTATTGTTTCTGTATTGATCCATCATATTATCAATACAGTCACTGATTTGCATATTGTAAGAGACGATATTGCAAATTTTGTCAATTTGATATCATGTATCTTCGTTACGCCTTTAGGCTTCTGTTTATTGATAAGCTCTAATTAGTCTGAAACTATGACTTATGCAAGGACGGACAGGAGAAGGAGACGATGAGCTCAACTTACAAAGCATTGGACAAAGAAGTGAAGAAAAGTGCTAGAAAGGACAAAAGACGATTCTACGACAATCTAGCTACTGAAGCTGAAAAGGCAACAGGCAAAAGGGACCTGAGGACACTATATCAGATAACCAAATCTCTATCCGGGGAGAGATCAACACAAGCAAAACCTATAAAAGACAGCCAAGGGAAGCCCATTACCAAGGAAGAAAAACAGATTAAACAATTGTCGGATCACTTCAAAAGACTCTTGAACCGACCACCACCTGCAACCTGTCCAGAAATACCAACAACAGCGCACACACAACTGCAAGTTGACACCAATCCTCCAACGAAAGCTGAAGTCTTGAACGCAATCAAACTTCTGAAAGCTGGAAAAACAGCCGGACCAGATGGAATACCCCCTGAAGCACTGAAAGCAGACCCAGAGACTACAGCAGACATGCTGACTCCATTATTGCAAAAGATCTGGAAGGAGGGAAAGGTGCCTGCTGACTGGAGGAAAGGTTACCTCGTGAAACTACCAAAGAAGGGCGACTCAGGCCTCACTCTGCAAGAACTGACGAGGAATCATGCTCCTATCGACGCCAAGTAAAATCCTGAGTCGCATCATCCTGGAGAGATTAAAGGACGCACTGGAGACAGAACTCCGACCAGAACACGCTGGATTCAGGAAAGGCAAATCATGTACTGACCAAATTGCAACTCTACGCATCATCATCACAGAAAAAAGCATGGAATGGCAATCAAACCTCTACCTCAACTTTATAGACTTTGAGAAGGCCTTCGACAGCGTTGATCGTGAAGTAATTTGGAAATTACTCGAGTACTATGGCGTACCCAAATATTCATCAACCTTATTCAACAGCTGTACTACAACGGCACCTGACAAGTGATCCACAACGGAAGACTCAGCGAGGCGTTTGGAGTAAACACAGGAGTCAGACAAGGGTGCTTACTATCACCAATGACATTCCTAATTGTGGTGGACTGGATTATGCGTCAGACTGTGGGAAACGAGAAGACAGGAATATCCTGGACCGACGTGAAGAACCTAGAAGACCTGGATTTCGCGAGTGGATGATTTATGTTTGGTGTCACACACAATCGAAGACTTACAAGCGAAAACCGACAAACTGGTCGATGAAGCAGCCGGCGAATACAGGACTCCAGGTAAACATAGACAAGACGAAGGTTATGAAAATAACCAACCAACAACAACATCCAACGTCAATCACCATCAACGTGAGGGATTTGAAAGAGGTTACTTCATTCACTTATCTAGGGAGCATTGTCTTAACTACAGGAGGAGCGGACGAGGATGTCAAATCGAGCGAGAATCGGGAAGGCGAGAACCAAATTCATCAACCTGAAACCAATCTAGAAATCTTCGTCACTCAGCATCACCAACAAAATCCGGATTTTCAATACAAACGTCAAGTCAGTCAGTTCTTCTATTCGGATCAGAAACTTGGTGGGTCACAAAGAATATTTCCAACAGCCTGTTGCAGACCTTTATCAACCAACAACTGTCTTCGCTCAATACTGAAGATCAGATGGCCGGAAAGAATCACCAACAAGCAACTATGGGAACAAACAAAGTAAGAACCAATCGCCCAACAAATATGCAGGAGAAAGTGGAGATGGATCGGATACTCGCTGAGGAGACCGCTGGGTGACATCGCGCGCCAAGCCCTCGAGTGGAACCCGAAAGGTAAGCGGCGAGTGGGTCGACTGCACAAGGGTGACATGGAGGAGATCGTGTGAAGAGGAGTTGAAAGAGTATGGACTAACATGGATGCAGGTGCAAAGTATAGCAGAAGACAGAAGAAAGTGGAGACGTGCAGTTGAAGCCCTATGTTCCACTAGGAACCCAAGGGAGCAATAATAATAATATAATGACTTATTGGTCCAGTATAGTGGTACTGCAATTTTAATCAACATTTAGATTTCGATTATCAGCAATTCTGACTCCACGATTCAATTTCAAAACCTTTCTATTCACTAGTTAGTTTCACTCGATATTATAACCATATACCTATAATTAAGCAAATAATAGTGTGATATTTTTAGTAAACAATATCGTTAATAAAGCTGTCCAGCACAGAGATAAGAATATAGTCTGAAAATAAATTATAATATAAACAGATACGGAAGGGAATGATGTGTATACGTAGTACCTTTATTGTACAAGTATATAACTGGATGTGAAGATAACAACGAGGGTATAGTGAATGTATATATATATATATATATCAATGCGTAACTGTATTTCCACAACATTAAATTGTTTACTTGACTAAATGACCAGTAAATAATTAAAAATCTCACGGTATCCATTTTTCGAAACCGCTTGAAATGTATTTAGAGATTTTACGAACATTCCCTTCTGCAACTGTTAGGATAGCCTTTACCAGTCGACCATTACTGTTCAATAATCTGAAGGGCAAGATCCCGATGTTGACCAACTCTGTGTGTTTATCAATTCACCTTCTAATGTGGTGCTAAGTATATCGGCTGTTCGACTCGAGTTTTGTCCACTAGTTCCACTTATAATTCCAAACCAATTTTATTTTGCAACTTGAATTTCCACATTATCAAATTTCACACAATATTGCGTAACATTTTTACTTCATTCGATTTGCCTACTAATCTTATAAATGCTCACTTCTTCTAAGTTCTATACATCCTATAAATTAGTCTATATATGACACTAATTGTTTTGCCACTTGACATTTGACTATGATTATAATCACAAACATTCTAAGTGAATTTCATACCACTATTATTATTTTATGTATTCACACCTTTGATTCAGCTCTCTCACCGGATATAACTCCTTAAAAAATCATATATATATATATATATATATATATATATATATATATGACTGTACAGCGTGATAATAAATTCGTTGAGAAGATTGTCTTCTCTGAATCACTTGCTTTGATTTTCTATATTTTACGAAATGACCATCCTAACTGAATTACTTGGTTTCACAATGTTTAGTACTTCCATTGCACACTAGTAACTAGCGTGATTTGTCTAGTCCTTTGTTCAGTGAAGACTGAATTCTGTCAGTTAGGTTTGCAGTGTGGCCACCATTCTAGGTAGCTCACTATCATGAAGCTTTCTGAATTTTTGATGTTAGATGGTTGAAGGCGATCGGCCACAGGAAGCCTTCCAACTAGGTTTCATGCTATCTGGCACTCACTAGTCAGCAAGGCGTATCTGCAAACATGAAGGAACTCATGCATCTTTTGAGATTTGGACCCGCATCACCCAGTACTGCAGTCAGAGAAGTTACCACTGAGCTATTCAGACTCGGGATTGACCTCCTGTGAGACTGTATTGGACACTTTCATTGGACGCTAGTAAATACAGGAGGTCAATCGCGAGCCCGAATAGCTCAATGGCAGCATCTCTGACTGCAGTACTTGGTGACGCGGGTTCAATTCTTAGTAGGCAAATGAGTTCCTTCAAGGTTGCAGATACGCCTTACTGACTGGTGAGTATCAACTAGCACGAAACCTAGTTGGAAGGCTTCCTGTGGCCGATCGCCTCCAGCCATCTAACATCAGCAATGTTTAGTCCTCTGTAGTAGATTTTCAGAAGAAATCATGAAGGAAATGTACCATGTCTGTATCTCTTACTTGTTGGGAAGCGTTTATCAGCTAGGATCATCGTTAAAGTAAACCAGTGGGATTGAAGAGTATTGGTGATATCAGTACAAAATAGTTCTCAGTGGTACCAACCCATTCACTCTTTATCATCTCCCAGTTACACTGAATCTTTATAATATTTTGTTTATTCCTTTGCGTTCTGAGTGGAACATTGGGCTACAAGCTTGAATTTCGGAGTTTCAGCAGCCTTGGTGTTTATTTTTTAAGAGGTGGGGTTGCAGGCCTCATACCCAACTTCGCCTATTTATCGGATTTGCTGTCGGCTTATCAAGGTTCAGTAGTGCGTTGGCAGGGGTCGAACCTCGGACCATATGACTGCCTGGCAAGTGTTCCACTGCTGAACCACCCACACATAAATCTTCATTATTCTCGACATACTTATCTTTCTTCTGTGCATATCCGTTGATTTTTTTTCTTTTGAGTCTTTACTGAACTGTATGGAGTGTGACAATTTGCACTGCTGCACTTCTGTGCATAGTTCTACGTTGAAAGTACATATCTGTCAACAAATGAAATAATGAAGTGCATAAAGCATCCTAACACAGTAACTTAGAACACTCAGCTAAAACAACATGTCTTCTGGTCGACAGTAACATAAAAAATGTTGAATAAGAAGTATTTTTCAAGCTTATAATGTTTGGAGTGGAGTAATCATGTCCAGTGAGTCCACCAGTCAAAAAGATAATACATTCAGAGAATCAATCCAAATTACGGGTTTTTGTAGGGACCTGGATTGATTTTAATGTAGATTTCGTCATTAACCAATATCCGGTAAAGAATCATGGCAACCATTAAGTACTGGACAGATGTTTCGTTCTAGTTTCAGACTGTTTAGTACTGTGCACCTACGAACTCACCAGGGATAGAACTTGGGACCTTAAGGTTAATCTTACAATGGTTACAAGGTATTTTTAGCTTAAACCAATGTGGATAATCGAGTCACTAGCTGCATTTAGCCTATAATGTTTATCCCTGAGTGAGTTCTTAGGTTTGAATGCCACAGTCATTCATGCTTTATTAAGAATCCTACGTAGGGGTTCAGAAATTTCCTCCTTATATGGTAAAGCTTTAGATGCTTTAAATTCCTTCTTATTTATGTAATCGTTAATAGTTTCACCATTGTTGTTTGTTCTATGGTTAACTGTTTCAGTCTTCTTAATGAATTGTGTGTGTTAAGCTATAGTTGACTTGATAGAAAAAGGTCTGAATTGACTCTTTTGTAAGCAAAGTGCTGAACTATGTACGGTGGATTAGGCATTCTACTGTCATTAATTCGACCAGTTACTTAGACCTATGACTAGACTAAAGTACAACAACCCAAGTGAACGACCAAACAAATAGCTCTGAACGGATAATTAGATGAGCAGCACAGTATAAAGACCCCATTTCAATTTACAAGTTTGCGGAAAACAAATCAAGTGATGCGGAATAATTATACAGAATAACAAGCCCTTATGCGCACTAGAAATGTCTCCCAATTCTTCATTATAGTTCTTAGTGTTAAGCCATATCAGTTACAGCATATGAATTCACAGTGATTACTGTATATCATACCATTCCGTGACCTACTTATCACTCTAATCCTGTTGTTTTTTCAAATCCCACTGTGGATTTATCATGCATTCTATTCGATGGATAAAAAACAGAGGAATGGTTTACAATTTTGGGTATGCTCAGATGGTAAAAACCGTCCGTAATAGCTGCATTTTTCCATTTTCAGTAGTTGTTCCTAGTATCGCAAGACACTGAATGATTGGTATTAATAAACTTGCTAAATAGTCAGGGATTATCTCCACATATCCCTTCTGTGAAGTTGTATCATATAACCCCAAAACCGCTATCTGATTTTTTCAGCGGCATTTGGCTGGCCGTCACCAGGCACGCCACATTATAGTCCAGCAGTTTCCATATACAAATGAAATATTTCTTAAAAAGTCAAGGTATTATTTACAAATATTTCCTGATATTAATGTATGAGTACAATTCGGGCATTTTGGTTGAGTATAATTCGACATTGGGCAAGTTGAATTAGGGATATAACGCATAGTGAAACAGTATTAATAAATGGACGAAATTCCAACAAGTTAGTGCTGCTCATAACCATATCGACTAGTCCACACAGGCTTCATAATTTGCTGTACACATACTTTTATCTCCTCATGTTATTTTTCGCCACGCCCCATATCTTCGGGATGGGCATTGCGTCATTTCCATTGCACAGACTTGCTGTTCATTCGATGAACAAAAATTCGGAGATTAATCTCTCTCTCTCTCTGTCTCCGCCTAACTATATCACTTTTTAATACTTTCATCCTGTCCCACCCTATTGTATGATCACATGCAACTGAATGCATTACAATGACCGAGTTTTATTCTGGACTGTGCGTCGGTGGAACAGTCGTTAGGATTCTCGCCAACCATGCACATGGTCCGTGGTTCGATCCCCGGCCGACGAACACCTGATATCAATGGTCGGCCTGCGAAATTTGGGCTACGGATATCACATGCTGAAAATTCCATAATTGTACCATAAGTACAGTGTGGAATCAAGCTATAATCAAGAAAACAAACAACTAAGCAGGTTCAATCATTCTAGATATAGGTAAATTCCCTATGTTTCGATAATCTAATTGATTCCGATCTGCTAATTTGACCTATATAATTGACCTCACAGTTATGGCGTGGTGTTTTGGTAAATTATATTAATTTTCTTAATTGGATCTATCGTGTATTTAAGCTGACAAATTTCGCCTCTGAGCAGGTTAGTCGGTTTAAATGCCACTTTAGCTCCAACCTTATTAAGAACCCTAAGCCTGAAGTCATTTCTGTGCGAATCAAAACCGTTTAATCGAATGCCTAAAACTAATAATCCTAGCAAGAATATATGGAACTATTAAAGTTCATAAATAAGGATGCCCTATTAGGCCAGTAGTTAACTTTAGGAACACCCCTACTTTTCATTTATCTGCATATACAGGATCAATGTTTTTTTCTCTTTGAAGGTTGACAGGATTCTAGACTAACTAATTCATACGTAATGAAATGTAAGCTGGAGGGAACTTAAATAGAACACGATGAAAAATATGGTTTGTTTTAACATAACTAGTTAGCACACCAAAAGCCCGAGTTAAAATGGAGTTCTGGAGGCAGTTGGGGGATGAATGAGCATTGATCTCAACCCTGATCATATCACCTAGAGACAGACGTTTTTAGCCTAGATACCCGATTGATGCAATTAAGAAAATTAATATAATTTACCAAAACACCCCGCCATAACTGTGAGGTCAATTATATAGGTCAAATTAGCAGATCGGAATCAATTAGGTTATCGAAACATAGGGAATTTACCTATATCTAGAATGATTGAACCTGCTTAGTTGTTTGTTTTCTTGATTATAGCTTGATTCCACACTGTACTTTTGGTACAATTATGGAATTTTCAGCATGCGATATCCGTAGCCCAAATTTCGCAGGCCGACCATTGATATCAGGTGTTCGTCGGCCGGGGATCGAACCATGGACCATGTGCATGGTCGGCGAGAATCCTAACGACTGTTCCACCGACGCACAGTCCAGAATAAAACTCGGTCATTGTAATGCATTCAGTTGCATGTGATCATACAATAGGGTGGGACAGGATGAAAGTATTAAAAAGTAATATAGTTAGGCGGAGACAGAGAGAGGGAGAGATTAATCTCCGAATTTTTGTTCATCGAATGAACAGCAAGTTTGTGCAATGGAAATGACGCAATGCCCATCCCGAAGATATGGGGCGTGGTGAAAAATAACATGAGGAGATAAAAATATAAGTACAGCAAATTATGAAGCCTGTGTGGTCTAGTCGATGTGGTTATGAGCAGCACTAACTTGTTGGAATTTCGTCCATTTATTGGTGCTGCATCACTGTGAGTTGTATCAAATAAGCTTATATTTTAATTTAATGAGGGAACCTTGCATGTAAAATTATCTACTATAAAATAATAAACATACATCTGTACCTAAACGGTAGTAGGAAGATTTTATATAAGTACAAGACTGAGTCACTGTCCTTCAGAAAAGGCGATTAACCAGTAACATGAAACAAGCATCCATTTAGCATTTGATAAACTATTGATTGTTATCTGCAGTTATCTCGCTCTACCTTGACTGTTTGCACAGATGACCGCTAGACAAATAACGTAATAAAAAGAAGACGACATATGGATGTGATCATCATCTGTCGTCCATTCAGTTGCTTGATATGAAAGACTAATTGTTTATCTAAGTGATATAACTGAAGTGTAATGCATTTTATCTTAATTTTAATCTCTCATACTTCCTCTCCGCTTATCCATGTAAACATGGCCTGGAAAGCAGTCGCACCTGCCTTTTTGCATGAATAATTCAATGTTGTTTATTTGCCTATCAGTCTTCTATCTCCCAATGGAATTACAATAGTATATGTATCCCGTATTCAGAGTATTTAGCTCACGAGTTCTACCGAAATTTGATGAATTCATTAAATCCTGCTTTATTAACCCTTGCTGCTCGTTTTGTATTCCCTCCAGGGTCGGAACAGTCTGATTGGCTAAGTCATTTCAAGGTCATCTGGTTGGCTATTGACTGTAACTGCTATTCCCAATCTCCGCTATGTAGGATATATCAAAGACTAACTGGCTAACTGAGTTTCAACGTAAAACTTTTCACATAAATGTAGCAGTTCATGTTGTGATATTACATTTATTTCTTATTTTTATTATCGATTTCAGCTTGATTCCACACAGTATTTTAAGTACAAGTATGGAATTTTCAGCATCAATATCGGCAGCCCAAATTATGCAGGGCGACCATAGATATCAGGTGTGCGTCGGCAGGGGCTCGAACCACGGACCATGTACATGGTCGGCAAGAGTCCTAACCACTGTGCCATCAAACGTGAAACCAGAAGAACATCAAAAGAACCATAATGAGCAGAAATTTACGGGAGAAGGAATATTAACATAGAGAATAAGGGGGAATTATTCCATCTGCAGACTGAAAAAGTGAATGCACCTCCGCCAATGACAACGATTTTGGGTTACACCAATAACAGTCTCAAGGCATTATTGTTACAGGTATAAAACTTGGGCACTGTGTTAGGGCATAACTCCATTATGGATAAGATTTTATTTTGATAAATCACACAGTGCTGTACAAAGCATTGATTCTTAACATCTTCGAAGACATTCATGACTCCAGTCAACAGTCACAGTTGTGTTCAACTGATGCCAGTTTTTGAATTCATCACCCTTAACTCTTTTCCAACCCATTCTCTATCTCAGCTGACATTTCTGGGTGAGGAAGGTGGTGTTTCAGCATGCGTAGCACATATCCCAGGCATCTCAATCCACATAAGCTCTCAACCTTATCAACTAACTGGTTTTGCTCACCTAACAGTCTGTGCCTAAATTCAATGTTACTCAACTTATTCTACCACTTTCCGCGGGAGATGGAAAGCAAACGCTTAGGATAAAAGACAGATAACGCTTTCATATCTTCCACTTCCACAGCTATAAAGGAAGACAGAGCAGGTTGCTGTGCAGTACACATGTCCTTTGGCTGATAGACCGACATCACACCTACTTGAGAGATGAAGTAAGTTGTGATCTATCTAAGGGGAACTGGTCGAACCCATCTTCAGCGTATAGAAATAAACATTTACATTCTTCATGGAATAAGTATGACACAAACACTTACTTTAGGTTAATGTTTGCATTTCCCGTTGACTGGTTACTTCGGACTGAAATTTTCAGTCTCCGTTGACATGTTGCCTTCTGGTACGGACACTTTGATAACGTCTAAGGACTTACCTGATGGATAATGACCAATGATGGAATCTAAGATGCTCATTTCGTCTTATTTGGGACTCTAACGGCTATTGTAGCCCAACTAGTCTAGTGCTTTGTTGTTTGAGACGATGAGCGATGGGAAAAGCATCACTTACTGGAGATCGCAGACGGGTCCGGTTGACGAGTCCCCTATGGAATGAAATGCGCAGCGTTTATTCCTCCGCTAGTCGGTATCCACCAAATAACATCATGGTGTAAATATTGGTTGAGAGTAAGGTATAGTTAGACAAAATATTGTCCAACATATTTTCATAAATCCTTTCACCTTAACTAATCTCTGTGATGATATATGATATAAAAAATATTCAGACTGAGTCACTAGAATATAACCAAGGACTTGTTTCTAGAACATAGTGTTTGTGTTGACTGAATTTTCTGGGACGACGTTTTTAATGTGGTCACAGAGTTATGGAGTCTTTTAATCGTGGTGCACTTTGAATTTATATTGAATTGTTCCACACAGGCAGTAGTTAACCCTGAGCGCAATTTTCTACTTATTCACACCTGTTAGTGATAAATATCTGAAAATTCTGAAGAAACCGATTTTCTATTGAAAACCCAATTCTGTGTCAAATAGCTACTCGGTTAAAACATTATCAAGGAGCTATTCAGCCCACTATCGAATTTCAGTCGCAATAGTCGCTGTGAAGTTGTCGAAATCACTAGCCTGGTCTTGTCTTTCGTGTTGTCCCTGATCGAACTCTGTAAGTCAAGTTTGAAATTTAGTTACCTAGCCAGGAGACACTAACGAATAGACAATGGAAGAACAGTTACAACCTAGCCGTCAGTCTCTGAGTTCACCTATTGTGCTCTTCAGTCGTCAAGTGAAATCAGCAACCAAATAGCTAGTTAAACCTAGAAAAACTACAGGAGTGTATATACTAACCTACTGACTAATAAATTATTTGTGTTTCTTTCTCTAAAAGTCAATCTATTGGACCATATAGCAGTTTAATTGATTAGACAAATGACTAAGTGACCTGTTAACCAATTAGCTGACTAGTTAACCAACTAACTAACTAACTAAGCAAATAACCAGTTGAATAAATGCACAATCTGTGTCACTAATTAACGGTAGTTTTCAAAGTTTCAGCTTGTTGATCGATATGTGCGACACGCAAACTATGAATAGCTTCACGTTGATACAATCATAAAGAATAAGTAATTTTCGTTGGTTGATTAGAAGCAATCGTCAGTAGACGGAGATTTTCACTGAATCTATTCAGTGAAACTTGGTAAATGAATTGAACTTTACAGAGTACGAAGGCTCATAAAACTAAAAATGACACAGGCAAGATCCATTTCTAAGATTCTACACCGGTTACTTATGGATAATTGAAATGTTCAGACAGTAGTGCATAATTTATCTCAAAGTAAATCTGTAAGCATGACACACATGGGTTACCTACTGTTTTTAGTTGTGAGTAGCTACATATAGTGCAGGTCAGTGAGTAGTGCTCATCATTCCGATTCACATAACACAAACAATCACAATCAGATGTTTGAACGATTCAGCTCTGTAGATTGAATTTACCTGGGTACAGTGTTATTTAAGACAGTTCAAAACGCATGAAACGTATGCCTGATGTTTAGATCACCCCTGACACTGTGGTACGCTTGACCGCTAGCTACTCATATTACCTGATAGTGTATAAAGTCGTATGAGCTTGTGGCTCAAAATATATACAGTAGATTATGCTAGTAAATGACCATCCATGAGGTCTAATAATACTGAAACCAAAGTTAAATCAAAACAACAAACTGACTATCCAAAATACGAGACACGTTTCAGGATCTGGATCTTAGAGCGATAATGATTCCCTATCTAGGTAGGTATTGTAAATAAACGACTGGACTTAACAAGATAGCATTCAACATACCGTAAGCTTGAAAAGTTGACTTAAACAGTGAAGGCCAAAATCCAGTGTTGACTGAAGAATGCTGCAGATTAATAATCTTGGGGAATTATTTATCGTCATAATATCTTTTTGGAGATTTCATCTTCGAAAGTTATACAATCGCACTTTCATACATAATCTTTGAATATGTGATACCTTAGTAAAATTATCTGTTACAGATATCTACCAGTTATTTTGAAGACATACAGCCTGATGTAACCACGACACAATCATTATTCTCATGACTTCATGATACGAAGTTGGACCAGGATAAATCATGCTGACTCTTGGACAGTAAATTGTCGGCAACTGATATGCGTGATATTACAATACAATCAGGCTGTCAATGAGTGTTATGTATAAAGATATGGGCTACGTTCACACCCAGCTTAGCTGTACAGGTTAAATTCGTCGACTGAACACCGAACAATAATGAAATTTGTATATCTGAAATGATCTTCAAGCACAGAAAGGCCAAACACGAACACTGAATAACTTTAACTACATATTCTAAGCCTTTGCGTGTTAAAGAAAGAATATTAACAAACATTCTGGGCGAAAATATTAAACTGTAAGATAAATTATTTCGGCGATGGTATAAAGTAGTAGCATAGCTAATATCACATGACATCTTCTAATTTGATAATAAACAAATAAGACAAACGAGAAGAAAGAAAATCATTAAGTATCGATCGATTTTACTTGATTTAAAATTATAATTTATCAAAAGAAAGCAGGAATCTTCATTCAGTATATCATGTGTTTAAAAATACGGTGAAATCAGGGGTTTTGTCAACTAAGAGAAGAATGAATACCACCCACTAACATACTGTCTCGTTTCCATTGAGATAATATTCTCATTGAAGTTCTTGTGCCTTCCGACTTCTGTTAATCTATGGAGTTTATTTTCGATCAGATTCGTATTTTGTAAATAAATTCGCAATTTGAACAGTTCTAGTTGACACTTTACCACAGTTACTTTGGTGGGCCGAAATTACTGCAATCACAATATGTGATCTGCTTTATACAATGAGCGGTAATCAGGAAACCAAGCATAAATGCGTAAAACTATATGCTACTCACCAGTAGTGCTCACCAGGCAGTTCTAGGCAATATAAACACCGGAACCCAGCTCATCAGCGTAGTGCCCCGTTTAACTCCGTTTAGGGTTCCTGATCAGTTTAAACTAACCCGATTTCTGGCTAGCCACTTGGGTGAACTGGGGATTGGAGAAGATTTGTGGCTCAGGTGGGTGATTTTGATGTAGTTGTGTTCTCTGAGTTGGATAGTTTATTTGCGAAGCTTTCATTGCCTACTAGGCAACACCTTCAGCTCATACTTTAATTTGAATAGAAGTTGGCTTTTAGATTTCTCCACGAGTTTATTAGTCATCTCTCCTGGAGACCCTGAATGTGATTGGTTGTTTTGTATGTTTTCATATCCTCCTCGCGGCCACCAAGAGAGATGACTAATAAACTCGTGGAGAAATCTAAAAGCTCACTTCTATTCAAATTGAAGTATGTGCTGAAAATGTTGTCTAGTAGGGCAATGAAAGCTTCTCAAATAGACTGTCCATCTCAGGGAGCGCAATCACACCACGAGGAAATGGAGATTAGTTCACAACTCCACAAACTTACAATTTACACAGTTGGAGATGATTAATTTGCCATAGTTTGTTTTGCAAACCGAAGTGATTTAGATCACAATATGTGGTCTACTGGATACTGCGAATGGTAGTCGGAGTGATTTGAGCCGATCTGGCCGTTCTCATGACAGGTGTAAAATTGAAGACAACGATATAGGAATCAAATCAGAAATTAAATATCTTGGACTTATTCTCTCTCCTGATCTCTCCTGAACTTCCCATGTCTTAGCAATCTCCAATAAAATATTTCGCCTATTCTTCTTTATTGTTCACCCTTATTCTTTCCTGGTTTGCTTAAATAAGACTATGTCACAATTCATAGTATGCTGAAGACTGTCAGCAAGGTGAGTAGTGTCCCAGTGGACCACATAGTTAACGTCGTTGTCGATAGGCACTTGACTTCGTGCAGTAAATTTGCTGAAGGGATTTTGTCTGACTTGGAGCATCCGCTTTACCCTCAGCTTTCACCTCGCATCTCCTCAGGTAGAACAAGAAGTAACTTCAGAAAACTGTATGCTCGCACGTCTAAGTATAAAAATTCTATGATACCATACTTGGCACGTATTTTATGTGATGAAAATAGTGTCAGGCAAGAATTAACTAACCTTTCTCCTCATCTAGTAAATAAACAATTTCCTCCATCCATCCTTATATACCTTCAAGTTTTACTTTTATTATTTCTATTATATTTATGGTTCTGTTACTTCTCTGTTTTTTTTACTCTCAGAATCGCAAACACCAACTTATCTCCATGACGGCTGTAATCTTTGTTTTTCCCTTCACCATATCATGTAAAAAGAACATTATATTCAATATTTTTAAACATGTTAGGATTTCTATACCACATTGCCAATACTGTGTGACACAAGCCAACGGCAATTTTCACTTGTATTCTTATTATTATTACCCTGGCTGTTATCATTATTATTGTTATTTCCATTTTATATGCTGCATGTTTATGACACTACCTCTATTGTAAATGTGGAAAATTTTCTGTGTGGTTGATTTTTATTTATAATTTGAGGAAATTAGATGTAATATTGTGATTGATGCTGAAAATTCCATTCTGTATCACAAGTACTGTTTTTATTATTATTGAACTGAGTCAAATCGGGTTTACCGCTCTTTAGCTTGGCCCCAGACCAGAGAAATAGACATCCGGTGTTTAGATCATTTGTATCTGGTTAGCAAGCACTACCGGCTGATGTGACTGGCATCCAGCCACTCATTCACACAATCAGTAGTAGATGGAATTCCGTCTGCACTAAACGAAGAACTAGGTGAATAACACTGAATACTGCCTACTGACACATCAAAGTATCCGTCATAACCCTACAGGAAGTCAGTCGCGAGCCCAAATAGCTTACTGGTAATGTTTCTGACTACGGCACTGAGTGACACGGATTCGAATCTCAGGAAGAACATGGTTTCCTTCAAGGTTGTAGATACACTTTGCCAACAGTTAGCCAACAAGCACAAAAAATGGGTCTAGGGATTCCTGTCGACTGCTTCCAACCATCTGATATCAGCAAATAGTTTTATAACTTTATTATTGTAATTTAATTGAATCAACCGTATTGGAACTAAGAATTGGGTGCCATGTAAGTTCACAATAACGGCTCTCGGTTGAATGGATTGGTATATACTGACTGGGATACAAGGTGCAGATGCTAATCAGGCTTTCAATTTAGCCTACGTCACTAAGGCTTGTTGGCCTCAAGTGAATAAGCGGAATCATGATCATTACCCTAAATACTCACGGTTCCAGTTTTTATTTCATCCGTTAAAACCTTCAGGGATTAAAGTAAAAACTAAGGTTTCGTCAGAAGGTGGTTCTCGTAAGACAGCTGAACAAGATTCATACAGGTTTCTGGTTCATATTATTCCAACATTCGGGGTTTAGTTCGAATTTCAGCCACCTTGTACTTAGGATTATTTCACAATGAACAATATAAACAAGAGTATGTATAAAATGATTTTATTACAGGTGGTAATTTGGGAAGAATTTTCTTAAAGCTTCACCGAAATCTCTAACGGTTAGAAAACTTAGTTCAGGGTTCACCTCAGTCTCGAAACTGAACATTTGAGGATTTAAACTGGACTTGTCTTGATCGGAAACCTGTGATATGTTCACCAGTTGTTTTTTATTCTCCTCCCACTTTTTTCCTGAAACATCACCATAGCCGGTCGAGTTTTACTCATATTCACGTTCGTGTTATTTTTATGTTCATAGATACTTTATGTGGCATCTACTAACAATGTTATTTAGTGACGACATATTGAATTTTAGATCTCATGATTTTCGTATTTCAGGTTTGATAATGGATTGATATCAGTTAGAGAATCATTGAAAACCGCGGAATACTGCCAGCAATCTCATCCTAGTTCGGAACCCATCGGCAGTGCGCAGTCGCCAGGTCTCGAATCGAGGACGTTCCGGTTGCAAGGTAAACTCGTAGACCATTCAGCCACTGGGAACCTACCCGATGGCCCATGAATTCTAACTTCTACGACTTCTTAATTTCATCGTGACCACCAGCCAGTGACATTGTTGAGTATTTATCCTCATTCCTGACCAGATGGATCCCACTAGTCAAGACTTTTCACTAGAACTCCAGGCCAGAACTCCATCCTACAGCCAGTCGACAGCATGCATCACACTAATTTTCAAGATTTTGTTTGTCGGAATTTATGCACCACTGAGCCGCATCCCAGTACCTGAATGGTCTACGATCTGGAAGGTCCTAGGTTCGAAACTCAGTGAGTGCGTAATGTTGATGAGTCATGAACTAGGACAAAACAGTTGCCCAGTACTCTGGTTTTTCAGTGGTTCTTTAACTGATGTCAACTCATGATCAAACTTAAAGCGTATTAAACCCTTACAGACAAACTCTTGAGAAATTTTGGTGTTGTTGTGTTCTCTCAGCTAGACAGTTTCTAAGAAAAAGAAGACGAACAGTGAAAATTTTTTTTCGACGAAACATTTTCAAGAACTGTTCAGTCGTATTTGTATTAAACAAAGAATTCATAAGACCAATCAGACACTGGCAAATTTAACACTGAAATATTCCCATATCAGACTGACAGGTAGATTTGTTCTAGAATGTGTATTACATAGTGTGGGGGAAGTGAGGGGCGTAGTGGCGTAGTAAGTGTGAGAAATGACCAATCAGTAAAATGTACAAAGTGGATAAAAACTAGTGATGAACAGAGTCAGAATGTTTATATGAAAGCTGTATGAAAATGCAAGGTTACTGATGAACAGTAATAGAGAGATTATGAAATAATAATAATAAGCCTACAAAATGAAATGAAACAAAATTATAGTAAGAATGTTGATCTGACTAAGGCAAAGCGAATGATTGTATGTAGTGTTTTTTAATACAAATGTCAGGTTGCATATTCTGAGTATGTAATGATTCGGCTATGTGTAAATGACGGTATTCGAAGTCCTTTCCATACGATATTGAGGAACTCTGTTTAGCACTGTGAACCAGTCATTTCGGAGTGCCCGATAGCTAGGATTGTCAAGTTGTTCGAGGATAGAACTACCAGTGTTCTTCTCTTCTCCTTCGGCTAACCAGGGTCGATAGTGTTCCAGAGTATATTCGAGGACTTAATTTTGTGTACAGCCGATATAGTTTACTCCACAGAAACAAGTAAACTGATAGTACACATTGAGGTGGCTAAAGCGTCATCTTATCTTGACTCGATTAACTGTCTAATGGAGAATGTCATTCGATTGACAGCTGCTTAAAATATCTTCTTCAGACTTTTAGAAAGGCGGTTTTTAAGAATTTCTACTTCAGTGTCACCTTTGATTTTTTTAACACAACAATAACAACTACATTCTGAAAGGTACACTTAGAAAATATCGAATTTTGAGGCATCTAATCCCTTTGCAGAATCTTTAAATAGTATAATAACCGATAATATATCGTCTAAAGTAATATCGTCCCATCCGAAGCACATTTCAGTAATAGTCCACAGTATTACTTCTTCCATTTCCTTAGAAAAGTTTTAAGCGATAGACAGAAAATTATTCTGAATTGTACTCAACTGTAGAATGAGACTCATGGTGGTAATTAGATGATAAAACATTATGAAGCAGAGTAAATATAAGGCATTTTGACGGATAGAAAATTCGGGTAGTTTAGAGATTTAAGTAGGCCTAAATGAGCTTTCTTAGAAACAGTTGTAGCTTTCAGCGATGGAGGTTCTACTTTCACGTCTTTATCTAAATGTCTGGGCGTCACATAGAGATTTTAATTCAGTCTGTTTCGTATTTCCGATCAGATTTTACGAATCCTTTATCATTTTTTTTATTACAGCTTGATTCCACACTGTACTTTTGGTACAAGTATGGAATTTTCAG
Organism: Trichobilharzia regenti; assembly: GCA_944472135.2. NCBI lineage: Eukaryota > Metazoa > Platyhelminthes > Trematoda > Strigeidida > Schistosomatidae > Trichobilharzia > Trichobilharzia regenti. Next base: position 43,982,013 of record OX235263.1, read on the forward strand.
CATGGATATCGGTGGCCCAAATTTTGCTGACATAGATATCAGGTGTGCGTCTGCAGGGGAACGAACCTCGGACCATGCGCATGGTCGGCGAGAGTCCTAACCACTGTTCCACCGAAGCCTAGTACGTATTAAGCTTTTCTGTCGGATCAGTGGAGCAAAACACTGGGAGTTAATAAACCGTCTAGTCGACTTGGGTTCGCGGTTTATTGATCTTTGAATTCAGTTGTCTTGTTTTCTAGTAATTAGCACATTGAGGAATGGTAACGTCATCTTTGATTCACTTTCTAGGGTGGATTTTGCTGAAGACTGTGTCGCTTCAAAAGTGTTCAAGAGACTGTCCAGATCAAATTTTTCATCACAAATCATAAAAGTATCATATCATTGCGATGATCATCTAACTGACCTTACCTTTGACCTTTCAACAACAATTCGAATTACACTGCAATGGTGCATCACCTAGTTTTATGAATATATTGCATTTATACACACACTAACTTAAAGCACAATGTTTGTAGGACCATTAGGTCAAATCTAGATCATGGTTCATAAATATCAATATTAGTTTGTTCATTAAATGTATTACACAGTGAAATATTACTATTATTTATTAGATGACCTCTTTTTTTGTGCACAATTTATTGTTCAGAATCTGGCTGTCACATATATCGAACGATAGAATGGTCAATATTCCACCCAATTGGTTGATACTTCGAAACCTTCTGTTAACTAAAAACAGAGTGCTTATTCATTGAATTATTTATCTGCTTAGTTAGTTGGTTGGTTAACTAGTCAGCTAGCTGGTTAACAGGTCACTTAGTCATTTGTCTAATCAATTTAACTGATATATGGTCCAATAGATTGACTTTTAGAGAGAGAAACACAAATGATTTATTAGTCAATAGGTTAGTATATACACTCCTCTAGTCTTTTTAGGGTTTACTAGCTATTCGGTTCTTGAATTCGGTTGAAAAATGAATTGTGGAAGACTGAAATCGTCGACTGGGTTATTGGAGTGTGACCCATCTTATCTTGTTCCCTCTCTAGTGTTGATGGAATTCTACCAATCAAGTTTTGAGGGCTACTGTCTTAATGAGTACGTTTCAAAACCTGACTGACACAGTTCAATAAGCAATATCGGCTGGACAACACAATGGTTGTAAATCTACAGAGGTCAATCAGTGTATTCCTGATAGTCCTACAAACGATCAGATGCAGGCTGAATAGCTCATTGGTAACATCTCTGACCGCAGCACTGAAAGATGAGGTAGGAGGGGAGCGAATTGTCCAGCAAATATGAAACTTTTGATCTTCGCTTCCTGCAGATTACTTTCAAATACCTAACATCATTTTAGAGCTGAAATGTAACAAGCTTAAATCACTATGGTACTGTCCGACTAAGAGAAGCATACCGATGAGGATTATTCTTATCCTTCTAGAGGATCAAATCAAACTTCACACTTTATCTCTCATTATTAGTTATATACATATGAAGACTGAAATAGTTCAAATACTATCACACCTGTGTATCTGTTTATCATTTACTCAAGGGACAATACTTGAAAACGCCTCATTTGTTTATACAACAAACAGATTTGATATTGTGAAAGCCTTTGAATCGAAACATGTAGGGATAAATATCTAAGACAGAAACCAGAATGCTTTATGCCTAAATACACTGTCATCTTACTTAATTATCATGTCGTTCTATTTTGGGTTAATGTAAATACCTTATTTAGCTAAAATCTACTATCTGGCTTTTAAAATTTTCAAAGTTCTTGCCTTTTTCATGTACCTTATGAAATCTAATAGAGATTAGCTTGATGGGTTAGCTCAAAACAGCAATTGACTCTCAAAAATTCTTCAAAAAACTCCTGTTTCGCGTTAAACAAAGATAACCTTATCTATGAACTGTATTCATTATTTGACATATTCCGTTCATATAATAATATAATGAGATCAGTTCTTATAGCAACTATCAACAAATCACATATTTCCATTTGCTAATATATATATATATAACAAATGAAATCACGAAATAAAGTGTAACTACAAGCTTCCCGTTACCATGTCAAAATGACCTTGTTTCATACTATAGCCTGTTAATATACCATATATTTTATTGATTATATATATATATATATTTGACACTTTGAGTACGTTTCAATATGTTATTTATTGTTGGACACTCATGCAATTTATAACATTCCGTGAGTTGAATAAGGATACTACTTATGAGCTACTGATTAAAAGGAAATAAAAGATTTTCCAAGTATTTGGCTAATCCTAACTTTGTCTACCGGTAATATTGTTGATTTGATTGAAATCAAGCTACTCATAAGGATCAGTAGTTTAGATAGCCTAATATTCACTTGGTTGAATTGGTATATTTTTTGCGTGCGCTCTCACTATAACCTGTACGCAGTCTCTGCTGATTTAAATACCAGTGCTTTATGCATTGATCTACTGGAATATACCAAGCAACACACCTTCAAGTTAATATTCAAACAGAAATTAACTATATATTGGCGGCCTGTTTAAATTCGCACTGCCGAAATATTCCAATGATATTGCGTTCAGTTTGTTTAAATCTGATAAAATACGACCTTTAATTACACCTTATACTCTGGCGAGTATTTAATCTGCTTACAACGTGCTGATTCGCAAGTTTCCAGTTGTTGTGAGAAAAAAACATAATCTTGGGTTGCGTGGGGGCGGGGTATTTCAATGCAAGAGATAGCTGTTATTGGGTTGTGTCCCTGATTTACAGAATGGATTCTTGAAACTATCCTAATTGCCATTCAACCAAATTACATGCATTTACCAAGGAAGACAAAGGAGAGACATCATAACTTCTTGGTATGCGCTTCATGTCGGGCAGAAGTGCTTCACTTGGTCTACCGTCACGTAATATTTTATTTTGAAGTTCCTGAATGTAGAGAAAATATCATACAACAAACTATGCTGAGAATTTTGAACAGTGTATAAGCGCTGTACAAAATAAAACTATTTTTATTCTTATAAAGTCAAAATGTATAAGGTGACAACTGTTCAGATGGTAATTTCGTACCACTGTTATGAATGTGTATTATTTGTTAAGGGATTTTGGATGAAAGATCCCTACATCTATAGGTTTACAAAGTAAGGCTAATTCAAGGATGGTTTAGACAGAAAGTAAGATGGGAGTGTGGTGAAGCAGGCGCATTTCCATGTCGAGATGAATGAGAATTTATCTAGACATGAAAATAAGAACGAACAGTTCAGAGAATAGTCTCTTCTCTGGGAATTCATTCACTTAACTATACAATAGTAATTATATATAATTATTTTTATGTGTTTTTGATGTGGTTTTGTTCTCGCTGAAGATGTCACCCAGTAAGGTGATGAAAGCTTCGCAAACTAACCATCCAGCTCAGAGAACAAAACCACATCAAAATCATCCACCTGAGCTACAAATCTCTATAATATCTATTTTTATGTGTGCATAAATAGCACAAGAATAAGAATCAGTCTAGAGTATTTTATACATCAACAGAATGTTGAAAAATGTTGGTAATAAATCAAAACTGTAATCAGGGTGTGCAGATTAGTAGGTTTAAACTAAGCTTATGTAACACAAGACACGTTACGAAGAAATTAGGTGCTCATTGAAGAGCACAGAGACAAGTAGGGTAGTAGGTGAAGGGAGTAAATAGAAGATTAATTAAGAAAAAATGATGATACTAAAAGCAGAGTCTAAATTTTATTTTATCTCTGTGTTCTCCTGTATAGCTGACTAAACTTCATTGAGACATGCACTATCAACAAACGTTCCAAAGGCAGGGAAAAGACGGTTATTCTCCAATAATTTAACGGTTCTGTTAAACAATAGCCGCCGTGAGGCAGCTATACAGGTAGTGTGAGCTTCTAAACACAAAACGAGTACTGTAAGGTGAAAATTAGTTGACCAAAGTTAAGCTATAAAAGATACCTTATAGTCAAGGAGAATAATCCCAGCGAGGTGGGATCAAAAGCTCTATCCACAAGAATCATATAACAAGGCTTCCCAGGTCAGAATGACCTTCATTCACCCAAACAAACTCATATTGTTAAACAAAAGATTGTCAATGTATACAAAACCCTAAATAATTCTTACAAATGAAGATTAAACAAGGCCAAAGACTAATAATAAAGGTCAAAAATCAACATGTGGTATGCAAATATGAAATTAATGATACACAATTTAGGGGAAATAGTATACTAATTATAAAGTCATCTGAAATGTCTAAATAGGCATAAACATTATAAGTAGATCGTCCAGGAGGGATTTTCGTTTACGCTAAATGCCATACGAAAAATACACAAATAGTATTGATAGCAAAATATTGAAAACAGTTGAACTTGGAATTATACCCAAGGTAGAAGGAGGGAGCGGAAAAGTTTCTTCTCTGTACGTAAGTTAGGGTTTTTCATCAGAATCGTGAGTGTCTCAATAATGCAAATTATACAAAAGCACACCGTTTTCACCAGGCTTCTTTTGACTTTGTAGACAAATTTGAATGAACTCCCCCGGCATATTGATTGGCTGGTATTAAATGAATGTTCAGTTATGACACTCCTTACTGATTCCATGTTACATTTATTTAGCTTAGCGGGGTATTATTATTATTATTGCTCCCTTGGGTTCCTAGTGGAACATAGGGCTTCAACTGCACGTCTCCACTTGCCACTTCTGTCTTCCTTCTGCTGTACTTTGCACCTGCATCCATGTTAGTCCATACTCTTTCAACTCCTCTTCACACGATCTCCTCCATGTCACCCTTGCGCAGTCGACCCACTCGCCGCTTACCTTTTGGGTTCCACTAGAGGGCTTGACACGCGATGTCACCCAGCGGTCTCCTCAGCGAGTATCCGATCCATCTCCACTTTCTCCTGCATATTTGTTGGCTGATTGGTTCTTACTTTGTTTGTTCCCATAGTTTCTTGTTGGTGATTCTTTCCGGCCATCTGATCTTCAGTATTGAGCGAAGACAGTTGTTGGTTGATAAAGGTCTGCAACAGGCTGTTGGAAATATTCTTTGTGACCCTCCAAGTTGTTGGAGAAAATTAGATGGCAGGAGAATACCATTCGTAATGTGGCAACAAAAAATGTTGTTTTCATGGCGTTAGATATTCTTCTGTTTCGTGTCTGCGAAAAAGACGCATCTGCAAGCAACAGTTGTGTTTAGCCACTTCTTTGGCACAAAGCTGGGGTGTTCTTCGTTGGTTTTGGGTTTTATATGTTTTTTCTTTAAAGCGTGTCGTCGTGGAGGCAGCCATTCTCAAGTAGTGTCTTCCTCAATAGAGGGATCTCTTCTCTTACTGATTTAGAAGTGCAGATTTTTCCGAACCTATTCGCAAAGGACATTACCAGGTTTCGCTTACGATTTATGAATACACAAAGGTAAAAGCTTTACAGTTGGCTGTTCCTCTTAGGTTTTTCATATACTGATCTACTCAACGTCCAGTCGGGCTTCTCTGTTGGTCAAACGTCCAGAAATTAGACTGTTTATTCTGTTCCTGCTTCAACGGAAAATTTGATGCTATGATAGAAACTACTGGAAAACCTTTAGGAAAATGTTTAGGCAAAATTCATTATCACAAGTAATAAAAGTGTCATCAACCTACTTTTTGTATAGATCAGAGCTGTGGATGATCTGTTTCAACAGAACCCTTTCCACACTTGCCATGAGATGTCTGAAAGTGCCGGATCTATTGGTTATCGAATAGTTACTTCATCGCTCTGTCTGTAGATAAAACCACCGAATCTGAACTGGACATTCAAAGTGCAACTAAACCAAAGTTCTTTTAACCTGCAACTTACTATTCCGATATTGAAGTCGTTCTTTTCTAATTATCTGTATAGGAAGTAAATTGTCTCCGTAATCGGGATATTTGTGAAGAACGATCAACATTGAGTGAAACCATGCATTTGTTGCCTACTTTCAGTTGTGTAATACAGTCAGTATGTATCTAGCAAACCATTCAATCGAGTTATTACTGAACCGGTTAGCCCAATTCTTTCGTAGATACCTTCATAGATTAATTTCTCAGACTTTAGCTCGCTTAATATCTCGGTGAACTGCATTTCAGTTATTTCTGATTTCTATTTCTCTTTGTTATATACAGCTAACTTATTATTAGGTAAGAATTATCCGAAAACAGAATCTTCGCTGAACTGTTTGTTCTTCGAATCGTATCCGTTAGGCAATTTTACGGTACAAATAGGTAAAAATTCATTTCCATAAGAAATAAGAGAAATTTACGACGTATGCGAAACAGTGCTTGACAGAAAGAAGAAAATACTTTTAATTCTAACCATTTACCCGGGAATTTATTTCACACATCCTGTTTTGTTGATTAATTTGAACAAAGTAAGAATGAAAATATTCACAGGATATAAAGGTCATTCTTTTATTTCACGGCTTATTTTTAGCTATTAACAGTCTAAAAATAAAGGTAAAATATACAATGTACTTCTAAGCTATTTCACCTCAAAAGGCATTTCATAATTGCTAGCGCAGTAGCAAAACAGGAAGCAGGAATACAAGATAGGCAATACGGAAATGATCTGATAACGAAAATATATATATACATATGTAATATGACGGGAATGCATAGAGTTAAGAGGAATGGAAGAGTGAATAGGTATGACAAGTAAAAATAAAATTTTCGTGTAATATGATGATGTCATACCTAAAATTGAAGAGGAAACCCAATTTACAGTAGAATTAAAACTATCAACCACCGAACTATCAGAAATACCTCAAGTATAATGGCAGCATACAATGAGCTATCACTACTGTTCTCATCCAGGAGTTTGGCTGCCCCATCTCTCCGTTGCTCTTCAACTGTGTCATTTGGGACATTCTGGAGTCAGCTCTGAAGCATGTATGCAGTGGTAATGGCGCAGATCGTTTTCCAGGAAAAAGATTTTCCTACTTCGAGTATACAGACGAAATCATCTTACTGTGTGATGACATGCAGGCTGCTCAACTCACAATTAATCAGTCGGAGATCAGTGTCTGTAAGTATGGCATAATCGCTTTGAGCCATTTAAATGCAAAACAGTGTTATACGACTGGCAGAAGGCTGTACGTACTAAGGCCTTTGAAGGTGGTCCTCTTGAAGTTGTCGATATATTCGTGTATCTGAGTAGTTTTTTGAATGCTGGTGGGGGTATGGCGGAAAAGATCTATAACAGCATATTGAAACCTAGAGTGCTGTTGCGATGTCATCCTGGCTGTCAAAGGTCACTGACTCAGTGCTTGCAGTCTAGCTCTACTCCTGTGAAATGCGGCTTCTCCGAGCTGAGGATGTGCATTGACTCTGCATATCCCACCACCACTGCCTCTGCAGAATTGCTTGCGTTCAGTGACGTCATCATGACGTTCGGCAACGTGTGTTTTGACAAGATGTCGGTCACCACCCACTGAGGGTATTCATCTTAAAACAACGGTTTCACTGGTGTGGATACACGTTACTAATAATATCCTGTAGCTTCCCGCACCATTCAGCCGTGAGACTGGATGGAAAAAGCTGAGAGGTGGCCAGCCTACGGCAGCCTGCCCGGGGTACGAGAGGTTGTCTGAATCGGTGGCTCAATATGACTGAGAATTGCAATCCATGGCGAACATGTTACAATTTCCTTCTTCGTTCCTTTTTTTGCAAGTTTCGTGAAGTAATGAATGCTGAATGATCTTGAAAAGTATGCTTGCTTGCTTTCTAGATGCCATCCCTCATTTACGACATTCCTCTTTTGTCTATACATTGTTGTTATTTTGTTATGGCTAACTGGTAAATCTTTTGGTGTCCATATTGTCCCAAGTTTGTGTTTTGAATAAATAAACTGAACCATCAGGCTTGGGGTTCTGTAAGAGTGTTACCCTTTTGAAGAATAAGAAAAGAAAAAGTTTATCGTTATTTTATAATGAGACTTCATAGTCAATGTTTGATGAGAGAAATCCAGTTAAAAGTAAGTGTGACTGAAAGAAAGAGTGACTTAACAAAATTATGAGCTTCGAATGAAGTGAGTAACTGATACCGATTTCTACAATCTCCTATTTCTAAAAGCTTCTTTCCTAATGTGATTACTGTTTTTGAATTCTATATTGTTCAACTGTCTTGAGTGAAGAAAAGCATATATAAAGGAATCCGTCATATTGTTTCCATTAAACATCCCAAATTCATTTTAAAGGTTCCGGATATTGATATTTTCTAAAGATACAGGAATATTTTCGTCAAAAAAGTATTTCGACCAATTTCAATATGGGAACATTAACTAGCTTACAGTTGTGCTACATCAATAACTAAAAGAAGTTGAGAAATATAAATGGTCACTAGATCTGGCCTTTGAGATCCGACTGCAGCTGAGGGTATAAATCTAATGATAGAGTAATTTAACTTGATATAAAAACAGTGTTACAGTATTCCTTATGTACTGGTGACGTTTCGAGTTTAGGTTATTGTTCATAATCACATCAAAGTGCTCATGTAATATACGCATTTCTACAGCTTCATTCCTCTCAAGTTCAAAAGAAATTTATTAATGACTCTCAGCCACAGGGTTACTTAGAGCTATACGCTCAGAAGAAGTAACTGAAGACGAATTAAACATTGTATATGATGATTTGATAGGAAATAGCTATCCCGAAAAATCTAACAAGAAACATATGACAAAGAAAACGGAAAAGGAGCACTCACTATCTATAAAAAAGAAGCCTCTTTATATACGACTGAAATTCAATGGCGATACACCAAGTCAAATAATTACGAAGTTAAGGAAGCCAATTCCAAGAACTTTTAACGCTAGTGAACGACACGTCTTATCTTCTACACGACCGATGGTGATTCCTCGATTGGTAGATAAAGTACTTAGACTAGCCACTTCAAACTGTATCTACCAATTCAACTGCAATTGTGCAGCGAGTTATATGGGACTTTTCTTTAGGAACTCGATTTTTCGTGCTCGAGAACATCTCCCAGTGTGGCTAAGTAAAGGTGTAGTGAAAACCATTAACAATTCATTATTGGACCATCTGGTCCAAACCGGCCACAAAGGCAGCGTGGAAGAATCCTTCTCTATCATCTACCGGATGCCAAAAACACAGAAGCACTGCATGCTCCAAACAGCAGAGGTTATTGCAATTCGCGTGAAACAACTAGTGTTTTGTGCGCAAAAGAAGCAAGTCCAGACATACACTTCCAATGTCCTGGCCAGCCTTCAGTAGAGACTATCAATTCATAAAATTTGTATCATTATCTTTCTTAATTTTTCTGACATTCAGTTTATTTTTATGTTGATGCGATCCAGCTGTAATCTATCAATATTATTGACTCGATGTTATTTAAACAACGTTAATGTTGTTCATAACAATAGTTTATTCATTCACTGTAATTTATATATAACTGTAGAACCTGATGATGAATTTATCGAAAAGAGTATTCTTTGTTCAGTATCCATTTGTTTACATCTCTTATACATTTATTTACCTGCAGTAATGTTTCCCATATCTCTGTTATGACAGAGTGATACTGGGTTGTGGTCTCGTCTGACGTGACTAGAATGCAACTCCAGGGTAGGATACTTTAACCAACTGATCACTTAAAGTTATCTTCCTCAATGAGATAGACACAAAAAGCTGATTAGAAAAAAAACCAACAGCCGGAAAGAAAACAACAAAGAATGTTTTGTCAGAGAAAAGATATGGTATATTACATTTAAAATCCCTCAGAAATTTAAGGCATAACTGAAACAAATATAATTGGTTGTATAACGTCGAATCCCTCAGAAAATGAAGCCTTCAATAAATGAATACGAATTGTCCAGTAAGATTGTAATGTCAAGACGTGCATAAATCACGACTTCATGGCTAACAAGGAAGCTCATGCGTCAAAACAACGTCTGATAGTGGTTTCTTTCTGCTCCTATTCGTGTTCGCTTTAGATTAGATGAACAGAGATTCAGTGCTGAACCTCTCCCTCCACCTAAATCAACTAGCTCACTAGCGACTTGCCCTATTTAGGAAGTTACCTGGGGTCTTAGTGGGAAACCATGACCAGTTGGGTACAGCAGGTCGGGTGTGAGGACAAATACTCACCGGTAACATTGTCCGGTGGTCGTGCTTTGTCGTGAACTGGCAGAAGTTAGAATTCATGGGCGATTGGATAGAGTCCCAGCAACTGGATAGTGGTCTACGAGCTCGCCTTTTAACCAGAAGGTCCCGGGTTTAAACCCTGGCCGTGGGGTGCGCATTGATGAATGGTTTCAAACTAGTGTGATGAAACAGCTGTCCAGTACTCCCGGCTGGTTTTCCAATGGTTCTCTAACTGATTTCAGCTCATGGTGAAGTCCTCCAACTCATCAAACAAAATCTGTACAATTCCCCAAGCATACATGACCTATCTAAATATGATGATTGGTCATTAATATGTACTTTTGTTTTTATTTAACTGAGTAATTTTCATGAACTTTATTTTATTATTGTTAACCATGTTAGTTGTAAAGCGGTTGTAAAGAAACTAAGAAATGATATCATCTCGCGAAATTTGTCTTCTTAACGCCTTATTTAAAATCTGTACAAACCAATTCTTGAACAGTACTTTTTAGAACTATTATTTTGGGTCACATCATTGTTTGACTATGTGTGTATATTTATCATTTGCTGAATTTTTCTCTAAGTCGTTCATTTTACTAAAGGTTAATTATTCTGCGCTAAGCTAAATTCCTGTAACACGAGAGTGACCTTACAGTCATTAGATGATATCTTGTAGACTAGGTTATTTTGTTGCCTAGTATCGATAAAATATGTTAGCTTGCAAGACTTATCTATAATCACTTTTTAAGCTTCAGTGCCACCATTATTTCTATTAGATGAAGAATTCCACATGATGGTTTTAGATACTCTCCCCTTATATTGTAGTCAGTTGTGAATATGTCGTGTTGAAAGACAATAAAGATTTCGTAAATAAACTGTCCAACTCAAATAATAGAACAATATCTACATCCTCCATTTGAGTCGCAAATCTTCGTCGTTACTGATATTGTATCACTGTGTTATGTCAAATAAGAGTATCCTATTACAGAACTGAACTCTGCGACACAATGCTCAACTTCAATTTTCATGTAAAGGACTTAGTCTACTGATGAGTGTAAAGTTATGATGAAGTATATCCACTTCTCTGATTCATGCCCTTCTGCGAAGGAAAGAATCCCCAGAAATTATATAGACATCGTTTTGGAATACAATGAACTGTGTTAATGTGGTTTTACACCTCAGTATAAACGAGTTCAAACTGAAAAGGATTTCAGTATATTAAATATTTCCATTGTAATATGTAGCACAAGACATTTAAGCAAACAATATTATTTTCAATTAAATCTCATCAGGCTTAACTCTAATATGTATAACTTTACAAATATAATTCAAATATAAACCAATCATGGTTTTTTTTGTCTATAGGATAATAAGACGGTGAATATAAATTGTGCAATTAGTCATAATAGTAGTAATGATAATAATAATAATGGTCTTATCAATAACAAGGATGAGAAAATGAGGCAATCTGTGATAACACGAATAATGACAAAACAGCATGATTAAACAAACAAATGTTCAGGTGGAAGTAGTTGATAAAGGCTAGTTAGAACAAATGAACCGATTGAGTAATGCCAGATTGTAAGGGAAGTAAATGAGACACGTTTTTAATGACGAGGTGATAAGATTAAGGGATGATAAGAAAGGGGTTGAGAGTATAAACAAGGGGTGGTGTAGAAGTCATTAGTTGGTTATCTCTTAATAGGCCAGGGGAGGGATAATGACTGTACTAACTTCTTTTGAATGCATAGTTTAGGTTTAATAGTTCGAATTGCTATCGTCTCATCTATGTGCAGTAGACGAATATGAAGTCTATTGGAAAGGTTCAGTGGGATACGATGAATTACTTTGAAGGCTCTCGTTTTCTTGACTACATGACCACTAACAATTAAATGTGACAGAATTGAGCTACGGATTGCTTTTGCCTATCCTTTGTCAAACCACGATGGGAGATGTTCACTAACACGTTGGCTAAGCTGTCTAGTAGTACGCCCAACATTTTCGAAGATGAAACAAAGTTCAGGCAAAGAATATTTTTTCCGATAATTTCCTCTTTCGTCATTAACATTATTTGTGATTTTAAATATTATCGATTTGTTAAGAACAATGAAATTGAGGATCATCAAGACTTTGATGGCCAAGGTAAGGACAGTATCTGAACCAAATTCTTTTAGATATATAAGTTAGGTAACTACTTAGTGTAGACCCCAACAGTCGTAGCAGTATGTAGCAGACGAACTCTTAAGGTAAAATTAATAGTAATTCGTATGCAGTAGATGACTTTGGAAGCTTTGTTAACATCAACCTTGTATTACTTATGCACAAAATGAGACACATTTGAACTATGGGTTGACTTTGTTTATTACTTTCTTAATCGTGTAGGATGGTATTTGGCAATCCAAAGATTTTATTATTATTATTCCCTTGGGCTCCGAGTGGAACATTGGGCTTCAACAACACATTTCCACTTTAAATGGTTGGAGGCAATCGGCCAAAGGAAGCCTTGGACCTAGGTTTCGTGTTAGTTGACACTCATCAGCACGGCGTATCTGCAAACTTGAAGGAACTCATGTCCCTTCTGAGATTCGAAGCCGCGTCACCCAGTGCTGCAGTCACAGACGTTACCACTGACGTTCCACTTTCTTCTATTTTCTGCCGCCCTCCATAGCTGGGTTCACCATTGATCAGAATCTCTCATCTCCTCCCCATTACACGATCTCCTCCACGTTACCCGTGCAATGACGACCCACTCGTCTCTTCCCATCGAGATTCCACTCGAGTGATGGCCTGCATTAGGCGCGATGTCATTCAACGGCCTCCTGAACGTATGCCTGATCCATCTCCATTTTCTCCTACATATTTGTTGAGTAATCAGCCCTAATTATATACCCTACGTAAATAGCTCCACAGGAGCAGCCAGCATTGCTAGATACTCATAGAAGAGGAAAATTAGATAGTTTATCTTTAACACACCAATGTAAAAACACTAGTGGTTTTGAAGAGACAGCCTAGTTTAGTGGCAGGGAATTTTTTTCTTCACCATTAATAGTACGCGTGCAACACATACTCCTTAGCTTATCTACTATCTCTCTATCACCCAGAATAATAATCTAATCAAATAAAATTATGTTATTTTTAGAATCTTCTATTGATCACATTGAACTTTAGTGGAACAAATTTTTCTTAGGAATTTTAATCATCATAATCATAACACAATGATAATAATAATAATAATAATAACGATAATAGGATTGAATTTTTAATGACCTGTTAAACTTAATTATAACTAATTTGTGGTCATTCATGTGTGTCTATTCAGGTGGTCAGTGTAAAATTGTGATTTATTTCACTGTACAAAGAGAAATCTAAAACATATGCATAAAATAAATAAGTATTTTCAGAGGGGATAGACATTCCTTTCCTAATTCTTTCTCTTGTTTCGTTCGTGTTTTGCTTGTCACTGTATATATCGGTTAATTAGATTTTCTTTACAAAGAAGATTTAATTACTTGTTTCTTTAGCCCTAGGAGAGATTAGATCTACCATTGCCAAGCATTGAAATCAGGGCGTTCAGATTCAGACCAGTGTGGCTCAATTGCCTCAAAATGACTTAATTGACAGAGAATTACAACTTTCATTAGGCGTCTGTGCACTCGAATTTATTGGGTGAGCACAGGAACCGGTAAGTATGATTTATTTGTTTTTATTTATTTTCAAAAGAATGGATACTGAACAAAGAGTACTCTTTTCGATAAATTCATCGTCAGGCTCTACATTTATAAATACATTATAGTGAATGAATGAATTAGTGTTATGAACGACGTTAATGCTGTTTAAATAACATCGAGTCAATAATATTGATAGATTACAGCTGAATTGCATCAACATAAAATAAGATGAATGTCAGAAGTATTGGGAAAGATAATAGTACAAATTCATGAATTTATAGTTTCTACTGAAGGCCAGGGCAATAGTAGGGGCTGGACTTGCTTCTTTTGGACACAGAGTGCTGGTTGCTTGAGGCGAATCGCAATAGCCTCTGGTGTTTGGAGCCTGCGGTGGTTCGATGTTTTTGGTAATTTATTTGGCACCCTGTATAATGTAGAGAAAGATTCATCTACGCTGGCTTTGTGGCCTGTTTGCACCAGATGTTCCAATATCGAGCTGTTAATAGTTTTCACCACACCTTTACTTAGGCATACTATGAGATGTTCTCGAGCACAAAAAATCAAGTTCCTAGAGCAACGGCCAATGCAACTCGCTCCACAATTGCAGTTGAATTGATAGATACAATTTGATTTGATTTTGATTTTGATTTACAGCTTGATTCCACACTGTATTTTCGGTACAAGTATGGAATTTTCAGCATAGATATCGGTAGCCCAAATTTTCCAGGCCGACCATAGATATCAGGTATGCGTCGGCAGGGGATCGAACCTCGGACCATGTGGTTAGTGATTAGTCTAAGTAGGTCATCTTTCAGTCGAGGAATCACCATCGGTCGTGTAGAGAATAATACGTGAAGTTCGCCAGCATATAAAGTTCTTTGCACTGATTTTCTTAATTTCTTCGCAACTATCTCGCTTGGTATATCACCCATGAGTTGTAGTCGTATATAAAGAGGCTTCTTTTTTATAGATAGTGAGTGCTCCTTTTCCGTTTTCTTTGTCATATGTTTCTTGGTAGATTTTTCGGGATAGCTATTTTCCATCAAATCATCATATACAATGTTTAATTCGTCTTCAGTTACTTCTTCTGAGCATATGGCTCTAACTCTGTTGCTGATTTATTTATTTATTGATTGGTTTATTTCATCATCATTACACCATGTCACATGATTTTTGGAACTGAACTATATACTAAGAATCAATCAGTTAACTAGAGTGATACTGATATTAAAAGGCAATTTGTTTTAATAGAACTGTCCCTCTCTAGCAGCTTACGTTGACCGTTGCTCTAAAAAGGCCTACTTTCAAATGCTAAGGAAGGCTTACCTATGAAATGAAAAGCATTCATGATTATTTTATTTTTTTATTTTTTATTTTTGATTACAGCTTGATTCCACACCGTATTTTTGGTACAAGTATGGAATTTTCAGCGTGTATATCGGTAGCCCAAATTTCGCAGGCCGACCATAGATACTGGGTGTTCGTCGGCGTGGGCTCAAACCCCGGACCATGTGCATGGTCGGCGAGAGTCCTAACCACTGTGCCACCAACGCACGGGGTGTCAGATAATCAACAGTTATTTTTAGCTGGCTATCAAGTACATAATCAGTTGTCAAAACCCACTAATAACTGGATACCCGACTCTACAGCAAGTCAGGTGTGAGGACAAATACTCACCGGCGACATTCGTTATTGGC
Source organism: Trichobilharzia regenti (assembly GCA_944472135.2). NCBI lineage: Eukaryota > Metazoa > Platyhelminthes > Trematoda > Strigeidida > Schistosomatidae > Trichobilharzia > Trichobilharzia regenti. The sequence goes on from OX235263.1 coordinate 43,997,490, forward strand.
GGAAGTTGGAATTCACGTGCAATTGGATAGGGTCCCAGTGAGTAGCTTATTGGTATAAAAGGTCGTCTTGTAATCAAAAGGTCCTAGTTTCGATCCCTGGCGGGGGGTGAGTACTCTGAAGAGTCCCAAACTACGACGAAACAGCCGTCCTCTAACCGATGTCAACTCATTAAGTAATCCTGAAACTAATCAATTCCCTGAAAACCAACACTTAAATAATAAGTCATAAAAATTATTGTGGAATAGCCGAAATTATGTATACGGAAAGAATAAGTCTAGACCCTGTTACTTCTATGAATTGTCATGGAATGTATTAATTCACAAATGGCATACTTCGTCATAATTTTGGTGTGTAGTCTTTCGTTTGATAGGTATAAATTACCCCATCCTTTATTCTTTTCCACTAAAATGTATCGGGTTTAGTCACATCCATATCCACACATCTGTAAAGCTAAACAGTTTATTTTCCTTAACTGAAATTTAAAAGTTTAATGGTTGGAGGTAACCGAAAGGTATCTCTGGGTCTAGATTTCGCGCTTATTGGCGCTGGTCTGTAAGAAGTGCATCTAACTTCAAGGGAACTAAGTTCTCTCTGGGTTTCAGATCCAATACTTCAGTTAGACAGTCGACCATTATGCTATTCTACCTTGTGACTAACCCAACTGTAGAAGTGTAATGATTACACTGATATGTAACTATGGAATAATCAGTGTCATATGTCCAGTCCCTAGAGGTGTATTATTATTCCATGAATAATCCCCATCCAGACATGAATAAAAACAAAACACGTATTACTGGGAGTTCTAAACTCCTTGTAACCCCTTATAAAATTCGTAACTTTTAGAACTCCTAATTAATCTCATATTTTCCTTTGTTTCTAAGTGCATCCTAATCATAATTCACTCATTAAACTATTCATCCTGTTACATAACTGTATTACGCTTATTGAACTTCTTTTAGGTGTTCATTAACAGCAATAACTTTGATTTAATGACAACATATAACCACTACCCTCTTACTAATACCCACCCCCTAGTTACACTTTGTTTATTCATCACATTTTGAAATGTCTTAACAAAAATTACCCTAATTAATTTTTCTTCTCAACAGACAAAGTTAATATACAAACAGATAGAAAAATAAGTATATGTCATTGCGATTGTACAGCTACGTGAATGAATTCGCCTCTGAAAAGAGACTCTTCGCTGAATTATATGTTTTTTATTGTTATTAATCCCTTTAGCTCTAACTGCGAAATGAAGTATCAACCATACATCTCCACTTTATCCTCTTCTTTGCCGTCCTCTTCAACTGACCGTACGACTACCCATAGTCTCTGAACTTCTCCTCGCACCATCTCCCTTATGCGTCCCCTCCGACCAACGCGCAACTCGTCATTTCCTATTCGGATTCCACTCGAGGTTACGCCTGATGAATGATGTCGTTCGTTGGTCTTCTCAGAGACTGCTCAAGACATTTCCATTTTCTTCTAAGTATTTGTTGGCCTATAGATTCTTGGTTGTTTTGTTTCCAGAGTTGTCTTGCTGTTAAATCTTTCTGACCAATTGATCTTTAGTGCGGAGTGAGGGCATTTGTTGATAATGCTTTGGAATCTTCGTGATGCATAAGTCAAGTTTCTGGCCCATATGGAAGAATTAACTTAACATCTGTGTTCAGAATTTAAATTCTGTTCCTAATGTTGAGTGCAGAAGATTTACAAATTCATTTCATAGTGAAAAAGATCTATTTTACCTTTCCCTTTCTGGTTTCAACATCCTCATCGTAATTGAAATGATGCTGTCTAGATAGGTAAAAGAGGTGACTTCTTTCAAATTTCGCCCGTTGATGGTGACCGGTGCTTATTGTTGTTAGTTCGTAGGTATCTTCGTCAACTTTCCCTTTCGTATATTCCCGCCCTTCCTGACAAATTTCTTGTTTTCACCTGTAAGTCTTCAGGTCAAGACATAAATCATCCGTCAACTCCAAATCCTTCAGAATCTTATTATCGGTGCAACTTCTTCATGTCTCTTCGCTTCCAACACTCTTCCGCATAACTCATTTCACCACAATTATGAATACCATCGTGGGTGATAATAGACAGTCTTGTCTCGCTCCTGTATTCACTTCAAAAGCTTCAGTGAGTTTGCCTTTGTGTACCACTTGACATGTGGCATTGTCATGTAGCCGCTGAATTAGGTTGACAAATTTGACTGTGATAGAGTTCAGTCTGCACTAAGACTGAGGACCAGATACATGACCTTGGTCAATTAAACAAGAAGGCTCACATACCACCGTCTACTTCAGTTTCTCTTCCGCTTATCAATGTTAACATTTGATCATACAGACTCTCTAACCATACCTCATAAAATCCATTCCAAACACTGATAACCAGCAGTTGTGGATTACAATTTGTCTTTGTTTATCAAGTGTTGCCGAACAATTTAATTTTGTAATTATGCAGGTTCTCATATACATGTGTACATTTTAAAACGTGCCTTATCAACAGTTTGCTTCGATATTTGCATTAGTGTAGAGCTCTTTGCTATAAAAACCTCAGAATCTTTGATATTGGATGAATCCATGCTCATATACGCACATATAACTTTGGTACTTGAAGTAGAAGTTATTGAAGGATGTGGTTTTTGTTCACTAACTGATGTAACTTTCCATTTTTATTGGTGTTTTCCGTAATTTGAAGTTTCTGATACGTTTGGACTGATTCTCAAGGGTCGGATCTTTGACCCTACATTCAAAGTTCCTTCTTTTTCTCCGCTTAGGATCATCTAGTTATCTAGAGAATTTGTAAACGACAAAAAGCCCAAATCATCGTCAACAGGAGAAGTCTAAAGCAGAATTATTTCAGCTGCAGGAGACATGGATGAGGTTGTAAAAGCCAGGATCTCATCGAGGAAGCAACAAAAACCTCCATTAATCTAAAATGTGCGTGAAAACCTTTAGCATTCACCATAAAAAACACAAGATCGAGACTTTCAACACCAGTGCCAAATTGGTACTTCTACATGACCTAGAGACTCAGCAGGCGCATTACCGAAGGCACTCCCAACAGGCTACTGCAGACTTTTATCAACAGCTGCCATCGCTCCATACTGAAGGTCAGATAGAAGGCCACAAAGGATAAGCAACAGAAACAATCAAGAACCTATCACCCGACAAGTATACAAAAGGAATTGGAAATGATTTAGACATCCTGAGGATATTGTTGAATGAAATCATGCAGTAAGCAGACTCTTGAGTGGAACCGGAATAGAGGACAATGTGTTTGGGGGTGGATCCGAGACTGGCATGATGGAGATCATGCGAGATTGAGATGAAAGCTTATTATCATTCTTGGGGCCGGCTAAGAATGGCAGCCAATAAGGGAGGATAGTAAAATGAAGATGTATTGTTAAGGCTCTATATTACACTTGAAGCCCATGGGAATGATAATAATAGTTAGTGGTTGTAATTCATTTTTAGAATAATAACAGTAAAGCCCTCATAATCATTAAAATGAGTAGTAACAATTTAAAAGAACACCGTTTCCACATAGTTATCATTTGTGACAATCCAATTGTACCCTTGCACTCCACATATACGCTTTAGATTAGTTTATTATTAGTCATACGAGAAACACACCAAATAAACTTCTGAATGCGAACTTAACTCTTAATGATCGTCATCATTATGTACTTCGGAGCAAAGTTAGTCATTGGAAAGTCGAACTTATTGACTGAAAAAAGCCTCATTTCAATAAAATATATACTTTTGTATGACTATGTAATGATATTGCGGAATTTAATTTAGTGACTATTGAATAAAAAGTTTGACGAGGATTTGAGTTATCGCAAAGTCATTTTCAGCAATAAAAGATAACCTTTTTGGGGACTAGCAATGCCTGATAGACATTTCGACTCAGTTTCAGACTTTCAGTCACTTCGATTCTACGATCTAAAGTGGAATTCGGATCACAGACTTCACTTATTGTAGAGAGCAAATCATTATTTGTCCAATTATTGGTTTTCATAGGAATTTGGAATAATTCTAATGTCCATTTTGCCGCTAACCAATATCAGTTAGAGAAGGCATTGAAAACTAGGGAGAACTGGATAGCTGTTTCATCGTAGTTTGGAACTCTTCAACTATGTACACCCACGACCACACCAGGGTGACAGAATTCGAGACCCGTGAATTCTAACTTTGTCAAATCATGATGTAGCATTAGTCTCAACCAATACCGTAGTGAATCATCCACTAAACCTAGACATCGTGGACCCAACTCATCCCTGGTAACGTCGTGGGTGTGTACTTCTGTACATCCTCAAACTAGCACGAAACAGCTACCCAGTACTCCATCGTTTCTAGTGATCTCTCTAACTGATATTAGTTCGTGACAAAAATCTAAGAACTGAAATTAATCTCAAATCTCCACAAATCGTATAGTATGAAAAACATTCATCAGCTCACTGATGGCTACTAGATGGATTTCCCAAAGCTACAGTAGGAAGCTGTGACTTTTGGGGTCCACTATATCTTTGTGAAGTGAATACTGATCGAAGACAATGGGGTGAGCAACGATATATCATGAAATGACAGGGGTCATCAAATTCCAGTCGAAGTGGATGAACAACGGGTAGAAGAGCTTGATTATCTTGTAACCTTGAAGGTCCTGCGTTTCATCCTTGATGGGATCACAGGTGTGCACTAATGAAGAGTCGCAGACTAAGATGACATGAACACCCGGTGCTTCCTGATTTTCATTGATCTGTAACAGACTAAATCTACATTGAAATAAATTCAATGATATTCGTCAGTTAAAAGAAAAAGTATTCTGGTATCTGTTCGCCTCATTCATTCAATGATCAATGGATTGAAAAACAATCTATTTAATCATTTGTTTATCTAGACAAAGAAATAAGAAGACGTAATTTGTCTGAATCGTCTAATGTATTTGCGCAACACATTTCGAATAACCTGATCACACAGGAACTTATCATAGGAGTATATATGAAATTAATAGAGATTTAAGTAAGAGGTGAGAAAATAGACTTGAGTCAAATTAAACAGACATATTGAAGGTCAAAATAACAATGAAGATCACTAAACCAAATAACAGAGGTTATAGTACATCTACCCTGGTATGTATCAAAACGGAGTTTACCAAGGAAGGTAGGTTTATTGTGATAACGAATTGTTTTTGAAGGCAAAAAAGATGATTTTAACTTCCTAATTGCCAGCTAGGGTTTCCATAAACTTTAGGATACGCCCCAAACACGTTCTATAGATAGGTTTAAAAGACGTGTGAACATCAACTTTATGCCTTGTCTTCATAATATGCTAGATCTACTGTTCTCGCCATTAATGGGTTCTGTGGATTCTCTTAGCTTCTGAAGCCATTTATGAATATGTCCTTACTTTGGGAGATCGATGAGTTCTCTGTATGTATGTGTGTCCACACGTACATTCAAATCGGTAAATTCAGCGGGATGTAACATCATTTTTCTCATGTTCTAATAGATTAGATGGATATATTGGCTTCACATTATCAATTATTATTATCTTAGCAGTACATAGAGAGTATTTTAATCTCAGCGTTCATTCTCTGTCAAGTTACCAAGCTGTAATCAAAAATAACAAAAAATAAAATATAGGGTAGCTTGGTGTACACGTCTTTCTTAATGGCGAGTTGGAGAGTGAGTCTTTCTGTTCTGACTATTTTATATTTCCTAATGAAATTCTCTGTTTATCAGTATTCATTTATTCAGATAATATCGATTCACAGTTTTCATATTAGTCCATCAAATACAAATTTTAACTTTCTATAGTTTGGTTTGTAAGGGTTTGTCATGGTTTTACGAGTTGATCACGGATTGATATCAGTTAGAGAATCATTGAAAACCAGGGAGTACTGGACAAACCCTTACAAATCAAACTATAGAAAATTAATCTGATGCTCGCTAGTGACTTGCTACAGGTTGGAGTTTCCTGAGTTCGAGTGAGAAGTCATGAACAGTGAGGTCCAATTAGATATCAGGTGTGTGGATGGATGTCCCACCAACGATAATGGTTGGGGTCGCGCTAAATCACGAATTGGTAGAAGTTAGAATTCATGAGCCATTGAATCGGGTCCCAGTGGCTGGCTGAATGGTATATGAGCTGGCTTGCCTTGTGACCGGAAGGTACTGGGTTCAAATCCCAGTGAGTGCGTACTTCCGACGATTCCCAAACTAGGATGAAACAGCAGCTGTCCAGCACTCCCTAGTTTTCAATGATTCTCTAAGTGATATCAATCCGTGATCAACTCGTTAAAACAAATTTTCACAAAATAAGGCAGACAGTATTTATATATTTTCTAATAGATTTTTTAATCGGACAGAGATTATGATGCTTTCTGTGAAGACGTGTGCATCCAGTGCGTGTATGCGTGAGTGTTTACATGCGTACATATATGCACACACACACACACAAGCAAACATATATTGCCATCACATTGTTCGTTACTCTGCTGAAATCGAATCAACAACAAAAGGCGAATGAAAACAAAAATAAAAGCAACAACAACAAAAATTGCAAAATAGTTAGTTGTTTATCTCTTTTGTTCGGATGAATGAATAACTCGTTATATATTAATTTATTATTCGATATTTAATCAAAGTGGATTTAAACACGTAACGTTACCATATTTCCTTTTAATGTAATGTGATATTTAGATATAACGGAGAAGAGTTTTACCTCAGGTGGATGATTTTCATGTGGTTGTGTTCTCTGAACTCGACGGTTTATTTGTGAAGCTTTCATTGCTCTACTAGGCAACATTTTCAGCGAATACTTCAATTTCAAGTGAGGTCTCAGATTTCTCCACGAGTTTATCAGTAAGCTCTCCTGATGGGTGACCTTGAAAGTGATTGGTTGTTTCTGTGTGTTTTCACAACCTGATTGTTTCTTTGACTTGAACTTTGACCCACTGTGTGTGTGAGGTTTCTTTCTTATCGGTTGATAAATTTTGTCTATATCGATGTGTCTATTGATTGATGATTCACCGGAATACCAGGCTTCTGAATACTCTGTAGCGTTCTTGGTGTTTCCTCTGTCTAATATTTGGACGTTGGTTGTCCCAGTCGAATTGATGTCCTTGGTTGTGTGTATGTAGTGATATGAGGGTGTGGGTGTCGTGTCTTTTGACGGTTAGCTTATGATCATGGATACAAAGACGAAGGGGACGTCCACTTTGACCAATGTAGTGTTTTTCGCAGTCATTGCAACTTATTTTATAGATGATGTTGGTTTTATCTACTTTGGTTTTTGAGTCTTTTGCCTAAAATAGGGTTCAGTGAAGTAATTTTGTTGGTTTGTGTGAGATGTCAATTCCTAAAGGTTTGAAGAGTTTTACAGTGATTTCTGAGATGTCCTTTATATATGGTGGGGTGATTTTCTTTGTGATTTCCTTGGGGGCCTTTGGTTTCATAGGTTGGCTCAGGATATAAGTCGTTTGATGAAATTCCGTGGATATCCACTCTTTTCGAAGTCGTCCATGAGATATATTTCTTCAATTTTCCTTAAGGTAGGAGTGCTGCAATGACACCTGGCCCTCTTGAATAGTGTTTGTATGCAATTCCTTTTGTGTCTTATTGGGTTGTTTCTGTTGTAATTCAGGATTTGGTCTGTGTGAGCTGATTTTCTATAAACCTTGGTTTCTAATTCTCCTGTGGTTGTTCCTTGACTACGACGTCGAGAAATGGGATTTTGTTCTCGGATTCCTTTTCTCTTGTGAAATTGATGTCGTTGAAAAGGCTATTTTTTAAGTTGTAAGTTTTATCCAACTCTGTCCTTCTGATTATTACGAATATGTCATCTACGTAACGTATTTGAATTTTGGGTTTGATATTTAGTAGGATTATTTTTTTCGAGCCTTTGCATCACTGCTTCTGCACTGATGATGCGCTGAAGTAGTTGTCTAGTGGGGTAATGAAAGCTTCGCAAATAAACCATCCAGCTCAGAGAAAACAACTACATCCAAATGTGATATTTACTGATAGTTAGGTTTAAAGAATTGCCTTTCCCCTGGATCCAATGAAAAGTTGAAAAGAAAATTGGCATTTCTTTAGAAGAAGAGAGGATGGTTCAGTGCAAAGATGGAGAAGAAGAATCTAAGTTCAATATTGATATGTACCCACATGATGTGTGTGTGTGTTTGTTTTTGACAGTCTATTACATTTTGCTGTGTATATGGATCGATTTTCCATTATAACTGACAATATGCTTTTGTCTGTCCACTAACTAAATAAACATGTATGACCTTGTTATCATATGACATTACAACCAATCACGATAAGATGACTGTCTATTGGTTCATGTGTATTAGCCATTTTCATATATGCTTTGCATTGTACACTTTATATACACTTTTCTTGTTCTCACGGTCCGTACAATTCGTACTATTTCACTCACACACTCTTGTGTGACATTTATTTTCCTTGTCTGGAAAATACAAGGATCATCGTAACCCTCGTGGTCTTCTGATTTCCCTCTTTCCGTATCAGGACTATTAACGACTCGACGAGTACATAACAAATATATACTGCACTAAATATAGAGAGAAGTGAAGAAGAGTGCTAGTAAAAACAAAAGACAATTCTACGACACAATAGCAACTGAAGCAGAACAGGCAGGGTTCAGGTAAAAGAGACCTCAGAATATTATATCAGTTAACCGGGCCTCTATCCGGGGAAAGGTCAACCCAGATGATGAAACCTATAAAACATTTTCAAGGGAACATAATAACCAAGGAAGGAGGAAAAATAAAACAATGCGCTGATCACTTGAAAGGACTCCTGAACCGACCATCACCTGCAAGTCGCTCAGAAATACAACCATCGATAGCAGGCACAGAACTTCCACTGGGCAACACTCCTCCAAAGAAATGAGAAATCCTGAATGCAATCAAGCTAGTGAAGTCCAGCCGGAAAGGACCCAGATATCTCAGCGAATATACTTATTCCACTGTTGCAAGAGGTATGGGAGGAAGGAAAGGTGCCTACCAACTGGAAGAAAGGCCAACTTGTCGAACTAGTAAAGAAGGGAGAATTGAGCCTCTACAACACCTGGCACCGAATCCTGCTCAATTTGACGCTATATAAAATACTAAGTCGCGTCATCCTGGAGAGGATAAACGATCTACTGGATACTGAGCGCCACCTGCAGTAACAAGCTGGATTCAGGAAAGTCAAATCATGCTGTGATCAAATCTCAACTGTAAGTATCGTCATCGAACAGAGCATTGGATAGCAGTCAAATCTCTACAGCAACTTCACCAACTTGGAAAAGACCCTTGACAGCGTTGACTACTGAGCAATTTGGGAAATAATTCACCATTATGAAGTGAAGTACCCCAAACCTTTATCAACTTCATTGAACAGCCATATGACAATGTCACATGTCAAAGGATACACAGTGGTAAACTCAATGAAGCTTTTGAAGTGAACAAAGGAGTGAGAAAAGGTTACCTATTATTACCTACGATGATATTTCTGACTGTGGTGGACTGAAATATGCGTCAGGCTATGGGTGGAGATACTTTAGGAATACGTTTGACCGATAAGAATACTCTAGAGGATTTATTTCTAATATCACACAAATTCGAAGACTTCCAGGGGAAGGGCGACAAACTATCTGAAGAAGCATCGAAGACAGGAGTTCAAGTAAACATAGAGAAGATGGAGGTGGTGAAGACACCCATGATCCAACAAGAACAACCAACACGAATTGCTTTCAACAGAAGAAATTTTAAAGAGGTTACTTCCTTTACATATCTAGGCAGTATCGTTCCAACTACAGGCGGTACGGTTGAGGATTTATAAACCAGAATAGTTAAGCGAAGATCCACCTTCCGAACTGAAAAATCATTTCCGAAATCTGCACTCAGCATCAAGAACAAAGTTCTGATTTCGATTACACATGTAAAGTAAGTTCTTCCATACGAGTTCGAGACGTAACTTGTGCGTCACGAGAGGCATTTCGAACAAACTGCTGCAAACATTTATAAGCAGTCACCTTGATAGCCTAATTACCGAAGGTTACGTTGCCGACAAGGAAGAATTAGCAACAAGAAACCGTGGGAACGGACTAATCAGCAAACTGCTGCTCAAGAAATATGCTGAAGAAATTGAAGTTGGTTTGAGTGTACACTGAAGAGACCGTTAGTTGACATCGCAAAATCGCTTGAGTGGAACTCGAATGGGAAACGATGAGTTGGGCTTCAGTTGAAGGGGATGTGTGGGAGAGATCTTGTGAGGAGTAGATGAGAGTCTATGGTCAATCTTAGAGTCAGCTTAGGATGGTTGCAGAGAACAGGACAAAGTAAATGTGTTCTGTTGGAAACCTATCTTGCACTCGGAACCCGAAAGAACAATAATAATACTTACGTCAATCGTCTGGTTTCGAATTATTCAGTCCTCTGAGATTAGTCAGAGCGGGTGCACTGCTGATGAGCTTGGCCTCAAACGATAGAAACGATTTTCTGGCGTTTAGATAACTTCAGTCCAAGTGGCTAGCAAGCACTACTGACTTATTATAAGCTAAGCAGTAGTATACAGTTCTAAGTATTTCAGGAACATACTGGTCAAAATGTCCCAGTAACTACTAAAGAACTATGACACAACTTCGCTGCATTACAACGCACAACTTTAGATGCTAAAGGACAATACCTATAAACTTTACTAGGATCACCAGTGATATGTCTATTCCTTTTTATACAACTCTAATCAATCCTAAATTGAGCACATGCATCTAGGCAGTCAACCCGAGCTTAAAAGTGGAACCGATATATATATATATACTGTACGTCGGCGGCACAGTAGTTAGGACTCTCGTCAACCATGCACATGGTCCGGGGTTCGAGCCCTCGCCGACGCACACCTGATATCTATGGTCGGCCTGCAAAATTTGGGCTACCGATATCCATGCTGAAAATTCCATACTTGTACCAAAAATACGGTGTGGAATCAAGCTGTAATCAAAAAAATAATAAATAAATAAAAAATAAAATAATATTTCAAAGAATATGCAAAAATGATTCCTAGTATGGATAATTTATCATACAAAGTGAAATGAATATTTATCAAGATGTTCAAAATTTCAAGAAATGACTATAAGTCAGATCCACTACCTCTTTTCCTTCCTACCAGATCGGAACATCTCAGGGGAAATAGCAAGGGAGCTCAAAGGTTTAAGGAGATTACTGGTTCTTCCAATGATTCATCAACTCTTAAAAAGCAACTTCCAGAAGAAGTCGTGTTTGCACCTTCAATAGAGACATTCAGGAAGGGACTACACAGGCATGGATAGTTCTGAGAGATGGATAAACATAGGCTCGAAACCTTCCAGTTTCAACCAAATATCTGGTGCAAATAAACTTACACAGCTAAGTCTGTATGTCAGTGTGACTTGTACAAACAGTAGGGATTTGCAAGCATATTTCTTTGAATAATTAACATGTTTCCATTTTTATTTTATAATCACGCGTTTTTATTCTTTCGCCTTCCGAACCCTGAGCTTTGAATCTTTGGTAGCAGAGGTGTTTATTTGTTTAGGGGATGACGTTGTTAGCCTCACGCTCAACCTTCCGTCTTCAGACTTACTACCAGCTAAGGAAGGAGTTAAGAGTGCGTTGGTAGGGAATGGAACCCAAACCTCATGGATAATCGGTGAGCATTTTACCACCGAAATACCGACTCACCAGCATTATCCACTAGGTCATGAAGAACACATAATTATGGATTTATCTGTTTAACAATCTCATGTAAATCAAAACTCGAGTTTCACTCAATCATTTTTTGTGGAGAAAAGAAAGACGATTGTTGAGAATGCAAAACCAGAATGTACATAGTACCTTTGGCCAAATTTAGTTTACTTTCTACCCTTTTCAATCAATACAATTTCATCCTATTCTCCGCCTACTGTAATTCAAGTGGTATTTTTAAAAATCGCACTTGACGCCATTTCTTATCTGTTTATCTTCAATTTGTTTTGAATGCTATTTAATGATTTGTGGTAGTGATTCGCAAGAAATTAAAGCTGACCATCACTTTGTTATCAGGCAAAATTTTGTTTCCAACAAACTCTAAATTCATCAACCAAAAACAGACATCAGTCAGAGAAACAAGGAAAACAAAAAGGCATTGTGTGGAGTGTGGTAACTTGAATTGCTTCTCTACTGTGCAAAGTCCTACTCTAAAACTTGGGCAAGCAGTCTTTGTCAGTGTGGGATTCTCATTCGTTTGATAAGTTGCATTTTGATGTAGTTTTGTTATCTGAACTCGACGGTTTATTTGTGAAGCTTTCATTGCCCTACTAGGCAACATCTTCAGCGAATACTTCAATTTCAAGTGAGGTCTTAGATTTCTCTACGAGTTTGTTAGTCATCTCTCCTGGTGGATGACCTTGAACGTGATTGGTTGTTTCTGTGTGTTTTCACAACCTCTAGGCTACTTGTATTGGAACTGATTGTTTCTTTGACTTGAACTTTGACCCACTGTATGTGTGAGGTTTCTTTCTTATCGGTTGATAAATTTTGTCTATATCAATGTGTCTATTGATTGATGATTCACAGAAATGCCAGGCTTCTAAAAATTCTCTAGCATTCTTGGTGTTTCCTCTGTCTAATATTTGGACGTTGGTTGTCCCAGTCGAATTGATGTCCATGGTTGTGTGTATGTAGTGATATGAGGGAGTGGGTGTCGTGTCTTTTGACAGCTAGCTTATGATCATGGATACGAAGACGAAGAGGATGTCCACTTTGACCAATGTAGTGCTTTTCGCAGTTGTATATTGTATCTTACGCTGAAGTGTCTGTAAAATGAACGAAAATCCAGTATTATCTTCAGATACAATATTTGTCAACGCGGAGAGGATTAACCTCAGCCCTCTTCACCGTGACAGCTTCGAAGCCACCGGAGTCGCACATATCCTTATTTCCAGTTTGGATTGGAAATCCTGACTCATATTGTGGTGAGAGCTGGCTGTTAGCCAAAAGTGCTGGACAGTAATTTACGTCAATGTTTATGTCCCAAAGATTGGTCGGGAGAAAAATGAGAACAGAGGCTTTGCGTAGGCAGATACAGTTAACATATAGATGATCTGACATTCAAGAAACAGCCACAAAGAAATGCAAGGTTAACTTTCTGTGAGAAACAACCTATTAGAAGACTGTTTTTCTGTTAACAATAATCTATAATATGTACATGAAAATCTATAAATATATGTTGATTTCCCTAATAAAGGATCTGTTCCCTGGCCCTTGTCTTCTGTTGTTACAATATCAGTATCTGTTGCGTTCTTAATTAATTGAGAATATGTATCGAAAACGTTCATAAGGAAACGTATGGGCAAGATAATCAAAAAGAAATACATTGTATCTGTAGAGAAAAAGCCTCCCTGCATGCAGTTACAACTCACAGGTGAATGATGTATCAATTGAAGTAATAACCCGAAAGCTAAGAAAATCAATTCGAAGTACTTTGAATGCCAGTAATCTGCAACTTATATTTGCGGGATCTTCAGTTGTGACTCCGGAACTGCAGAACTAAGTATATAGTATAGTCACCTCTTATCGTATCTATCAATTCAACTTTTCCTGTGTAGTCGGCTATGTTGGCCACTACTCTAAGAAATTAAACTTTCCTGCTCCTGAAAACCTACCATTCTGACTAAATAAGGGTGTAGTAAAAGCTGCTAATAGTTGTATAATGAGTCACCTGGTCTAAACAGGTCACTGAAGAATCTTTTTCTATTCTCTATCGTGTACCAAACAAATTTTCAAAAGCATCTAGGTAACGAATACTTCAAACAGCAGAGGTTATTCCATTTAGCGTAAAATAACCTGAGGTCTGAGTGCGAAAACCATATCCAGACACTACTGCTACTCTGACCTGTTGTGGAGTCTATAAATTCATAAATCCTGTATTACTTCTTTTCTTAATTTATCCAATATTCGGTTTAGTGTTATATATTGATTCATATTATCACATACACATATTTTAAAAACTGTAATCTATTGATTCGATTTTATTTAAAGTCATTAGTGTTGTCAGTACTATCAATACTTTGACTACAATGGATACATACAACTGTAGAACCTGTTTAAGAAGAAGTTATAACAAAAGAATACACTTTTTATGTTGAGCATGTTTATCCAAGTGAAAAAGTTTTAACTTACCACTTTTGGCGTTCCGCATAAATTCCAACGAGTGACAGAGAGAGAGAGAGAGAGGCAGGATTATATGGAATGGCGGTAATCAATGAAGCAGTCAAGCATAAATCAAAGAACTGTCTCTGAATCGGCGCAAAACTGAAGATTTTGTGGTTAAATTTTTTGTTATATTTTATTTTCTAACAGGTGTAAAATTGTTACCTTAAGAAAATGCTGAAAAATTCCATTCTATTTGAAATCATTGTTTGGAAGAAAGTCAGTACTATTTTCAAGTATTGGTTTTGTAGGCATTTTGTTTTGTGTGGTTGAAGGATTTCATCATGAGCTGATATTGATCAGAGAACCATTGGAAGACCTGAGAGTCCTGACAGCTGTTTCGTCACACCAGTTTGGGACCCTTCATCAGTACGCACCCGCCACTACAGTTCGAACCCGTGACCTTCTTGTTACAAGGCGAGCTAGCTCGTAGACGATTAAGCCGCTGGGGCCCAGCCCAATGGCAAGCCCATGAATTCTACCTTCTGTCAATTCACGGCATAGCACAGCCACTTCGCAGTGTCTTCTTTTATGAGTTACAGCCTCAACTTCAACTTGCTGCACCCTACTGGTCACGGCTTCCCACTAGAACCCCAGGTTAACTGCCTGAATGGGGCCAGTCGCTAGTCAGTATCAGATCAGTTTTCAAGTATAGGTTTTGTGGATTTTTTGTTTTGACAGGTTGGAGGATTTCATTATGAGCTGACATCAGAAGGTCATGGGTTTGAACCCCTGTGGTGTGTGTGCTGATGAAGAGTCCCAAACTAGGACGAAACATCTGTCCAGTACTCCCAAGTTGCACCAGCGGATCTCTAATCAAAATCAGCCCATGATTTAATCCTCCAAACAATCATTGTTATTTCTTTTATATACTGCCTTACAGTGACTCCACTTTTTTGCCAAACAATGTGTTCTCTAGTTCAGACAAAAGTTGACAGATTTCTTTTCCGTGTCACCTTAAGCTGTGCATAACACAGTATGTGTAGTGTTGAGTGCCTATTGATTATTATTATTCATTATTGTTTCCTTTGGTTCCTAGAGAAACATAGGGCTTCAGATACACGTCTTCATTGCGCTCAATTCTCTGCCAACGTTTTCACCTGGCTCCATGTCTGCCCACATGAAAAACGACTTTGATGCACTTTTCTATTAGTACGCTATATTTGCTTAGTTAAATAAAACTCTTATTTCTACGGTGTTTCTGCCCAGGAAGTTGTGGAATTTATTGTAATTACTTGACTTTTGAACACTGGACCTGTGGATACAATCTTGTTGACTTATAATACCTATAATTAACTGTTTGGTATATTGTGACTGTTTAACGCCAACTAATATCTATAATTGTATATATTGTTGGGTTTACATATCCAAGTTGACCCACGTCAGTGGGTGTATGGCTTTGATATCATTTTTGTTAACTGTTTTTGACAGTGATACTACTGCAACGGTTTTTGTTGTTGTTGTCACTGCCCTTCCTGTTGTGAGTTTTTCCACTTGCTGGTGCTGTTCTGATTGCTTTATTCCTTTGTTTTCCTGACACTTAGGGTGGCAACCCATAAAGTTGCTCCTCTGTAAACTACACATAAATGCAAAAACCCCCTTCTCAGGCGTGAGGCTAGCAATCCCACCCTGTAAACAAAGCTGCTACAGAAGCTTCAGTACAATGAATCTCCTTGTGACAAAATAAAAATGTCTGTTGAATGAAAAGGAAATTAAATTAAGTCCCACGTCACTCAGATCCAACTCATCCGTAGCTCTGACACCCATGAAGAAGAACTAGATATTCTGAAAGAAATCTACGTTCAGAGTAAATACCCACAAAGATTCATTGAAAACAACATCAAACCAAAAGTTCAGAGAAGTGAAACATCATTTTTACGACAAAACAAACTTTGCATGGTCCTGGATTTCAAACAGGACTTAAACTGTAATATTTTTAAGAGAATAATCTCATATTCTCTAAGAACTATCTTTACGGAAACGATAAGCATAGTGTCCTGCACTTGTCCACTGGTCTGCAGAACCCTGAAAAATAAGATCTTGCATCTGACTACTTCCATGTGCATACTTCAGTTCATGTATTCCTGTGGATTCAGGTATATTGGTCGTTCGAACCTTATCCTACCTAAGAGTGTTAAAGAGCACTATTCCATACGGCCGCAGAAAGTCAGCAGTGACTCTCTAAGAAGTAAGATAGTCGAACATCTTGTCAACACCGGTCATTTCATCTCAACAAACTCTTCCTTCAAAACAATCTACACGTTGAAGAACAACCTGTTAAAGACAATATGCTTTTGTCTCCTTTACACTGTTGAAACTCCAAACATTCAGATAGAAAAACCGTAGGTTCAGCATACATTTTTTTTCCTTCACGTTCCCAGTGGAACATAGGGCTCCTAGCTAGTGGCATGAAGTTTCTGTAGCAGTGTTTAACTTTTACCGGATGGGGTTGCTAGCCCATGCCCGACCTTTCCTCTTTACCAGCACTGTTTCTGGCTCAGTGAGGTAAAGGAGTGCGCCGGCCGGGGCTCGAACCCTGGACCATATGCATGGTTGGCGAGCGTCCTAACCGCTATACCACCGACGCATATATCAGGTGTGCATCGGCGTGGGCTCGAACCTCGGACCATGTGCATGGTCAGCGAGAGTCCTAACCACTGTGCCACCGACGCACAGGTTCAGCATACAAAAGAAAATTATTCAACCACTTCTACTATCATGGTAACTACCTCGTTGTTTTCTGCTAATTTAATTTCTAGCTTTTTATAACTGCTGTGTTTCTTTAGAATTCTTACTTAATATCACATCCTCCTTCTTCATTAAACTATTCATTTCATTGCGCTTGACTAACACACCAGTCATGTATTCACTAATAGTAACAAGTATGTTTATTCAACAGCTCATCGATTTTTTTCTGTCCTCTTTTGTGGAAAAAGCTGAAAATAAATACGAGATTGTACAACTTAAGAAAATGAATTCACCAAAGTAGAGGCTTTTCGCTGAAGTTTTGTCTTTTCATTAATACCTAAATGGACATTATTCATGAGCACGTATATTTGACGTAGCGAATATATTAGAAGAACAGATAGAAGGACCAACAAAGGCTGTCTTACCACATACTTAAAAGTACAGAATTAAGATGGAGTGAAACTTCGAACGGTGAAATTACACTGAATCTGACTGACACAGGACATTCGGTGGATATATGTATTTAACTTGGGGAATGTGATAGTATGTAATTTCATATTAATTTGTTTATTAGGCATGTCACACGGCGAAACAGTTTTATTTAATGGGTGATAAAGTTTCGAACACAAGTTATTGCTGTTCATAACCATATCAATTATAATCACATCGTGCGTCGGTGGCACAACGATAGAGTGCTCACCCACCACGCAGATCGTCTGGAGTTCGTTTCCCGGCTGACGCACTGTTTTATCTCGTCAAGCCAGTAGTAAAGAGGGAAGTTTGGGCATGAGACTAGCAATCCCATCCTGTAAGAATAATCACCACTGCTATAGAAACTTGAAGCCTCTATCTTGATGCCCTATGTTCCACTAGGAACGTGAAGGAAAGAAAAATTAATAACTACACAACTTCGAATCTTGTGTTTTACAGTTTTCTTTGTTCTTTCTTATTCGTTGTAGGTATAGGAGAACTTTCCAGATGTCCGGCTGGACAGGTGTTGATTCATTCCTATTGCACGTATTTTCATTTTATGCGATAAATTAGGCTTTCGTCATCAATCTCCCTCTCCACCCTTTTACATTAGATTTTAAAACTGTCATCCTATCCCACACTACTGTGTGGTTGTTTATGTATGTGATTGCATGCAGTATATGCTATAGCTGGACTATTCTCTAGATTTCTTATCTTATTCTGGTCAACTAATCTAGATTTTGCTATGTATTTAAGTTCAACTAGTCTGGCTACTCCTGCTCTACTAGTTTGACCTATATATTTGACCTGACAATCATTTGAGGCAGCGAATTAGATAAACTAAATTGTTTTGTTTTAAAGGCTCCACAGGATCTTTTAACTGACAAAGCCTGTTTCTAATTGCGTTTGTGGGTTTGAATACCAGCCGCTTTTATTCCTGCCTTGTTAAGAATTCTCTGTATGGTTTCCGAGTTTCCTTCTTTGTATGGAAGTACTACTGATGATGAAAATTCCCTACGACAAATAGGAAAGAATAAAGGAAACTATAAAATCAAAGTTTTGAAGTTGTGTGGTTATAACTGATATGATTATGAACAATTATGAGCTGTCAAGTATTGGTTTTGTAGGGATTTCTTTTGTTTGATTGAATGGAGGATTTCATCATGAGTTGGCGTCAGTTAGAGAACCACTGGAAAACCTGGGAGTCCTGGACAGCTGTTTTTTTTATTACAGCTTGATTTCACACTTTATTTTTGGTACAGTTATGAAATTTTCAGCATGTGGTATCGGTAGCCCAAATTTTGCAGGCCGACCATAGATGTCGTATGTGCGTCGGCAGGGGATCGAGCTTCGGACCATGTGCATGGTCGAAGAGAGTCCTAACTTCGTGTCCTTGCAAAATGGTCGCGCTATGTCGTGAATTGGCAGAAGTTAGAATTCAAGGACCATTGGATAGGGTCCCATTGCCTCAGTGGTCTACGAGCTCGCTAGCCTTGTAACCAGAAGGTCCTGGGTTTGAACTCCAGTGAACGCGTACTGCTGAAGAGTCCCAAACTAGGATGAAACAGATGTCCACTACTCCCAGGTTTTCCAGTGGCTCTCTAACTGATGCCAGCTCCTGATGAAGTCCTCCATTCAATTATGAATTGTGTTAACCAGTAAATAACTCTACGTTGGCGGCATAGCGGTTAGGACGCTCTCTGACTATGGACACAGTCCGGGGTTCGATCCCCGGCCGACGCACTCCTTTACCTCACTAAGCCAGTAGTGAGACTAGCAAAGAGGGAAGGTTGGGAATGAGGCTAGCCATCCCATCAGGTAAAAATTATCACCACTCTTATAAAAACTTTAGGCCCCTATTTTGAAGTATTATGTTCCACTGGGAACGTGAGGGAAAAAAAGTAAATAATACTGTTTCCCATAAATCTCAATCAGGAGTTAACGAAAGCTCACCATACTATAAGTAAAGGACACCTGAAACCCTATGTAGAATTCTTGATAGGGCAGGAACCAGGGTAGCATTTAAACTTAAAAACTCACTGAAGGACAAGCTCTGCAGGCCAGTTAGACTCAATTAGACAAAATAATGTAATTTACAAAATACCTTCCAATAACGGTGTAGTTAACTAATTAGGTCAAACCGATAGGTGAGTGTCACTCAAATTATCGGTACAAAAAAATTGACTATGTGTAGTATTATTGACCCCACGAAGATGAGCATTTTAGCGAAAAAAATAACAATTGCATGCATTAACACATAAATATACAAATATATAGAGTTTTACAAGTAACGTATATATATGTATATATACACTATTATATAGTAAACGTTTTATGTTGACTTTTCCAGTTGGATCAGTGTTGCAATTTGTAAATTAATTTGTAGTTTGCAATTTACACAATTCGAAGACGTAACAATTCACCACGGCCATCTTTGGAAGCTGGAATTATTCAGACGACAGTATGTGGTCTGCTTTATACCATAAATGGCGTCGGTGGCACAGTGGTTAGCACGCTCGCCAGCCATGCATATGGTCCTGGGTTCGATTTCCAGCCGATGCACTCCTTTAGTCCGTAGAACAACTGGATCTCGTCTTTCCAACTCATATCATTTTCTGGGTACAGCATGTTCTTTCTTTCTTTTCCTTTTCTCTTTTTTGTTGTTGTGATGTGCTGTTTTGTTTCTCTCTTCCTTACAAACTCTGCTTAAAACGTTCTTCTTCGTTCTTTCACACTCTATATATCTCGACCTTTTTGTTACCGCTTACGCCAGTAAATATGCTACCATCTACTTTTCTCACACCTTCAAACACTCTGTTCAATTTTTGGCTTTGCTACCGTCATGCCAATATGTTGTTGTCATAATGAACTGAGATTACCTTGATCTATGTAGAATTTTATTTACTGATAATGTGCTAACTGGATGCAATACTGCAGTGAAATGCTGAGAATTCCATTATGTATCACAAGTACTGTTTTGGAATAAAGCAAACTATTATTATTATTATTATTATTGAAGCCCTATGTTCCACTGGGAAAGTGAAGGAATAAATATATATATATATTACTGATTGATTGAGATGAGTAGTTGTATACCACTCGCATCAACCAGTAGTGTTTGCTAGCCAACCACCCAGAGGGACAACCATTTTGCTCGTTTGAGGCCAAGCTTATCGGCGGTGTACCTGGTTCGACTCATTTCAGTGAGCCGAGTCAGCTGAGACCACCACTAATCATTGGTGTGAACGGTATGCAACCACTCATCTTAGTCAATCAAAGGTATGTAGTATTATGCAATTATGACTTTCTCAGTCTTGTAATTTATTATCTCCAACATCCTGTTACTACTGTTCTCATGTTTTGTGAACAATCTGACTACATTGCATATGTGAGTATAAGTCATAAATCTTAACTACAGTCTGACATTCTGTTTTTTCTTTTCTTTAACGAGTCCAAATAATACAACTATTTACTTCGACTGTCTAGAATGTATTCAGTTAACTGCGTACTGACAAAATTAAGTGTATGCGTTACTGCTCTTCTTAAGTCCTTAACACTGGTGAACTCTGTACCTCACTTAAAATAATTAATCCTTTTAATAAATTTGTATAGTGTTATTAGATAATCTGTACCTCATCACCAATCATTCATGTCATCTGTGACTTAAATAAGTCCTAATTTCCACTTCATTTCCCAGTTCAAGATGTTTGCCTTCCGTCTAACCTTGATTCGTTATTTATGGGGTGCGTGTATACATGTAATTTAAACCTGACTGGTTAATATTGGTTGTGATTTGAATAAGGATACGCTCGGTCGTATTACTGGTTAGTTTTATTTGTTTAAGCGCACAATATTGGTGTTGTAATTAGTAATATATTGCAAATCTGTTCAATAACCCGAAAGGCAAGATCCCACAATTGACTAACTCTGTGTGCGTTTATCAATTCATCTGCTGCTCTGGAGCTAAGTTTATCAGCCGTCCGATGCTCGTTTTTTCAACAAGGATACTAGAACACTACCCACCCCCTCCATCTTCATTCTAGACAGTGACTATAAAATGTACAGAATTTTCAGGAGTTTATTGCATGATATTTCCCCTTCAAACAATATCTTCAACTAAAACATTAATTGACAGTATATCCTTCTTGCGATACATTGGCCTTTGAGCTGAAGAACAAACTATTTCACTATGATACGTCTGCTTTGTCTCCTTCAAGAAATCCACGATATCTGACTGGAGGGCAATTGTAAGATGTTCAGAAGTACATTTTGAGACGCAAGGACATAACTGAAGAACAGTTATCTCATGTACTGGACACATTGCTACCCACAATCAGTCCTTTCTTCAAGTTTAGTAGGAACTCACAAATCAGAATCTTGTAGACATTTTAAATACACACACAAGAGTAGATAACACTATTAGAGGTCACATCTTAATCGATTAAAGCAAATCGGACGAGAGAGAATATATGCAATGGAGAGATAGAAGCTTTTGGTAGCTAAAGTTTTAAGCAGCCCGTCAGAAGTGGGAATGAGGCTATAAGAAGCGTAATAATTCAACATCAGGTCTATACTGGTCACCCTACTTGATAAAATCACTGGATATCTGAATAACCTGTATTGTTGAAGCAATCACCATCAAAATAGAAAAGCCAGACCTTTGTATGAAGAAAAAGTTTACTCAACCACTCCTTCCTTCATAGTCTTAGTCCGCCTATGCTAAATTATCATAGTTCTGATTTTTACTTTGACTCTGTTTATATTTTTTATTTTATCTATTCAATTTGTTTATCTTCCTTTATTATGTTGATTGTTATTATAAATTCCGCTTTGACCAATTTCCGGTGTTATCTCACTTATCACTTTTATTTGTTTATTTCAGTATGATGTTTGAAATCTTTTCAGAATTACCACCTCATTGAGTCATGTTTTTATTGCCTATTAATCTCATTCGTTTTACGACCCATTTGAGATTTATAAATTTCATGAACTATTTTGTTGGGTACATAACCAATTTTTTATGTCACATTTCACATTTTAATCATTAAGAAATTATTTGTTTATATATGACTAAACAGCTTAAGAAGAGTCTTGGCTTGATTTTCCGAATGTAAGGACTCGAAAATCAAGAAATCGAACCACACACCCATTAAACGACCAGTTGGAGTGTGGTTTCGAATATAGCTGCACGTAATATGCATCTATGCGAATTTAACAAATTTTCGATATTAAATGGTTGGAGGCAATCGGCCACAGGAAGCCTTCCAACTATATTTTGTGCTAGTTGGGACTCACCAGTCAATAAGGCGTACCTGCAACCTCGTAGGAATTTATGTCTCTTCTGAGATTCAAACCCGTGTCACCCAGTGCTGCAGTCACAGACGTTACAACTGAGGTATTCGGGCTCGCGACTGACTTCCTGTGGGACTGCGACTGAACACTAGTCAGTAACTAGTTTCATATGTCTAGTCCTATTTTTGGTCAAGACTGAATTCTGTCAGTACAATTTGCAATGTGGTCACTATTCTAGGTGGCTAGCCATCTCGGTACACTGCGAACTGCTGGCATTAGATGGTTCCAGATGGTCTCTGACTGTGTCACTGGGTGATGCAGGTTCTAATCTCAGAAGGGACATGAGTTCCTTCAAGGTTGCAGATACGCCTTGCTGACTGTTGAGTCTCAACTAGCACGAAACCTAGGTCAAGCAAGGCTTCCTACCAATTGCCTCCAACCATCTAATATCAGCAATTCACAATACACTATGATGGCGAGCCATCTAGCATGGTGATCACATTGCAAACTTGACTGGTATAATTCGGTTTGCATGAACAAAGGACTAGACACATTCCACTAATTATTGACTAGCGTCCAATCAAAAGTTAACAGATTTTCTTTCGTTTTATTTCAGTCATCAATCGCAAACTGAGTAGGTGAAAAATACTCAAAACTCAGGTTAGAAGTATTCTGATGACTTAACTGTTTTCTAAAGTTTGATCATACCTTGTACAACTACTGATAAAATTTTCATGTCATCTTCATTGTTTTTCTCACCAGAAAGTATAGTTCACATATTCTTCAAGGGTAATTTTTCTAAAGCTGAATGACTGGCCGTTGGAACTCTTTCTTTCTAACCTAATTATTGGCAGCAATTCACTTTTGGCCTTTGAACCTTAATTTATATATTTCCCCTTTGTTTTGAAGTTTCTGTAGCGATTGGATTAATTTCTGATTTTCAACCTTCCCTTTTTTCTCCTGGCTCAGGACAGGCTAGTAAACAAGGAAAGGCCTCAGACTTTTATCGGCTGTTGCCTTCACTCAGTGCTGAAAATCAGATGTCCAGAAAAGATAAGCAACAGGAAAAGTTGGCGATGAACCGAGCAAGGACATACTGTCTAGCAAATATGCCGAAAGAAATGGGAATCGATTGACGGTACTATAAAGAGATCGTCGAGTGATATCAAGTACTAGGCCTTTGCGAAAAGGCGGACTGGCTGTCCCAGGGTAAAATGGGAAGGATCGTGTGAGGGTGAAGTGAAAGCCTATGGGTGAAATGACTGGGGAGAAGATAGTGAAGTGGACATGTGCTACTGAATCCCAATGTATCACTCGAAACCCATAGGAATAATAATGATAACTGACTCTTAATATTTATGTCATTTAGTCTAATTTCGAATCGCAAGCTAACTGTTCTTCTCATTGGTTAAAAATTTTAAAATTGTGTTGAATATTTCTGTATATAGAGGTTTATTCTCTGTAGGGTTTCTTCCTATATTTCCATTATTATACATTTTTTTTGTCTGGTTTTGTCGAGTCAAAACACCGTGGATAAGGACAAACCATGACTTACTATGGGACTGTGACATGGTTAGTAAATGAGTTTTGTAACTCAGATGATAGGGCGCCAGGCTAATGATCCGAGGGTCGGTTGTCTGAATCTTGTAGATAACAAAAATCTACAGTCCACCTTTAAGTATCGTCTATTGCACCAACACTGGAATGCCCACTCTAGTTTATCGCAGATACACTCAGGACTATTCACTGGTAAATTAACAAAGGTCAGACAATAACGACTGAAGGTATAGAGCCTGACATACTGTTTGGTATTGATTGATAAAGTTAAAAACACGACTAGTGAGCTAGGTAAGATGACACTGCAGTGTAGAAGATTCAAAGTGGCAAAATCAAGTGTTGATGTAGATTATCCCCCTTTCTAAAATATCAAAACATTCCGTTTAAACAACGTTAAAAGTGAGTAGTCCAAGCGCGTTCTTTTTTTATTACAGTTGATTCCAAACTGTACTTTTGGTACAAGTATGGAATTTTCAGCATGTGATATCGGTAGCCAAAATTTTGCAGGCCGACCATTGATATCAGGTGTACGTTGGCAGGGGATCGAACCCCGGACCATGTGCATGACCGGCGAGAGTCATAACCACTGTACCACCGACGTTTGATTATGCATGAAAAATGTTGCACTGACCTGTTTCAGAGAAGTTTAATCAGTCTATGTATAGAGACAGATATTGTGGGAAAAGAAAAGAAATAAAAAGGATGTGTGATATAAGGCACTACTTAGCTTCGAAGTTAGTCCAGTCAGGCATTTGATTGCTTCATTTAAGAAACTCCATGAAGCTTAGAAACAATTCTTAAGACTCAAAGTACCAATTTCATCCGACTTCAACTGATTATAGTGACGGGTTTTAAAAATGGTTATTATTAACATTTATTTGTAGAATGGCGTATGCATAGTTAAACAAAATATTCCTGGATGTTGATGACTACCTGGGAACCGGTCATATCAACAAGTTGTGTTTGCCATCGAGATCGAATTCAACTAAACACCAGATGTTTCTTTTGTGCCCAGATGTATAAACCGACACACTTAGTTCACAAAGCCCAAGTAGTTCGAACCGCAACAATGTAGATCCGGTAATACACGATTTTTATAGTGTAATTCTCAAATGATGATTTGGATTGAATATTCGTGAATGATTTTTCCTAGCATATTAGTGAAGTGCATATTCTTGTCCTAGTTTAGCCATCTTCTTTCCACATCTCTGTATGATGGAGTCGTTCACATAATAAAATAGATAGCCATCGTCTTAACGACATTGTTGGCGAATTATTTAACAAAATACTTATAAACGCTGACAGAGGGACGTCACGTATTTAAAAGATTGGAATACAAGGTGATTAACAAGATGATTTTGAGCGAACAGTTGTTTCCGATAGATTCTTCCTCAGGCTATACAGTAATAAATCCATGAAAACTATAATACAACTAACCATTAAAGGCATGTGAAAATTCTATCGGAAACTGTACTAGGGTACTTGCATAATATAGAGTGATAGCTCGTTATTTAATATTGTCAAACGAACTTAAATGCAGTGACTCAGAATCTAGGACAAAGTGTGAATGGGGTGGAGAGTGGCGTACTAATGTATTTATGGTCAGAACCAAATAGTTAGCGCGGAAGATTGTTTTCAATAAATTCTTCTTCAGGCTCTACAGTTATAGAAAATCAAAACAAGTGATTCAGCGAAGAGACTCCTCTCAAGGAATTTATTATCAAGTTGTACAATCGAATATATATTGTTTTTTTAAGAAGTTATATACCCCCCCCTTGTGTATTCAAAAACAGTTTGTCATTACTCTTAACCTACCTTGGTAATCCTTATTTGATTGGATTACCAAACGTTTGTGTTAATTATTCTTAATTCCGTTTTCTGTCACTTTGTTTAATTTAACCTTTCTATATATATTGACTTGACAAGTAAATGTGTAATCAGATTGCTCGAAATGTATAGCGCTAATACATCACATTTTTCAGATAGTCTCCGTCTTCTAATAACGCTATCAAAATTTATAAAAGGGACTAATTGTTTTAAATTGAAGTTATATGCGTTGACGGAACTGAATCAAAGGTGTCAATACATAAAATAATAATAATATGAGATGCAATTCGAATGTTTGTGATTATAAATGTAGCAAAACAGTTATTATTATTGTATCCTTTAGTTCCTAGAGGAACATAGGGCTTCAGCTGCGCACCTCCATTGCCTTCTGTTTTCTACCAATCTCTCCACTCCGCTCCAAGTCTGCCAACATAATTTCATCCACTCCTCACATAACCTCCTCCAAGTCACCCTCACAATGACGACCAACTCGCCGCTTCCCTTTCGGCCTGGTTACACTCGAGCAATGGCTTGTCTAGTAATGTCACCTGATGGTTTCCTCAGAGTATGTCCAGCCAATCCATCTCCATTTCTTCCTGCTTATTTGTTTCACAATTGGTTCCTAATGGGTTGGTTTGCTCACTGCCAGAGATCCCTGTTGCTGATCTTTTCCGGCCGGCCAGCTGATCTTGAGTACTGAGTGAAGACAACCGTTAATGAGGGTCTGTAGTTTGTTTGAGGTGCTCTTCATGACGCGCTGGCCAAGTCTCTGATCCGTGTGGTGAGTAGCACTGACTTCACATTGGACTTGAAAATCCGGATCTTATTTTCATTTTCGTGATGATTGCTGTTGACCTCCACAGAGACTTAGTTGAGAGTAATGAAAGCCTGTCTTGCTTTACCGATTCTGGCTTTGATATCCTCGTCAGTTCCGTCGGCCTGTAGTTGAAACGATGCTTTCCAGGTGGGTGGGTAAGGGAAGTTGTTTCTTTCAGGTTGCTCCCATTTATGCTGGCTGATTGTTGTCTGTTGTTGTTATTGCTGTTGGTGTTGGCCAAGAATCTTCATCACCTCTGTTTTATCTATGTTCACCTGAAGTCCCATCTTTGATGCTTCTTCTGCCAGCTTGTTGCTTTCCACTTGCATATCTTCCAGTTTGTCATACATATAATAATTTATAGGATGTATAGGACTTGGAAAGAGTGAGCAATTCTAGGATTAGTAGACAAATCGAATTAAATAAAAACGTTACGCAACACTGTGTGAAATTTAATAACATAGAATATAACATTGCAAAACGGAAGTGATTTAAAATGACAAGTGGAACTGGTGAAATAATAGCGAATAGACACTGAATAGACATAATGAAAAAAGTGATAGAACCAAAATACGATTAGGGATTACTATACTCTAGCATAGATGAACTAAGACATTGAACGTTGGAGGGGTTGAACGAACTTCTTATGTATATAGATATCTGGCTTTACTGTTTCGATTTCCAAAGCTTCAGCAATACAGATGAGTAGGGTACGTAGTGATTTGGGTAAATTACTTTTTGCCTTGTAGATGACTTTAAAGGTGGAGGCTATAGAGATAGGGTGATCATTATCAACCACATGTTCAATGATAGCGCTTCTTACTACTCCACTTCAAACTCTTCGTAACCATGCAGGATAGTGTTCTTGAACCCTCTTGGACAAAACTCGAGTCTAACAACCGATATGCTTAGCTCCACACGAACAGGTGAAATGATAAATGCACATAGAGTTGGTCAGCATCGGGATCATGCCCTTCAAATTACTGAGCAGTAATGGTCGACTGGTGAAGGCTATTCTCAAAGATACAGCAGGGAATGTTCTTTTCAGGGACTGTGATATCCTTCCTTTCATGATATCGGAAGCTAAGTCACCTTTGAATTCCAAGCTCATGTACAGTATTTTCTTGGATGCGAATGATAAGTCACCCTTCATTGGATTTGAATGTTAATTCTTGTTTATAAAACGTGATGGAAATCCATTTTCGATTAGGATTGTCCTCAAAAGATTTAACTCATCCTTCGCAGTATCAGGGCTACATACGCGCCGAATGAGAGTGGCAAGCGACCGGAACAGGTTTCGTTTTCGACCAATGGATGCCCAGCTGTAGAAATTATTGACTTGACCATTCTATGACAGCTTTCAATAGATCGATCTCTTCACAGTTCCATAGCTCCTCCTTGATAAGTTCATATCGGGGAAATGAATACTAGACTCGCTCTCCATTTCGAGTGGATGGCAACCACTAAATGCATTTAAAGTATTATACAAATTACGATCACTATTACAAATAATAAAGGTGTCATCTAAATACCTTTTATATATTTGAAAGCTTTGGATTGTTGACTTCAACTGACCGTTTTCTAGACTGGCGGTAAAACAGTTTGCAAGGAGAAAACCCAAGGGAGAACCCATTTAAATACAATCCTTCTGTTTGTGGACTGCTTCGTTAAAATAAACTGTGCATTCAGTGTACATTTCAAAAGCAGTTCTTTCAAATCTGTAGTGGATATCCCTATATTTAACTTGTTGTCTTCAATATATTTGCATATAAAACATACGGTTTCTGTCGGTGAAACGTTCGTAAATAAGGATTCTACATCCAGAGACAACATATGTTTATTCAACGCATTTGTATACTGTATACAATCAACAAACTGAAATGTGTCACGAAGGGATTGAATAGATAGCTGTCCCTCAACGGGTTCGAGGATTTCAGCTAACCACCCAACTACTGGATGATAAGAGGATCCGGACATATCCAAGATAAGGCAGAGTGGAAGGCCAACTTTGTATATCTTCGGCAGACCATAAAGTCTTGGTATTAGAGATCCTGTTGGTCTAATCCTTTCGTACAGTTCTTGACAAATGAGATAAATGTTCTTCATTCTCTTTAAAGCATCGACAAGTTGCTTTTCGATTAATTCCATCTTGTTTTTCTCGTTCGGCTTCGAGAATTTACAGTTGTCTGAAAGTAGATGTGAAATTTTATCAATGTAACCTTTACGATCCATAATAACAACACCTGAACCTTTTTCAGGCCGTGTTAGTAGTATATCATTGTTATGCGTCGACAGTTTAAGTTCTTTTTAGTACTGTTTAGTCAGAAGACTTTGTATTTTTGATTAAGCATTAAGGTATTGATTGCAAGAATCAGTGACGGTAGATTTGAAGCACTGAAAATCCTTGTCAGACTATGGTATGAGATCATAAGTTTGACTGAGTAGATTCTCAAAATGGACATGTGTATGCAGCTTGTTGACAATCAGATTAACATCGCAAAACTTAGAACCCACAGATAAGGCTTCCATTTGCAATTTTGTTAGGGATATAGAGGAGCCACTGAACACGTATCTCTCAGAATTCTCAGGAAATTTCCGAGGACATTCGACAGATTACAGGCTATTGGATAACTTAGAATTAATATCATAATTAATTAATATCATAATTTATTTAGCCTGTAAGCAGCTGATGAGAAGCCAACGAAATAAATGATGGTACCACATTATTCTGCTAAAACTGTAGTTCTTGCTTTGTTCAAATTAGAATTAATAGACAGTGTTTGTTTGTTTGTCGGTGACCACGTTGACATATTCATTAAACGTCTGACATTCACCAATCAATATAAAGCAGATCTTTGTGAAATATTCCTTTCTAACTCAGGGATACGTGAACTGATAGAGTCTATGTGGTTTAATGTGTACCTCTTGAGAGATTTTGCGTTAGGACATATGTGACTGCGTCAGAGCGCTTTCCAATACCATTTCGAACACTCATGATTATTAATACATTCATTAAGAAAACAAATCTCCGCATTCACCACTGCAAGCCTGATAGAGTAACGAAGAAACCTATTGAGTTCCTACTGTCGAGGGATCTTTGCTTTTTTTTAATTCATGGTAAATTCCAATTGTAACAGTTATAGTCAACAGAATATAAATTTCACCGGGAGGTGGGGGGATAGTTATAATCAATCGTGTGCAAGGAAAATGACAACCACAAAATACATACAGACAAATCACAGTGTTGTACAGTGTGTGATTTATCAAAATAAAATCTTATCCATAATGGAGTTATACTCTACCATAGTACCCAAGTTTTATACTTATATCAATAATACAAACAAATACCAAAAAGACGAGGAACACTGAAAGATATCAGATGTAGGGATAAAATAAAGAGGTTAAATTGTGAACTGTATTAAAATACTGGAGACATTATCAGCTTAGTGTGAATAACAAAAGGTTGACACAGAATAAGAATATCAATGGAATAAAGTAAATTAGGTGAAGAGGAATATGAAGGCATAATATGACATGGGAGTATGAGGAGATTATGTCTCTGCTGTCCTTATACTAAGGGCAGGGGTAAACAAAGAGGATGAATGTGTTTCTTTCGTACTCATAGGCCAGATTTTTCTCATTAATCTATGTAGCTTCCACGATAGATAATATACATAATCGTGTGCCTTTAGACAGATTGTTTAGTGCTCTATGTACAACCGTAAATGACTTATCTATTTTGATGTGGTGGTGTTCAATATCTACTAGATGAGACAAAATGGAACTATTTATTGATTTTGTTGCACTTTTCCAAGCTAAACAACAAGAACATGTTTTGATTTTGATTACAGCTTGTTCACGAGAGAGTAAAGATAAATTTCTCTGAATTTGACCTATGTAACTAGCTGGACATGAGCACTTGAATTTGTATACACACACTGATATGACCATCTTTAGTGTAGTGTAGTTCTGCAGCACTGAAAGTTCTTTCAACTGATCTGATCAAGCTACGGCTTAAACTATCACTGCATTTACCACCTTTGAACTGTACGCCCAAATAAAACTTTTTCTTATTCTCCAAATCACATTTAGTATTGTCAATTCTTTTGGAAGTATACTTCCGAAGAAAAGTGGAACGATAACGACTTTGTAGCAGGGTATATTAAGGATTTCCAGTTTCATTTCCAACAAAATCCTCTGTACAATTGCGCCTAATTCTATGACTAAGACAACGAATCAAATTCCATTTGTACAGTACCGACATGAAACTACGGAAATTTATATCCATGTCGCTTTTCTGTAGATAGTTCGATTTAACAAGCCATCTAGTCTTTTGGTAAGAAGGACATCCAAAATAGAAATGCCTCCTTCAAATTCTTCTTCGTAAGTGAATTTAATTGCCGGGTACACATACTAATGACTTGCATCAGACGCTGTTTATCCAATTTGTTATCACTAAACATTAGTGTGTTGCATCTCACTACGAAGTTCTGGAATTTATTACAATCTGTCTACTTTCGAACACTGAACCTGTTGATATAATATCACTGACTACTTATACCTATAAAAAGTATTTTTTTGACATTTTGTGACCTTTTAACACTAACATATCTATAATTGTATGTATTGTTGGATTTATATGTTCAAGTTGGCCCAAGTCAGTGAGTCTATGGTTTTGGTATCATTTTAGTTAACTGTGCTTAACTGTATTGCATGTTGTTGTAATGTATCTTTGCTGTCGCTTTTTGCCCTTTTTGCTGTGAACTGTTTTCCTTTTGCTGGTGTTGTTCTGATTGTTTTATCTCTTGTTATCCGATTTTAAGGGGAGCAACCCAAAAGGTCGCTTCTCTTTAAACTTTACCTTAATGTAACAATTCCTTTCTCAGGTGTGAAACTAGCAACCCCAACCTGTAAACAAAGTTGCTACAGAAACTTCAGCACGATGAATCTCTTTGCACCAAAAGGAAAAGTCTGTATGGGGACATAGAACGTCCGCACCATGTACGAGATTGGAAAAGCTGACCAGATCGCAAACGAGATGAAAAGATACGGAACCCAAGTACTGGGAATATGTGAAGATGACCACACGCACACCAAGGGCGTGGCTATCATGATGTCACCAACGGCAATGAAAGCCTTGATGCAATGGGAGGCTATCTCGTCCAGGATAATGACCGTCAGATTCAACTCCAAAGGAAGGAAAGTGTCAATCATACAATGTTATGCACCCACAAACAACGCAGACCTCGAAAAGAAAGAAGAATTCTACAGACAACTACAGGCAACAATGGACAATACTCCAGCTGGCAACATTAAAATACTAATGGGAGACATGAACGCCACACTGGGACCAGACAACACAGGAAGGGATCTCATCATGGGTAGAGAAGCTCTCGGAGAAATGAATAAAAATGGAGAACTCTTCGTCGACTTCTGCGCCTTCAATGAACTAGTGATTGGTGGCAGTGTATACAAGCACAAAGATATCCACAAGGCTACATGGGTGTCACCAGATGGGCAAACCAAAAACCGAATTGACTTCATCTCAATGCTGCTCAAGGAAGTGGAAGCGCAGCCTACTAGACGCAAAAGTAAGAAGAGGAGCAGACGCTGGCTCAGACCACTATCTCGTACAAGGGACAATCTAAATCAAATTAAAAGCTCTCAGGGAAACAGGGGCTGCAGATAGACCACAAGCCAACTTCAACACTCAAAAGCTGAAGGACAAAGATAAAAAAGACATCTTCATGGCAAGCATCAAGGACAAAGCCGAGACACAAATCGACAGTAGCGAAGAGGTGGGCGTCGAAAAGCACTGGGAAAACTTGAAAAGAGTGTGGAGTCAAAACTTCATGGAAGTTCTAGGTAGAAAGAAGAGGCAGGACAAACAGTGGCTCACTGCGGACACTTGGAAACTAGTAGATGAGAGAAGGATAGTGAAACAAAAGATTATCCAGGGCACAGACGAGCAACGAAAACAGGAGTTGAATGCAAGCTACAATACGCTGAACAAAAGAGTGAAGAAGAGTGCCAGGGAAGACAAAAGAAAATATTATGAAGCCATTGGAAGTAAAGCAGAACAAGCTGGAGGCAAAGGAAACCTTGCCACACTCTACCGATTAACTAGGAACCTATCGGGCAAACGTTCGACACAGATTAAGCCAGTCAAGGATGACAATGGAAAGTCAATCACCAAAGAGGTGGAACAGAGAAAACACTGGGCTGAACACTTCAAAAGACTTCTAAATCGTCCGCCACCTACAATGCGCCCAACAATACCAACAACGGAAGCAGAACTACCAGTGAACATCGACCTCCCGACGAAATCAGAAGTCCTGAATGCAATCAAGATGCTAAAAGCTGGAAAAGCAGCAGGACCAGATGGAATCTCAGCAGAAGCATTGAAAATGGACCCAGAGACAACAGCGGACTTGATGACACCACTACTGGAGAAGGTGTGGAAAGAGGGCAAAGTACCCGAGGATTGGAAGAAAGGATACTTATTCAAACTACCAAAGAAAGGAGACTTAAGTCAATGTAAAAACTGGCGTGGAATTATGCTCCTGTCCATTCCAAGCAAAATACTAAGCCGCATCATCCTGGAGAGAATCAAACAAGCCCCAGATGAAAAACTTCGACCGGAACAGGCCGGATTCAGGAGAAACAAGTCGTGTATTGATCAAATCGCCACACTACGGATCATCATTGAACAAAGCTTGGAATGGCAGTCACCTCTTTACCTAACTCAACTTCATCGACTTTGAAATGGCCTTCGACAGCGTCGATCGAGAGGTCATTTGGCAACTACTTCGCTACTACGGGGTCCCATCGACAATTATACATCTCATCCAACAGTTATACGACAATGCTGCATGCCAAGTAATCCACAACGGGAAACTTACGGAAGCCTTCGAAGTGAGGACGGGAGTGAGGCAAGGCTGTCTACTATCACCAATGATCTTCCTGATTGCAATTGATTGGATAATGCGACAGACAACGGCAACCAACGAGGGAACAGGCATAAAATGGACTGACACAAAAACTTGGAGGATCTGGATTTCGCCGATGATATATGTCTGATTTCCCACAAACTGGAAGATATGCAAGTGAAAAGCAACAAGCTGGCAGAAGAAGCATCAAAGATAGGACTTCAGGTGAACATAGATAAAACAGAGGTGATGAAGATTCTTGGCCAACACCAACAGCAATAACAACAACAGACAACAATCAGCCAGCATAAATGGGAGCAACCTGAAAGAAACAACTTCCCTTACCTACCCACCTGGAAAGCATCGTTTCAACTACAGGCCGACGGAACTGACGAGGATATCAAAGCCAGAATCGGAAAAGCAAGACAGGCTTTCATTACTCTCAATAGTCTGTGTGGAGGTCAACAGCAATCATCACGAAAATGAAAATAAGATCCGGATTTTCAAGTCCAATGTGAAGTCAGTGCTACTCACCACACGGATCAGAGACTTGGCCAGCGCGTCATGAAGAGCACCTCAAACAAACTACAGACCTTCATTAACGGTTGTCTTCACTCAATACTCAAGATCAGCTGGCCGGCCAGAAAAGATCAGCAACAGGGATCTCTGGCAGTGAGCAAACCAACCCAGTAGGAACCAATTGTGTAACAAATAGGCAGGAAGAAATGGAGATGGATTGGCTGGCCATACTCTGAGGAAACAAACCATCAAGTGACATTACTAGACAAGCCATTGCTTGAGTGTAACCAGGCCGAAAGGGAAGCGGCGAGTTGGTCGTCATTGTGAGGGTGACTTGGAGGAGGTTATGTGAGGAGTGGATGAAATTATGTTGGCAGACTTGGAGCGGAGTGGAGAGATTGGCAGAAAACAGAAGACAATGGAGGTGCGCAGCTGAAGCCCTATGTTCCTCTAGGAATTAAAGGATATAATAATAATACAGTCATAATATATACATATATAGGCATTATTAAATATTATTCCGAACAATAGTAATCATACACTGGTAACTTATCAGCATTTCGCATTCGGATGAAAGAGAGATGAAAAATATCCAGTTACCATGGCAAAGAAAGAGTGATAACCGCTTCTTTCTGGACTCATAAATCAGGCTTCAGGCGCTTGATGGGAATGGCTTCAGCAAACTGAAGGAGAATAGAACTCTTTTGCCTATTGATAATTTTGAATGACGTTCCGACGTCCACCTCATGACCCGTGTCGAGGAGATGTCTGGCGATGGCACTGTTTAAAGCAATTGTTCGCTTTAGACGTAAGCTTTTCGGTACATGTTCACAAAATCGTAGATATGCCCTTCTGTCTGTCCTTTTGATGTAACTGCTACCGCAGATACATGTAAATTTGTATATACAGTTGGAGTTAACATGAGAAGGACATCTATCGATCTTTGAGTGCACCAAAGACCAAGTTGTTCGATAGACGAAACGAGCTTAGATGCAGGCACGGCATATGGCTATGGTATCTGCGGTAGCAGTTACATCAAAAGGACAGACAGAAGGGCATATCTACGATTTTGTGAACATGTACCAAAAA
The DNA here is from genome assembly GCA_944472135.2 of Trichobilharzia regenti. Classification (NCBI taxonomy): domain Eukaryota; kingdom Metazoa; phylum Platyhelminthes; class Trematoda; order Strigeidida; family Schistosomatidae; genus Trichobilharzia; species Trichobilharzia regenti. The sequence continues at coordinate 44,032,918 of OX235263.1, forward strand.
GCTTACGTCTAAAGCGAACAAATGCTTTAAACAGTGCCATCGCCAGACATCTCCTCGACACGGGTCATGAGGTGGACGTCGGAACGTCATTCAAAATTATCAATAGGCAAAAGAGTTCTATTCTCCTTCAGTTTGCTGAAGCCATTCCCATCAAGCGCCTGAAGCCTGATTTATGAGTCCAGAAAGAAGCGGTTATCAGTCTTTCTTTGCCATGGTAACTGGATATTTTTCATCTCTCTTTCATCCGAATGCGAAATGCTGATAAGTTACCAGTGTATGATTACTATTGTTCGGAATAATATTTAATAATGCCTATATATGTATATATTATTAATGTATGAGTTTTGTTTAAAATGAACTCTGTGCAAGTATTTTAATGTTGTTGTTGTAGATATATTTAATAATGTCTTTGCCATGTAAGCAGCTGACGAGAAGGCAACGAAATAAAAGATGGTACCACTCTATTCTGCTAAAACTGTAGTTCTTGCTTTTTTCGAACTGAAGGGAACTAGTGTCCCCTAAGGTACTGGCACCTAAATTTTGTAAAAGTCTGACAGAGAAATAACTGGGATAAAAGCAGAAAGCGATTACGGGCTGAAAAATGGATCATTCCTATGTCTAGAGGGCTATTATTTATGTGACTAACGAGCAATTCTGAATATTTCCGTTAATGATATTATTTATTTTCCCATTAAATGACTCCGTTTCATTCATTTCACATAATAATTATTTCATGATCACTGGGTTCCTACTACTTTCTGTTTAATGTGTATTATCTTTATCACCAGACATGTTTTACAAACTTATAGTAACTTATCAGTTTTTCTTTTCTTACATTGGGTGAATCTGTTATGGCTAATCATCATCTCGACCTATTTCACAACATCCTATAATTGCTCTCAATTTATCACGATTATCACACAAATTCAGTCTATATTATCACCTGATAACTTGAAAATAATCAGTTTTAAATGCGTAGTTATATTTTAGTTAATTAGTTCAATTCACTTCCTAATCTTCATTTGATTCGACAAAACTGATCGAGTGAACTCATTTGACATATGTGCATTCATTCATGTGGGGTCACCATTGTGTTATCTGCCTAATATCAGCAACAGAGTTCAACATTTGCTAGTTCATCAGATAACAAATAAATGATGCTATATACTACTGATAGATATCAGTTGTTGGATACTACTCACACCAACCGGTCACTGTTACTATTTCCTTGGGTTCCTACTCGAACATAGTTCTTCTGAACCACCACCATTTCAAGCTTTTCTCTGAACTACTTTTTACATGGCTTCACAATTACCAATAATCTTTCATTTCCTCCTCATATGATATCCTCCACGTCGTCCTTGAATCAAGACCCAACATGTTTACCAATCAGGTTCTACTCAAGGGCCTGTCTCCTCGGCATGTGTCCAGTCCACTTCCATTTCCTTCTGAATATTTTTTGAGTGACAGGTTCTTGATTGGTTCGTTCCCAGAGCTCAGTGTTTCTCGTCCTTCCTGGCCACTCATTTGTTCTTCATTATCGTGCTGGGGCAGGTGTTGATGAAGGTCTGAAAACTGCTGGAAACACGTTTCTCGACACTCCAAGTTTCTGAACCACATAGAAGTACTGACTTGACATTAGCATCAAATATCCAGTTCTTTCTAATGCTGAATGCAATAGATACTGATTTCCCAATGATGAAAGTTCGCCTAGCTTTTTCGAGCCTGCTTTAAACACCCTTATCTGTGTCATTGTAGTCGAAATGACCCTTTTCGGGTAAGTGAAAGAGGCGATTACCTTTAGATTTCTCCCGCTGATGGTGATCATCGCTTGTTGTACTTGGTCAGGTATTTTCCTAACTGCTTTCGTTTTCATTTTGTTTCTGTCCTAACCACAATTACAACTCTCTGACCTTTATTCAAGCCTATATTCATATTTTTATATTTTAGATTATAATTAAATATTTGATCAATTATTTGACCGATTATTCCTTTAAGTGTAGAATTATTAACCCGGTTTCTTATATCAATCTACTAAATTTTAACGGTATTTCTTCTCATTCTTATCTTTAAGCCTTACGGCAGTCTCCAACTGAAAGTTCATGCACTAAACTCGAAAGTTCAAGTGTTGGTTAGCAGGGATTTGATTGCTTACAGGATTTCACCACTAACTGATATCGCTTAGGGAACCATTGAAAAACCTGGGAGTACTGGACAGTTGATGCTCACCAGCGACTGGCCCTACTAAGGTAGTTAGTTACCTGAGTTCTAGGGGGAAGTCGTGACCACTGGGGTACACCAGGTTGGGTGTGAAGACAAGTACGTGCCAAGGATGACATTGACCAATGGTCGCGCTACATCACGAATTGGCAGAATTTGGGATTCACGGGTTAGCAGCTGGATTGTTTCCCGGTGGCCTAATGGCCTACAGGCTCTCCTTGCAACCGAAAATTCCTTGGCTTGAACCCTACTGGTTACGTACTGATGAGGAGTCCCAAACCAGTGTGACGAAGCAGCTGTCCAGTACTCCAGTTGGTTTTTCAACGGTACTCTAATCGATGTCAGCTCACGATGAAATCCTGTAAATTCTAAAGTGTTCGTTCAGTGTTCAGTCGAGATTAACGGATATCACTCGTCAAGTTCTCAGTACTAGGTCACTTCATTCAGTCAGGTTTGCAGTGTTGTGGTCATTAGGCCGGACAACTCCCTAAAGCTATGTATTTTGAATTGATGTTAGCCGGTTACGGACAATCGACAGGAAGCTGTAATCCTAGATTTCGTGGTTACTGGCACTTTCCATGAAGATGTATATTTGTTGTGCGGGTTGAAAATCTCCAAGAGGACTACAGTTCCTCTAAGAGGGCAGGTACACGTTACTGAAATAAACCAATAAGTACGAGACCCATGTCAAGGGATTTCCGTCGATTGTTTCCAGTCACGTACAGTCAATGATAGAATGGTGTACATGTATATGAGTATATAGCCAAACATCATGGGTAGCAATGGGATCACCAATATCCAAAATAGTAGCAGGCATTTTTATGAATAGCTGCGATAATATAACTCTTAGTACATTTAATCCTACGCGAAAGATATTGTGGTGATATATGGGTGACACTTTCACACTGTTAAAAATAGTATATATCTCTAGTTTCTTCATAAATACAAACTCATTAGTAAAGGGAATAAAATTTGCACTTGACTGAGAAAGTGGGTAAAGAAAATTGGTTATGTTAGACCGTAAAATATAACATGTATGAGGTGACAAATTTTACGCTAGCGTTTATAAAAATCCAATGCACTTTGATAGATATTTAGACTTTAGGATATACGATTACTTGTCTGTAAAGGCAGGCTTAGTTAAGTATCTAACAAGCTGGGCAAGAACTCTAAGTATTACATCAGAAAACTTAAATAATGAAGTTAAATAACAGATAGATAGAAGAATTCATTAGGAAAATTACAAAAGCACACGAGAAAAGGAAAAATATTAGTGGGACTACTAAGGATAACATGAATAAGAACTTAAAGCATCATATGAGGAAAGGACATCTGAAACCCTATATAGAATTCTCGGTAGGGCAGGAAACAGGGTGACACTTAAACCTACAAACTTATTGAGGGACAAACCCTGAAGCCAAAGGACCCTACTGACCCAATTAGAAAAAAATAATGTAATGTAATGAAATATCGAATGACTGTAGGGTTAACTAAGTAGGTCAAATTACTAGATCAAGGTCACTCAGGTTACTGGAACATAGGAATTCATCGAAGTTTAGAATGATTGACAACACGAAGATGAATAGATTAGAGAAAACTGAGCAATTGCAATGCATGCGCTAAAACAGTCACACAATAGGGTGGGATTGAGCTAGATTTTTAAGAGTAATATAAATAGGCAGAGAGAAAGGTTGATGATTGAATCGCTATTCATTGAATACACACTTAACACACACAATAAAAATGATAAAATCAAGAAGTAAGGAATAATGGAATTATATAAACGTACTTGGACAGTTATATGAGTACCTTGATATAATTATGAGCAAAATTGAGCTCGAAATGTCATTAGTACATGAGTAATACTGCAGCATTGTGTGATTTCATCAAATAAATTCACTCGATAATGGAATCACACCCAGAATCAAATTTTGAGATATGTCAATCAATAGCTTATACAAAGATGAAGAGAATACAATCTGATGCAGTGACCTCTTAAAATACACTTTCTTATTGACTTTACCAAAAAACAAAACAATAAGCCAACTATATTCAGAGGCTAAACAGGTGACCTAAGTTGTTGCCATCTTACTAAATGTACTGTAAGTATTGGTAATCAACTTGTCTTGTGATCTTTTAAACGCATACGGTCCATATAAATTATGGATTTATCAACTATATGTCAGTGTCTATCACTCTTTTGTTAAGTAATTCAACAGCTGAATTTATAGTTTAAGAAGGTAACGTACTTCGTGTCTACAAAAGAATAAACCGTTTACGCTTAGCGGTTCAAACAAAATAAGTGAGGATTAGCGATCTGATATAGGTTTTCTAGAGATATGATTGATTTTCAGGGGATTTCATTTTAAACCATAGAGTACATTACATTGTTATTGTTTCCTTTAATTCCTAAAGGAACACAGGGCCAAACGTCTCCATCGCGTTTGGTTCTCTGCTAGAGTTTTCACCTGGATCCAGTTCTGCCCATATGCTTTCATCAACTCTTCACATGACCTCCTCCAAGTCACCCTCACAATGACGACCAACTCGCCGCTTCCCTTTCGGCCTGGTTACACTCGAGCAATGGCTTGTCTAGTAATGTCACTTGATGGTTTGTTTCCTTAGAGTATGGCCAGCCAATCCATCTCCATTTCTTCCTGCTTATTTGTTACACAATTGGTTCCTACTGGGTTGGTTTGCTCACTGCCAGAGATCCCTGTTGCTGATCTTTTCTGGCCGGCCAGCTGATCTTGAATATTGAGTGAAGACAACCGTTAATGAGGGTCTGTAGTTTGTTTGAGGTGCTCTTCATGACGCGCTGGCCAAGTCTCTGATCCGTGTGGTGAGTAGCACTGACTTCACATTGGACTTGAAAATCCGGATCTTATTTTCATTTTCGTGATGATTGCTGTTGACCTCCACAGAGACTTAGTTGAGAGTAATGAAAGCCTGTCTTGCTTTACGGATTCTGGCTTTGATATCCTCGTCAGTTCCGTCGGCCTGTAGTTGAAACGATGCTTTCCAGGTGGGTAGGTAAGGGAAGTTGTTTCTTTCAGGTTGCTCCCATTTATGCTGGCTGATTGTTGTCTGTTGTTGTTATTGCTGTTGGTGTTGGCCAAGAATCTTCATCACCTCTGTTTTATCTATGTTCACGTGAAGTCCTATCTTTGATGCTTCTTCTGCCAAACCTATAGAGTAATGGTTTGTTTGAATATCTCCAGTATGATGCGTAGAAAACCCCATTAAAGATAGAACAGATAATCACCATTTTATGAAATAAGTACATTAATATTCAGTCAATAGGTCGGAGTACAGGGTCGCTTACATCCTAAATTCATGTCGATTCCAGGTATAGCCTAGCCGGAAGATATACATATATAAAAATATTAATAGTTTCAAGATGAGTTTGTTGAAGTTGTTGGAGAAAGCAGTGGAGCACAGTATCCCCACAGTTGGCCAAAAGTGTTACTTGGTGATGCATGTGTTCTTCGTTGTAAACACTTAAACTTCAGTCGATTGACTTTATCATAACCTATATTACTAGTTACACCTCCCTTTCTGTCCTTGGCGAAATATTTTCATAAATCATAGGTGATCTCTCATGAAATGCTCCATAGGAGGATGAAACATTTATTCAGTGGTCTTCAACTGTTAAATTTTTCATCAATTGATCATTCTGTCTTTAAACGTTGATCTAATCAGTCTATCTATCCATCTGCTTTGCATGTTCATTTATTTGTTATTATCAATTTTCATCAATTCTAAGCTCCATATGGTAAAAATACAACATTAGTTTGTATTTATTCAACACTTTGTTCAGAACACACACACTAACCACATGATAGATCTCCGCTACAATCTGTACTAACTGGTTTATACGTAAACAAGAAAGCTGACATTTGCATATATATATATATGCATCAGAATGTTATGATGTATAAAGACAGCTGACTTCTTTTCAGATTTAAGTGGATAACAGAGCAACAACAAAAAAATAATACACAAGTTTCCATTACTATGTTTCATAATTCACGAATTTTAAAATCAATACAGATTCAAAGTGGTAATTAGCCAATTTTTTATACGTAACCCATTTGGTTATTTACTCTAACTGTTAACAAAAAGGAACATCTTCAAATATTGGTTTGTAGGTATTTGGCTGATTGACTGATTACAGGATTTCATCATGAGCTGACATCAGTTAGAGAACCACTAGAAAACCCACCTCGGAGTCCTGGACACCTGTTTCGTCACACTAGTTTGGGACTCTTCAACAGTACGTAACCACTCCCAGGGTTCGAACCCAGGACCTTCTGGTCACAAGGCCAGCGAGCTTGTAAACCATTGAGGCACTGGGATCCGATCCGATGGCCAGCACATGAATTCCGACTTTTACCAACTCACGACATAACGTTACAGCTAGCCAATGTCTTTAGCGATTATTTGTCCTCCCATCCGACCTGCTACATGCTACTGATCACGATGTCATCATCAACACTTTCATTTATTGGTTGCCAGTTTACTTCTGTTTTGAAGTTAGCAGTTAAATGTACGTATGCATCTTAGCAGGAGACGGCGAAAAGGTGAAATCTGCACTTTAAATATCTAAAGATTTTCCATATCCATATGGAAACCCTTAGATTGATTGTTATGCATTGGGTTGGAGTCACAGTGTGGAGATTGTCATATGTACCTGATGAACAGTAATTAATGAAAAGACGGATATTTAAAAGTGGCATTACTGCGGGGAAGTTGGAGGCAACCGATAATAAACTGTGGTAGCTTAAAAATTCCCATTAAGTCACATGAAAGAAAAGGCATTCAGGGAAGAGTTTCTCTTTTCAGCGATATCTTTCTTAAGCTGTATAGTAGCACATATATATGATTATAAGTTTTAGCAATTAAGTGATACAAGAATCATTAATAGAGTAAAAACTAAAATCAAACTGAACAAGTAAATAGGGTTATACAACATAAGTGACAGGAATGAGTATGACTCAACCAAAATTTAAAGAGGATCAAGTTAAGGTCAGTATTATAAGAAGTAAGAGTGTAACAGTGAGGAGGAAGAAGGAACAGAAATATAAGTAAAGATTCAATAAATTAGGATTATGTCCATTGTAGGTTCAGTAAGTGGACAGGCTTCTCCTGTATGCAAAGTACAGAGTTTGACATGTGGGCTGCGAGAGCCTCTGCAGTTTTAAGAAGTTCGATTCCTACGTCTTTGGGTGGGGGGATTTCCTGCTACTCTGTAGATGACTTTGAAGCTGGTTTGAGATTTCACTTGGTATGCATAATCGATCAAGGGATCATTCGTTTTGCTTTGTAAACCGTGAGGTAAATCTTTCATAATATATTTGGACAGCAAAGACTGAGTAAAACGCTATGGCTTTAGGTTTAGTGCTTACTGTCGCTTGTCAAAAAGGAGAATGGGCTATCTCAAAGGGAATGTTGTGCCTCCAGAGATTCGGACCCGCGTCCCAATGAATATTCTTCATTATATCCGTGGTAACCTCTCTGAATATACAGCTGGATGATGCCGGTCCAAATATGTGAGAGATCACTAGTTTCTTCGAGTTTCTAGATACACCAGTCTGGTGAGTACCAAACAGCACGAATCCCAGGTCCACAGCTATCTGCTGATTACCTTCAATTCAAAGTGCATCTCAGTAGCAAGTTGACTAACCTGGTGTTCACTGACTGATGGAGTACAGTCAACACCAGTACGAAAAAGGACTAGACATATGACACTGGTTACTTTCATTTCGAGTCTTTAATAGGCAGATAATATTTAGCTGAAACTACGTGACAATATTCAATCAAATAAATGCTATTTTGAAGCATTGACTGTTTTGTTGTGGTTGCTATTATTATTATTTTCTAATCCGTAAACACCTAAATGCTTATTATTTTTGGTTTGTTTTTAAGTCATTCACGGGATAATTACTCCGTTGTTGTTGTTACTGATAAAGTTGTTTTCTATGTAAACTTCTCTTCTTTCTACTGAATCAGTCTAATGTCGGATATAAAGTTGCCCAATCGATTTTCCTTGTTTATTATTAGTTAGCAGTAATAACATTCTAATTAACTGTCTTAATTTCCTTATTTTGCTATTTATTACTGGTCGATATTTAAGTCTCATATTTAACTTTGATTAATGTTTAATCCCCAGCGTATAGATTGGAAAACAGGTTTCAAGTTTGATCGTGGACTGATAGCAGTTAGAGAACCACTGGACAGTCCTTTCGTCCAAGTTTGAGACTCTTCACCAGTACGCAAGCATGACTCCATGAGGGATTTGACCTAGGACCTTCAATTTACGAAGCCGAGCTGGTTGACCGTTCAGTCACTTGGTTCGGAATTTAGTGGATCACGAATTTAACTTCTGATGATTCGTGAGTCTGAAGCGACCGGCAGCCAGTGTCATCAGCGCGTATTCGTCCTTAAACTCTACCTGGCGGACCAAAATGGTCACGAATTCCAAGTACAGGACACGGGTTCGAGTTCCGGCTGGGCCATGAATGCGTACTGTTGAACAGCACCAGCCTAGGGTGGAAGAGCTATCCGGTGCTGTCTGGTTTTCAGCGGTTGTCTAAACGATTTGATCTGTGATCAGAATTGAAACAAACATATCTCCACAAACTAACTCTTAAAAAGAATCGTTAGCGAAAATTATGAAAAGTTATTACATATTAACAAAGCTTTGATTCCTCCCTTAGTGAAGGATACAAAAATCCTAATGTGTGACAATCCTAAAATAACTGAGCTGTAATTCCCCTCATTACATAACTAAGGGATACAACTCCAGATCTTTTTTGGAAATACTAAACTATCAGACTGGGCGAAACAAAAGTGTACAAGCACGTCTTGAATACGCAAAGGTAAGCCGTAACTCTTTTAATTGGCGGATGGTGATTAGCAGTAGAATCCAGGATGCGCATTACCTCCTACTTAAAACTCACTATCTGGGTGTATCTGCATTTCCCAGTGAATGATGGCGTTTCCACCGAGGCTCGAACACGGTGCCCATAGTTTCAAACGCCAAAGCGTTATCTACTAGACTACTTGGGCCACGACAGCCATGTCTTGTGCGACGGGTCATATTAATTATTTAATTCAATTTTAGATTTTCTCGCTGACTGACTGGACCGAGCACTTCGGTCCAAGAGATTGCACAAGAGGTGGCTCTCGTGGTCCAAGTGGTCTAGCGGATAACCCTTTGGCGTTTGAAACTATGGGCACTGGGTTCGAGCCTCGGTGGGAACACCATCACTCACTAAGAAACGCAGATATATCCAGATAGCGAGTTCTAAGTAGGAGGTAATGCGCATCCTGGATTCCAGTACTAGTCACCATCCACCAATTAACCTCTACTTACATGATCAACATCGTCGAAACATCTGCAGAAGGAGCCGACATGTTAACTTGAACCAAGCACCTAGGTCCAATCAATCGACGGGAAAATGTAAAACTGAATTAAACGTAAGCCTTTTTAGCTTAGAGAAATATAGGTTATTAGACACCTTTCAACTTTGGGTGTTAGAAACTGAACAACAGGTTGGCAGGATAAACGGAGTGCTTTGGTCCTAGACTAGTGCATTGGAAACACTGAAAACTACTGTTTATTTTCTAACATGAATTTGAAACTACTTTATTAGTTTCGTTTAGATGTACAGTAAATCACAAAGCCCACAACTCAGATCAAAAACGTCATATTTCCACATACTTTGATTAGTTTGAAAACTCTTGAAAATCGAAGAGTATTGGACAGCTTCTCTTTCGGGTTTTAGGCTATCGAGCATTGTATGGATACCACATAATGAGGTAGTTAGGTTAACATCATTAAAATTACAAGTCAAGCAAGTGGCTATTTGGCCACTAGGTTAGAAACAAATACTTTTAGACCTCCAGTTTCTGTAACTCCTAGATGCAACGGTATCACCACCTGGTATGCGATACCTTTTATTATTGATATCCTGACGCAGTCCGTTGACCAAAACTTCATACCACAATCCTAGGAGTTGTTACATTTTAGGTTTATGGAGACTGAAATAATTCTAAAGTTGATTTCAATGCTCCTTAGCTTTCAGCAGCATTCTGAATGGGGCTGATTCATGAAAAAGAATACTATCTTTTGATCAAGATCTCACCAGAACTTTTCATTTGTTTATCTTCGACACAGAACCATTTGGTTCAAGGTTTTTCAATGTTGCCACCTTTACCGAGCTGTATATCTGAGTTAACAAGCTTTCATCGGCTTTCTGGGAAAGATCATGAGAATTTAATGAACGCTCTATACAGAATAAGTCATCAACTATGATATAAACACATACAGTTAATAGTTTGGTTAGTTTAAGTGAAAATGTGGAGAGGTTATTTGGGGTGGAAATATTTCCAGTGAAAATAAAAAAAGGAAATTCAATCAACTCATTTTAACAGCACAAACAGACGTAAACTAAATAAGCTGGCACCATAGGAAACTATTTTAATAATAATAAAGCACTTATTTGTTCCGGAGGGAGAAAAGTATAAAAGAGAAAGGGTAATAAAAATGAAATAAACAACTAGACAGACAGGAATGTAAATAAATATGCTTACGTCGCCTCAAAAACGTTGGGATGGTGGGTTCAAATCGATTGAATTAAATTCTTACGTAGTTTTAGCCTTCTTATCTCAAGCTTTTCTTGCCATATTATCGCTTGAAGATCGTGGAAAACTCAGTAAAACTACAGCTATCAGTCTTAGAGAGCTAAAGGCGATAGGCAGGAAGCCTTGAACCTAGGCTACGTGGTTGTTGGCACTCTTCAACAAGGCATGTCTACAACCCTGGAGGAGCTCATGAACCCCTCTGAAATTCGGACTCAGGCCAAACAGTGCTACAGTCAGAAAAATTACTACTATCTGATAGAATTCAGTTTACTCCAAACGAAGGACTAGACTCATAACATCAGTTACCACTTAGTGTGCAACTGAAATACAGCCATCGCTGTAGTTCACGAGATTCCGTTTTTAGGGTTTTGAGTAAACTATTTTTCCCAAATGACTTGATCATTTAGATAAATGCTGTTTCATATGTGTGGATAGAAGCCTGTTCTTAAAAATCCATGCATATAATATACACGATTTAGCAAATAAGCAAATGCATACATGCAGAACGAAGTATAGAGAATCAATTTTGTAGGGTTTCAGAAATGTACTAGATTTTCTCAGTGAGTTTCTACAGCCGTAGTGTAACACCAACAAGCAAGTAATTCTATTCAAACTGTTGAAGGGTATATACGTAATAGAATATTAAGGAAAAGTCATGAGTGACTTGTTATTCATTTTCAGAAACTGAGTCTCACAAATCAAAAATTACTTTTCTGAATTCATTGGACGGAAACTAATGGCAAATAAATGCTAACTTTTATTAATTCATAACATATAGTACCATCAGCATTCATTGTTATCTACCAGTGTTAATGAACAATAAATTGTGCTCGAAACGTCACCCGGTGAATAAGATTATCTCAGTGTGTGATATGTCCAATAACCTAATTTTAAGACTTAAGAATATTGTTCACTGGAAAACTCTGTCGTTTATCCAAAACTTATATTCACCAATGTGTTTACTCTGAAACGAATTGTAGGAAGCTGAACTAGCACAACCCCAGGCGTGTCATTCACTAACTGTATAGAAGATTAAAGAAATTTGTAAGTTCAAGTGTGATGTGGCCATGTCTCCTTCAATGGTTATTTTTTGTCTGGAAGGATGAAGATACATGACGGAGAATCCTACTTTCAAGTGACAGAAGAGTGGCGGCTGCATCATATTGAGTTGGTATATTCTTATGGTCTTTGTATATTGTTCCGCCAAAACACATCCTCAGACAGAGGTAAGCATTATATTTTCTCTTCACTAGTTTGGGCTATGCTTAGAGCAGCTTGGCCACTAGGTTAGGTGGGCCAGGTTAAGGAGACAGCAAATCTTGTGGTGTATGTGCATGTCAAACAGAATAGATGATCACATAACAATCATGAGAGTCATTTATGGTTGAGTCGAACAGGAAAGTTAGCTTGTTTTCTTTCGAACAGAGTAATTAACTAGCCTCCTAGAAATGGTTTCCAACTTACTAATGAAGATGCACAAAGTGAACATATCCTAAGTTCTTCATCCCATCAAGAATCGGCAAAGGTGAGTTTAGTTTAGTGTTCATATAGTCGATCCAGGAATCTAACTAATAAGTCAGAGGATTTAAACAATGATATCAAAGAAGTAAAGAAAATGTCAATAGTTTTTTTATTTTATTTTTATTTTTGATTTACAGCTTGATTCCACACTGTATTTTTGGTACAGGTATGGAATTTTCAGCGTGGATATCGGTAGCCCAAAATTCGCAGGCCGACCATAGATATCAGGTGTGCGTCGGTATGGGCTCGAACCCTGGACCATGTGCATGGTCGGCGAGAGTCCTAACCACTGTGCCACCCCCTAGATTTTATCCAGAAATCTTTGCAGACCCACAAGGTAGCACAGCCGTTAGGACGCTCGCCGACCATGTACATGGTCCGGGGTCGGTCCCCGACCAACGCGCACCTGATACCAATGGTCTGCCTGCTAAATTTGGGCTACCGATATCATATGCTGAGAATTCCATACTTGTAACAAAATGCTGTGTGAAATCAAGCTATAATAACACAAACAAATAAATAACATGAATAAATTTAAGCTGACTGACTCAATCAGGGACAAAACTAGTCTGCTTAAAGACCCAATACCTCCAATGAAAAAAATCAATACACTTTACCAAATGACATGTTATAACTGTGAGGTCAGTTATATAAGTTAAACTAGTAGACCAGAGTCAATTAGATGATCAGAACATCAAAATTTAGCTAGACCTAGAATGATCGACTGTGCCAAGTTAAATAACCTAGAAAACGACCCAAACATCGTAGTGAATTTACTTGTATGTAACCACAAAATAGGGTGTGACAACGTGGAAGTATCAGAAAGTAATATAGTTAGGTGGTGCGAGATATTTATCCCCGAATCTTTGTTCGTATATTCCACACCAAACGTCTGCAACACCTCTACCGGATATATGGAAAATTGAAGTAAACAACAGGGAGAGAAACAGTAATGCATATATATATATATATATATAAAGCAAACTCCGAAGCCGTGTGAATAAATCGATATAATTATGAGCATCAATAAATTGTGCTCGAAACTTCGTCTAGGTATGAACATTGTATTAATCACTGTGTGTTATACAATACGAACCTGTCTAATATGGAATTATGTTCTGTCACAGTGTTCAGATCCTACGCTTACATTAAGATGTATAAAACCCCCATTTTATACTGCATACAACTCGAGGAGTACACGTTACCAAGGCTCTTCGAACAACGACGAGACAGATATTATATACATCTTATTTCTGAAGTATTAAGTATTATCAAACAGTTGTAATTCGTAACTGATCTACTGCACATTAGTAACTGATAGCTACATGAAGTTGTCTGGACTTCTAAAGGGAAGGCGTGACCATTTGCCCCCATCCAGTATAGTGTAAGGACAAAAAACTCACCAATGATATTCTTTGACTGTTGCGCTGCATATGGTGAATTGGCGGAAGTTAGATTTCATAAAGCACTGAATTCCGTCAAAATGGCTGAGTGGTCAACGGGCTGACCTCATAACCTGAAAGGAATTCTTTCAGTCACTGGTGATGGAGTCATGGGTGTGTGCTGTTGAAGAATCCCAAACTAAGACGAGATGGTTATTCAATACTTCCTGGTTGTCAGGGGTTCTCTAACTGAAGTCAGTTCATGATAAGTCTTTAGATCTCGTCAAGGCATTTTTAGGCTTATGAGACTCAAATTTCGGAAATGAATATCTAATCATTCATAACCTTTTGTCAGCGCTTCATTTGTGCATACCCTGCAACTTGTTTACAGAAATAAATATTGAAAACAGTGAAAACAAACTCTGTATAGTTTTCGAAATTTTCTCAGATCTAATGTTCCTTGATCATGTAAATATGCATATGTTATCTCATTTCTAAATGTTAGTTGGTTTTTTGAGAAGAAATTACCAATCCGGTACAGGCATGATACAACAAAATATTATTCGCAATTAAGAGAAGTTGTTTAACTGATTAACACAATGTTAAGATCATAGGATTGGTCTTTATTTCGACATGATCAATAATGACAGTGGTTAGTCAATGTTACTCGGAAAGGCATTACAACGAGTTTTCTCAGTGGCGTACATTTTCTGACTAACAAATGGTATGATGACCAGATATTATTGAAGGCTTGGACGCTTATGTGCGGGAGAATTTATTAAGGGTATGTGTCGTAATTACCGGACTTCAAGTGTTTAGATAGAAACTCAGGGTGACCATAAATGCGTTCTTCTGTATAGCCTGCCAAACATCTCCGAGTGACATTCATTTTTTCACCATTTCATTCCTTTTAATTCTCAGGGGAACGTAGGGCTTCAGTCTGCGCTCTGAATTTTCGGTAGCGGTGGTTTTATTTTTACAGGGTGGAATTGCCGGTCTCATGCCCAATCTTCTCTCTTTGCGAGGCTTATTACCAGCTAAGCGAGTTTTAGGAGCATGTCGACCTTGGATCAAACACCAAACCAACTGAGTGGCTGGCAAACATTTTACTTCTGAGCCACTGACGTACCACACCACAAGTGACGCACAGTCCACAATTATAATCCACTAATATCATAAGATATTTTCGCTTGATAGGGCCCGTTTTTTTCGTTCACGTTCCCAGTGGAACATAAGTCCTCAAGGTATTGGCTTGAAGTTTCTCTAGCAGTGTTTAATTTTACAGGATGGGTTGCTAGCCTCATACCCAATCTTTCCTCTTTACCAGTCTCATTACTGATTTAGCGAGGTAAAGGAGTATGTCGGCCGGGGACCGAACCCCGGACCATGTGCATGGTCGGCGAGCGTCTTAACCCCTGTGCCATCAACGCTGATAGGCTCCGTACTACTATTCAACTATAATAACGTCTATTAAAAATCGAAAAACTGACTAAACAATGCTATCCGGTAGCTCTGCAATCCAAAGATTTCCTAGGTCCAAAGGACCTGCTGTACAGTGATACTAATTGACCAAACACAATGTGTAGGGCACTATCCAGTGAGCTCAATAATAGAACAAGTATACAAATAAAAATCCAAGTTAATGAGAGGATAGTGTAACAGTATATTATAAAAAAAACACTAATGAGTTTTATTAATTAATCGATTACTTGGATATACAGTTAAATTCCGCTGCTACAAATTATTAATATACTCCGCAGAAGCGTTCACTTCTGGGGTCGTGTCTACTGGTAGAAGCTGTGTACCGGTTGTAGAATAATCTTCGGATGAGGACAAGAGGTTCCTGCAAAAATCCAAAGTATACAACATGGTTATGAGTGAAGCGCGTAGACAGTATAGACCAGTGAGAAGACAAAACGACCGACAGTACACTGTATTTCAGATTGTACTCGGAAGTTATTTATATTCCAACATGAATCGTTTTAAACAAGAGTCATGTACACTGTCTCTAATTTCAACGTCTAAAGAAAAAGGTGTCCAGTCATATTGTTACCTACTCGATAAATATTAGTTACCTGAGAATCACTACGAATATGCCCAACAAGGTGGGATTAGAAATCTGCTTCCAAGAGTTAAACAGAAAAAAACACGTTTTCAACCAAGCAAAATCCAAACCATAAGGAGATACATTACTGTTTAAAATCCGTAATCACACAACAACGAAGGGAAGCAATAAAATGAATAGGGATCAACCAAAAATTAAAAAAATAATGAGGATTATGTCGAAAGATAAGCGACTGTTACTGCAATGATATACAGCTTGTAGAAAAAGGTTAGTAATTGCAAAGTTAGTTAAAATATCCAAATAAGTCCCATTATTGTAGATACATTGTTCATTGAAGGGTTTATGCATAGATTATTCTAATACATAATCAACTATTTAAATTTATTTTATGCTTGAAAAGTGTTCACTGGTGTCATACAAAGGATGGCTATACATGACTTCATATAATGCTAGAGATAAGCTTTAACCTTAATCCTTTATTTTTATTGGAACGAACTAATTCAGATTTCGTTAGTGTTTTGTGCTCAACTGTACCGTTACATGCAGTTACATACAAGCATATAACAGGATGAAACAAAGTGACGGTATTAAAATCTAACTCAACAGGGTGGAGAGAGAGACTTATCACTGAAGCTGTGTTAATCTAATCAGCCGAGAATATGTCCAGCAAGGATGACTCAACACTAATTCCGGACATCTAGGAAATCCTCCTATTCTTATAACAAACTGGAAAGAAGGATGAGGACAGAAAAAGTCAAGTTTTGAAGTTGTGTATTAACAGCTGATATGATTATGCACAAAATGTTGTGTGTCCTGAATATCATTCAGAATGTAATATTGTTCCACTATATGACGCATACATCAAGCAAACTCATGCGGGATTACGTTATACTATAGTGACTAAATTTTGCACATATATCAATTTAGTAAATATTACTTTTGTTTTCATAGTTCCAAACAGACTTAAATGGTTTTTCCAACTCCCCTTTAGTTTCCCTCAGATGTTCCTGATGATGTGAACACTTTGAAGCAAAACTCTCTACATGTTCTTCTAATGTCTTAGTGATGCGAAAGAAAAGTACGGTTATATTTGTAATCAGAAAGTCAAGTATGAGCCACTGAAATGAAAGTAAAGCATGATGTTATAGCTGCGTCGATAGAAAACCAAACGCGTAAGCTAAAAGACTCTAATATCAATTGGGATTTCGTTGAAATCTCAGTCGGTATGTTCTTACAACATGAACATTTATTTACTCGTAAACTTATGTGAATGTCACATCCCAATAAATCTCTAAATACTGGATAGCATTAATGGTGAGTTGATGAGCGAGTGGTGTTTCGGAGTGAAATGGGAACCTGGTTGGTGACGGGATTCGAAAAAGTGGTCACCAAGTCACTATTATCCCAGTACTTGAACTACTGGACTATAAAATCGCAGTCACTGTAATTTTCACAAGTTATGCTCAACTGAAGTGTGATGAATGGTACACGACTGTTCGTTTAAGATCACTACACTTGGAATTACAATGGGTTTCCTCCTCTCAGTCCTACATTAGTATCACTATTCTTATTTTAAATTCGGGGGGGAACATACAGCTTCAACAGTATGTCACTGAAGATAAAGAAGTCCATAAAGGGTCCAGTATTCTCACTCATTTACTGAAATCCTCTAGATCCATGAAAAGTTTTGTCGTTATGTTGTTTACTCTCAGTTTGCTATTGATATCGCCCATTAGGATTTTGATGTAGCTTTTTGGGGTCTTGTTTATTACTGTTTGCAATAGCCTCTAGAATTCTTCCATTTCTTAATCTGTACACTGTTTGTAGGAGCGTAGCACTGGATAATGGCAACTTTCCTACCTTTTGAATTGAATCTTGTTGTCATTATCCTGGTTGAGGAGGGCATTGGCTCTCACTGAATACGAGTCTACGATGCTATTACTGAAATCATGATAATCACCCCTCAATGTGCTCGCAGGTGTAATTTGGGTGATTCGAGTAGGTTATTGGCTCTCCAGTTAACAATCTGGATAGTCCAGATCCATCCCACCCATTCTCACAGTCCTGAGCACTTCTGTGCTGTATCTTCTCATCTCTCTGGTGATCTGAGCTGCCTCAACAGCTTCGAATATTATGCAAACATTCCATGTCCTCATGCTTGCTTTTACTTTCGTTGGAAGAAGGCATTAGCTTACTGGCTTCCCCAAGGCTTTCACCAGCCCACGTCATTCCACCTTTCCGATTCCAGTGAAGAATAGGTTTATCTTCGATATTTTGATACGCTTTAAAGTTTCTGTAGCCATTGGGTTGGTTTTATAGGGTAGGGCCTCTAGTCCCAGGTTCAGCCTTCTCTCTTTTCCAGGTCTTAGGACCGTCTAGCAGACTAGGCGAATTCAAAATAAAATTACGAGGCAAAAGCCATCATTTCACCTTAATTATCACGACTTATCCCCAACTGTTAGGTGATGCATAATACATAGTTGTACTATTAAGGTCGCTAAACTTGTTATTCGGTGGATTTTACTGAATTAAGAGGTAAGGAAGCAGAAAGGTCGGTGGTTCCGTAATTGGCAGAGCACTTGCGAACCACGCCTCACTTGGTTTGGGGTTCAATTCCTGCCTGATAAACTACTTAACCTATCTTAGCCGGAAGTAAGACTAATAGAGAGCGAAGGTTGAGCGATAATGTAGAAACGCTACCCTGTGAAAACAATCACTACTGCTGTGGAAGCTTCAAAATTTAAGCTAAAGGCCCGGAACGCAAAAGAATACAGCAAAAAGAAGCCGGTGGTTATTTTATAGTGAGATCATCTGAGATAGTCTTGAACTGGCAAGCGTGAATCCTAGCCGGATCCATATTCTTATTTCACCCTCACTGATTACATCCTTGTTAGTCCAAACGTAAGATAATCTAATTAAAGATACTACTTATTGAACTGAATTTTTGATTTTCCCGTCGATTGATTCAATAATTAATATGACCCGTTGCACAAGAGGTGGCTCTCGTGGCCCAAGTGGTCTAGTGGATAACGCTTTGGCGTTTGAAACTATGGGCACTGGGTTCCAGCCTCAGTGGGAACATTATCACTCCCTAAGAAATGCAGGTACATCCTGCTGACGAGTCCCAAATAGGATGAAATGCGCATCCTGGATTCCACTGCTAGCCACCATCCACCAATTGTATACTAATGATACTACTATTGTTAAAGTTATAAGTCCTAAATAAGTTGTTCATTACTTGTTCAACTCTCAAGCAGATGAAACAGGTAAATCGTACCACATAATGGTCATTATAAGACCACCACTGAGTTTACTAAAAAATAGCTTTCAGTATTAATACAGTCAAATAATTGAAATTTTGAAGGATGTTGTTAGATTTAACTCATGCCTGTTTAAATCATTTTGGACCGGTTAATGACATCTGCTAACTGGGCGAATTAATTTATAACTGTATATCGAACTAAGTGATATGTTATATGTTTCATATGTCATATGACAGTAAAATAAACAGATTATTAATAATATCTTCTTAGATAGTTGGAGGCAACCATCAGGAAGCCCTATACATAGCTTTCGTACCTATCGCCACTCGTCAGCGAGGCGTATCTGCCATCCTGAAGTCTGCAACAAACGGAGGACTAAATGCTTGACATTAGTTACTAACCAGTGTTCGATGAAACTATCCATAACTGTCTATCGTGAGGCGAATCACGAGCTGGAATAGATCAGTGGAAACGTCTCTGAATGCAGCCTTGGGTGACAAGCGTTCGAAATTAAGGAAGGAAATAAGTTCCTTGATGATAGCAGAAACGCATCTTTGACAAGTGCTAACAAGCCCAAAACCTAGGTGCAAGGCCTCGTGTCGACTGCCTCCAACCATCTAAAAACAAAAGTTCAGAGTGCACTGTAATGGCGGGTCACTTAGCACGATGGCCAGACTGTGTGCTTCAGTGACAGAATTCGGTCTGCGTCAAACCAAGGATTAAACGTATGACATTAGTGACTACCTAGTGCCTGATTAAAGTATAATAATAATAATGGTTGGAGGATTTCATCATGAGCTGACATTGGAAATCCTGCAAGGAGTACTGAACAGCTGTTTCGTCCTAGTTCAGGACTCTTCATCAGTGTGTACCCACCACCAGGATTCGAACCCAGGGACTTCTAATTAGAAGGCGAGCTCGTAAATTAATTTTTCTAATTTTGTCGATAGGGTCCCTTAGCCTACAAAGTTTGTCTGTTAGTGAGTTTATAGGCTTAAATGCCGCCCAAATTTCTGTTTTATTGTTCTGGAAATGTAATCAGTCACCCCTACTGTATCACTGAATGTTTTTTTATCAGATAAAACCGTCCTGTTAAGAGATACTTTGGAATGTTGTTACCCCCATTTCATTCGAAAAAAACTATAGTAACATGTTGAAATTGGTTTAAAAATGGGTGTGAGTACAAATTGGAGTTTAATTGTGACATAACTGGATGGTTAAAACAACATTTGAATGGAGTAAATGCTGATTCGTTTTGACAGATAGAAAATTAGTCAGCCCAGTGATTCAAATTGGCCACCAATTCGTGTTTGTTTTTAAAACTTTTTTATTCTATTAAATTCCCAGTGGAAAATATGGCTTCATACTAGAGCTTTTTGAAGTTTCAGTAGCAGTGGTGTTTATTTTTACGGGATAGGGTTGCTAGCCTAACGCCCAACCTTCCCTCTTTACCAGTCTTATTCCCGGCTGAGCGAGGTAAAGGAATGCGTCGGCTGGGGATCGAACCCCGAACCACTCGATTGGTCGGCGAGCATTCTACTGCTGTGCCATCGACGCACTAATTTATGTTACATAGTCTGTATTGAGAGTGACAAAAACTGATTCAAATGTAATTTTTAAGTTCCATAATCGTTTTCTTGGAAAAAAGGCAGAAAATTACCAATGTTATCTTGATGACAGTAGTAAAGTTAGTAAATGTTATCTGTGATGCGAGCTTCTAACGACTTTAAACATTTTAAAACAATCTGGTATTTGGATATTATTCCATATGGAGTGAGAAAATTATTGAAAATAAGTGTGCTTAAGTGTCACGGAAAGAATGACATGCCATAGCAACCTAATAATAATAATGATATACTTTATTCCAAAAACAGTACTTGTGATACAGAATGGAATTTTCAGCATCAATCACAATATTATTGCATCTAATTTCCTCAAATTATAAATAAAAATTAATCACAGAAAATTTCCCACATTTACAGAGAGGTAGTGTCAAAAACATGCAGCATATAAAATGGAAATAGCAATAATAATGATAACAGCCAGGGTAATAATAATAAGAATACAAGTGAAAATTACCGTGGGCTTGTTGCACACAGTATTGTCGATGCGGTATAGAAATCCTAGCATGTTTAAAAATATAGAATATAATGTTCTCTTTACATGATATGGTGAGGGGAAAAACTAAGATTACAGCCGTCATAGAGATAAGTTGGTGTTTGCAATTCTGAAAGTAAAAAAAACAGAGAAGTAACAGAACCATAAATATAATAGAAATAATAAAAGTAAAACTTGAAGGTATATAAGGATGGATGGAGGATATTGTTTATTTACTAGATGAAAAAAGGTTAGTTAATTCTTTCCTGACACTATTTTCACCACATAAACTATGTGCCAACATAAACGTTTAGTGAGAGAGAATCTTAACAACATTTGTAAGCACTTGTTGGCAAAGAGTGACAACAGACGGCCAATAACTAGTTTAGCTTGTCAAACTATTCAAAGAATCTTCAGCTGTCCTTTGTTTGTTATTCACTCCTGAATATCCGTCTGCTGTCAAAGAGAGAGAGAGAGAAGGATTGAGTGAAGAATATTCTCATGCATAACTTCCTCTTCTCTGAGTACAGTTACCTATACATAGTGTCTAGAGAATATTTATTATTGTTAACATTGATTTTTCTTAACTAATATCGAGTTCAAATCTTTAAATATTCCCATTATTAATATTAGAGCAAGACATATAAGCGAACAACATTATTTTCAATTAGATGTTCTTCAGGCTTCACTCTAACTTACATAGGTTTATATATATGTATATACCTCAGTAGATATGTTAGGAGACACATGAACACCAGGTATAATAAAGAGAAACTGACAGCAGTTAGAAAGTAAAAATTGTTCTCGAAATTCCCAAAACCGCAATACAATGGGGACGTGGCTAGTATAGTCTTACATCTGAGATTATTGAGATCAATAAAACGGACTTATACTGCCGCCAACCTTTGTTTGTCATTTTCCAGCCTACCAATTATGGTTGCTCAAGCGAAAGACAGGCTACCTAGCTGTGCCACTTCTATGTGTGTTTACGAATTTATCTACTCCTGTTGAGAACGCTATACAGGGTGAACAAATAGACAGCTCAACAAACATATTAATGAGCCTCTACCTTCATGGTTTGAAAAAGGCCAAATAAAATATATAAGTAGTTCTATTTTGACTCGCTTGATTGATAGCAGTCACCAAGTGGACAGAAGAGGTGTCTTCAAAGTTATCTATTTCATTCCACTGAACCTTTCGAACGGAATTCGAAAGAACAATCCTAGCCTTTGTATTCAACAAAAGAAGTTTGTTCTACCTTAGCCTCTCTCTTGGCCTAAGCTAATTTTAAATCAAACCCTCCCATCCACCCCTTCTTATTTTCCATTTGCATCGTACTTCTATGATATTTATTTAAACTCTGACTATGTGTCCACATCATCTTTATTATTACATAACTTTTAACATTTGACCTAATTTATTTATTGAATTGTCTACATTTACACATATTACTAGCTTCGTTATTCTTATGACCACCTGCATAAACCTTATTATCATTATTTTGTTATTATTGTAATCACCGTTATTACTGACGTACAAAACATTTACCACATTATTATTAGTATTATTATTATTTGATCCATAAAATCACCGTCACTGGTTAAAATTTTTATATATAAATCTACGTAAATTAGAGTAAACCATGTCGAGGTGCTAAGATAAATAGATTAAAGTTCAAAATCGTGTCTAAATGTTAGTAGATATATAAATGTAATATTAAATTAAATTTCAGATAAAATTAAGAGGGAAATTTATGCGATAATTAAAGCAATAATAACTTGTAATAGGATTAGGGTAAAGGGAAAATTGTCAGAGTTACACAGTCAATTAATGATGGCCAAGGTAAGGAAACTGACAGTACGACATACAAATTTGACCTTTTCCGGTGGTTTTCGATGACTTGGAAGGCAAAATTAAGACCAATCAGCATGTAACAGATAGCTTTAAATGACTTGTTCACACTAACTTTATGTGCATTATTTATACAGAAAGCTAAAACAGAGCCAAGAGTAAACTTTATTTGTCCCTTATTTAATTATGCAAGATGATGTTCAGAATATGCCTATTCGTATGCCGAATGTAACTAGCTTCAGGAGAAATGTATATACAGGAGATGAAATTAGGTAGGTTATTATTATTTTCTGAAAATGAGATTAGAGTGGATGTGAAGAGACAATATGGCTCCGCTGCGGTGAATACTCTTTTTACCGTAATCTTTAGACAATGACTTATTATTTCACTGATGTTATCACTAAGGAAGCAAAGTTATAAGAATGAGGGCTTCTTCCAAGCTGCTGACATACTAGGTTGCTTTGGTGCTAAAGTCATGTTTTTATCAATGAAATTTTCCGGATATCCATTTTTACTAAGTAATTCTCTGTAATTTAAGTACTGGTTTGTGGGGATTCGATTGGTTGGTTACATGATTTCATCGTGAGCTGACATCGGTTAGAGAACCACTCGAAAACCTGCAGGGAGTACTGGACAGACGTTTCCTTCTCAGTGTGCAACCACTGAGGTTCGTACCCAGGACCTTCTGGTTACAAGGTGAGCTCGTAGACCAGTACGTAGACACTGGGACCCGATCCAATGGCTAGCCCATGAATTCTAACTTCCGCCAATTCACGACATATTGGTAGAGATTTGATTGACTGGTTACAGGATTTCATCATGAGCTGGCATCAGTTAGAGAACCATTGTCGTGAGTTGGCAGAAGTTGGAATTCGTGGATAGGGTCCCAGCTTCTGAATAGTCCACAAGCTCTACTTGCAACCAAAAAATCCTGGGTTCGAACCCTGGCGATGTGTGCGTACTCCTGAAGAGTCCCAAACTAGTATGACGAAACAGCTTTCCAGTACTTCCAGCAGGTTTCCCAATGTTTCTCTTACAGATGTCAGCTCATGATGAAATCCTGTAACCAATCGATAAAATCCCTACAAACCAATACTAGAATATTCTTTGCTCAACCTTTTCATTTTTGAAATGTAAATTAAAGATTTATAGATAGCCTATAATATAAGAGAAGAATATGCCTTTGTAGGTGTTACCACTCGAATTATCTTAAAATGTCTGACAGAAATAAGTTTTTAAACTAAATTACAACATTCTTACAAATTCGTACTGTTCTTTCAATAACAACTGCATTGTTTGACGTAAAAGTTGTATCTACTGTAAGAGTAATTACACGGTAATATCTAATGTTTGAATAGATACCAAGCAAGGAACTAGAATCAGATCACTAATTATCACGAATTATGTTAGGTAGGCTGTTGACGCCTGGCATTGTGCATTCATGAAAACTAATTTCAAATTTACCTGCGGAAAGCTAAACTTTCATCAAAATAGTACAATAATTAAACAAAATAATTCTACGAAGTTAAAGTTTTAGTGGTATAAGAAGTATTTGAAAAATTCTTTAGAAATAGTGTTTATTCCCCCTATCCGAAACATAGTATTATTAAATAACTTATAATTATATTTCAATGGTCTATACATAATGATAAGTTTTTGTCTTTTTGGTAGTAGTTCGACCAAAATTACCGCCCGTGATCACACTAGCTGTTGGAATTGTTTCATTTTTAATTCACACATTTATAATTCCTATTCATTTATATAGTTCATCCATCCATTTCGTGTATTCAGAATTCTATTCCAGGTATTACTGCCTAAAGTTTATGGTAATTCCATGTCTTTTTTCGTAAAGGATGTCCAGACGTAGTGATAGACATGACTATTTCAATAGTTACCACGAAGTGACTTCATTTGAAGGACTATTGGATATCTGTTTCGCACTTGTCTAGGATTCTCTATCAGCGCACACTCATGACCTCTCTAGAGATCCAACCTAAGCCCTTCACATTGCAGGGTGAGCTCGTATATCATTCAACCACTGAGCGGTCCTAAATAAGGATGAAACAGCTGTGCAGTCATTTTATGCCCAGTCTTCAAATCTCTGCAAATCAACTTTTGAAGATACACTCATGTTTTATTATATTATTGTTTCTCTTATTTCCTAAAAGAACATAGGGCTTCAGCCACACGTCTCCATTGCGTTTAGTTCTCTACCAACGTTTTCACCTGGCTCTATGTGTACCCACATGCATTCATTTCCTCTTCACATGACCTCTTCCATGTCAACACTGCACTGACTACCAACTCGCTGCTTCCCATTTGGGTTCTAATCGAGCAATGGACTGGGGTTTGATGTCACTTGATGGTTTTTTTTTCTCAGAGTATGGCCAATCCACCTCCATTTCTTCCTGGATATTTGTTGCACAATCGGTTCTTGCTGGGCTTTCAGAGATCCCTGCTGCACACTCATGTTTTACAGTATATAAACTATAGCAGACTAGCAAACCTATAGTCTTAAAAGAAGGTGGGATGTTAGTTACTGTTGGACAGTTTTTGTCACATGTGGTTCTTAACTTGTATAGGATTTTCCATCAAAAAGTTATTGTATCGATTTTTACTTGTGGCATATTCTACTGACAAGAATTTGTAAGTAGCATATTATGGAATATCTCTTGAAAAAACTATTGGACAAGTGAGTGACGAATTCGGTGGCAAACAGGTGAAATAATGATGACTATGCATCAATGTGCAGGGCATGAAATGAAAACAAAAGAAGTTGAATATATGTCATTTTGCTATCGAAAATCTCTGTATTCTGCGAAAACATATTTTCTATTATATATCTACGGTGTATGAAAGTGAGACATCTTGAAGAATGTTGTGGTGGGATCAGTACAGTCCTTGTGTCTCATTTATTTATATATTGACAACTATACCATTCTACATCATTTCCTTTATTGTCTTTTGATCATTCATTTCGGTTTACCCGGTTCCCCGTTCAAATTTACTTAGAGATACTGGTGTGAAGTACTACAATTCGATTTGATTTGATATCAGATTCCTTGCTTTTTTATGTGCATCAGTTCAAAATATTGAGATGAATAGTGATAACCTTTTTGTAACGTTTCCGCCAATTTGATATACCTTTCAATTTTACCAGTAATTTTCAACTGTTTGAATCAGCTTTAAGGCTGCTTATCTTATCATAAATTCTGATGGTACTTCTGAAAGCAAACACATTCCGTACTTCAACTTTACAAGTGAAGTAGAATAGGTCAATGCGACCTGAAAAGCTTACGATAACCACGGAATGAAAGTTTCTGTATCAATTTACCATCAACGACCTATGATAAGCTCAAGAATATAAACTTGGTGTTGGGTGTTTCAAAATTCTGCCTTCGCTATAACAGCAAAGCAGACTTCCTTTAATAACCGACTGATTTATTAAGATTGAATGCCTACGATGCTTGTAAGGCCGATTCGAAAGTGTGTTCAGCACCAGTTGTTTGGTCGAGAAGTAATTTGGAGACTACTTCAACACTACGGCATGCAATGCCCACATCTTTATCAACCTCATTGAAAGCTATATGATAATGCCACTTGTCAGGCGATCCACATAGGGAAACTCAGCAAAGCCTTTGAAGTGAATGCAGGACTAAGACAAGGCTGCCTACCTCATCGATACGAGTCATGATGTGGACATAGCGAAATCCTTTAAATTTGTCAGTAACAAGTTTGCCGAAGCAATCTCAATCAAACGTCCGCAACCCGATTTTTGTGTTCAAAAAAAGAAGTTAGCAGTCTTTCCTTGCTCTGGTAATTTGATGCCTTTATTCTCTTTCATGTGATTACTTGATCTATGGCTTTAACCTCCCGCCTTTGCTATAATGCAATATTGCTTGTCTCTTGTATCTATGATTTTGGTTGAACTCATTACAATGTTAAATAACCTATTGTTTGCTCATTTAAACTACTGATCTCTTTTGCCATTGTATTCAGGCATTTATTTTTGTTTAAACTTCAAATTTCTGTGTACAAACTATATAAGTGTAATTCCTGAGCACTATTCATTAAGTTTGGAGTCTCCTGTCAACTGACATCATGTACCGTTGGCAAGTATGTTAATGTTAATACGTACACAAACTTAATTGTTTCTTTAGGCTGTTCGCATACGGACAAAGTTAAACTTTAAGCACCACCAACTACCAATTTGCAAATGACCTCGAACGCACCAATCACGTGAAGGAGGCATTTTTGTGCATGGAACACATATATTTATGAAAAAAAGTGCATAAAAACTATGTACAAGTGTTACAGAGGATACCTTTCTCTCACATTTGATAAAAATAGCTCTCAGCTTTAGATTGGAGTATCAACAAAGGGTAACTTCATTGTGGGCAAAATTTATTTTGATAAAGTCTCACAGTGTTATACAGTAACACCTACTAGTCAATAAATTGTGGTCGAAAGGTCATCAGTAAATGTTACTGTATAACACTGTGAGACTTTATTAGAATAAATTCTACCCACAATGGAATTATACTCTACCACGGTGCACAAATTCTATTCTTATATCAACAGAGTAATTTAACCACATTCTATATGTGTAATTATTTGGGTCTTCTAACCCTAACAACAATCCTAATCTTTCCTAAAACTAGCCCTAACGTGAAAATATGTCTAAATAACCCTAATCTAACTTGAGCTAACCTTAATATAACCTTTAGTAGGTTAAGCTAACTCTGACTTGTCCTTGGCTTAAACCGTTACTTAATCTTTCCCACACCTAAGCTGAAACTTTCCAGTTATCCCATTTAATAATCTAATACTTCGATGAGCATATTTAACTGATGATGAAAACATTATTTGCCGGGTTTCACTAACTCGCTCAGTGAGCGTTTCATAGTGGTTGATGCGGTCCCACTCCATTGGTTGTTAGTGGTGCTTAAAGTTTGACTTGGCCCGCATATGATGTGAAACCGACGAAAGAAATGATGGTAGGATCTTATTCTGCACTCACCGGCTGTTGTTTTTGCTTTATTCAAATTTATAGAGGGAAATAAATGTATGATCTTTCGAAGGTATTGCTAGCTAACCAAATGAAGTGCCATAAAAGAAGTGGCATTTTAATAAGAACGGTGGGCACTCTGAAATTTTCAACTAATATCTAGTACTTCTTTAAGTCTCAGAAATGCTGGTAGCCAAAAACTGCTTACATCTCCTCAAACAAATTATTGTTTTGTTCCTTAAGAAATTTACTGTGTAAACTCAAATTCTATGCATGAATAGATTTACTGCAAAAATCACTAATTGATTAGTGTTAGTCGATATCAAAACAAGTAAAATCTTGAAGCTCAAACATCATGCTCTATTTTTCAATGACCTATTTTTATTCTCTTTCTTTCAGCAGTGGTTGTTTGGCAGTTTAACTCTTCAATTTTGATTATGGATTGATATCAGGTACAGGACCTTTAGGAGATCTGAGAGTACTGGACAGATTATTCGACTCATCGGCAGTACGCATCCATAGTCGGGGGTCGAACCCAGGACCTTCTGGTAATAAGGCAAGCTCGTAGACTGTTCAGTCACTGGGACCTGACCCAATGGCTCATGAATTCTGACTTCTATCATTTTGTGATTGTAGCTCGACTGGCACCAGCCGTTGTGTTATCGGCGAGTATCTGTCATCACTCCCAACGGGTTTGATCCTACTGGTCACGACTTCTCGGAAGAATTTCAAGCAACCTCTTTCTGTCACTAGCGAGTACCAGATTAATTTTCAATAGTTTGTAGGGACTTTATTAAATATTCAAATAGTAAAGTTAGAACAACATGTTTCAGAGAATCATTTTCTTTTCAATTTGATCTCCTCAGACTTAAGTCTAATTTACATAACTTTACAAATAAATATCGAATATAAACCAATCATAGTGATTTGTGAATAAGTTGATAAGATTGTGCATGCAAATTTTGCAACCGATAATAATAACAGTGATTCTGTTAATAACAAAGATGAAAAATGGGGCGATTTGTGGCATCAGGTACATTGCAAAACAGCATGAATAAACAACCAAATGTTCAGGTACAGGTGGTTAACATCGTCTAAGAAAAACAAATAGTATGACTAAGTAATGCTAGATTGCAGGTGAAATAAATATACTATGTTTTATTGCTGACATTATAAGATTAAGAGATGCTTGTAGAGGGACTTGAAAAGCATAAGTAAGGGGTGGTAATGATTTCGTCAGTCGGTTAGGATTTAATTGCTAACGCAGGGATAATAGCTTAATAGTTCAAATGCCAATCTTCTCAGTTTTATGTAGTAGACAAATACGGAGTCCGCTGGAAAGATTTGGTGGGATGCGACGAATCTCTTTAGATGCTTTTTGTTTTCCCCACCAAATAACCACTATCAACTAAATGTGACAAAATTGAGCTACGGATACTTTTTGTCGATCCTTTGATAAACTACTATGCGAGTTGCTCAGTAACACGTCGGCCAAGCTGTCTAGTTGTATTTCTGGCATATGCATCTCTATAGGAGCAGTTGGACTGAAAAATACACACAGATGTGGCAAAACTATCAAGCTTATTCATTCTCTTATTCCCAATCATTCATCGACTAGAAAATGACAAACCTGTAAGCAGAGTAAAATGTTCTCCATATACTGCTGGCTAGTCTATAGAGCAAAATCTCACTTGACAAGTCCCCACTAAATCGTAACTTAGCAAATAACCTTTTCTCCCCAATTTTAGTATGTTCATCTGTTTCTGTATGAAACTACTAGGATAGCCCATCTCCGTCAAGGAATCACGATTACTTACCAATCCTTTTCGTAAGTGATCTTTTGACATGTCTTTACTGCCTTATCCATAAGATACTTAACAATATTTATTTTATATTTAATAAGTGGGCAACTAAGAAATGTGAATGTGCTTTTTTGCTACACATACCACTTCCGAGTGGTATTATACAAAAATCTTTTGCTTCAAAGATTTACTACTCACAAGTAGTGTAAGTTTCTACATGAAAAACGGTGGCGAAATTGCATTTCCAGATAATAGAGAAGATTTACAGCTTCTGCGAATGAATTTGATGAGTTTCTGTTTTATGAGCTAAAATTTATGTTTGCGAAACCAGACAATCTTTCCAACGCAAACCTAAGTATAGATTGAACCTATTCTATAAGATCGTCTCTCCCGACGAATTTGGTTGTGTTTGGTCATTTACTTTGAATCAGTACTGACCGTTTTATTGACTTCAAATTTAATTTTTTCCATCTGATTTATTCTTTGCTAGTCGATAGATTTGATCTACAGTAATCTGTTTGCTGATTCGTCTGAATGACAGGATTCTGGAAAATCCCGGCATCTATGGTGTTTCCAGTGTCCAAAATTTCTACATTTACCCAGACAAACTGGTGTCAATAGTTGTCTACGGGCATTGATAAAAATATGTATATTTCGTGTCTTTCGATGATTAGTTCATGTTCTTGGATTTGGAGTCTAAGAGGACCTCTTCCTTGACTGATACGTTGTTTATCACAGTTCATATAATTTATTTTGAAGATAGTGTTGATCATTTCTTCACTTGATGCTGAGTTTTTTGTCCCCTTTTTATTGAATAAAGTGCTTGTGTTGATTTATTCTCACTATCTACTCAGAATAGTTATATTTTTTTAGCCGTTGTCAAAGAATTTTTATTCACACATAGTAGGATAAATTATCCAGTGATTTCTGAGGATAGCTTCTTGCTGGTAGTTTAATTTGAGTTTAAACATCTTTTGATAAACCTATGAAGGTTCCGTTTTACTTGGAGACGGTTAGCAGGTGTTTATCTTCTGTTCTCTTCCAGATCGAAGTTCCTCCGTATGTTTGGCTCTTTGAAATAATGTTCGCACATAGTTTCTTCTGTGTGCCGGTGGATTGTTCCTCTAATTCAGAGGATCAGGATAATGAAATCAAAAAAATAAAGATAACATATGTGAAAATTATATTTATAAAATCTCAGCGAAATTGAAATGAGTAATTCCAAAGTTTCCTTCGGCAAACTGGTTCGTACTTCTTCAGGAAAATTAATCGGAATTAAAATTATAGAGGTTTATGAATCAAAATGACATCTCTTGTTTTTAAAAAACCTTATCCATCTATGTAAGTTATGAAAAAGGTATCAAAATATTATTTATTAATATTCCTCCCTTGGGTTCCTAGTGGAACATAGCGCTTCAACTGCACGTCTCCACTTGCCACTTCTGTCTTCCTTCTGCTGTACTTTGCACCTGCATCCATGTTACTCCATACTGTTTCAACTCCTCTTCACACGATCTCCTCCATGTCACCCTTGCACTGACGTCCCACACGCCGCTTCCCTTTCGGGTTCCACTCGAGGGCTTGACGCGCGATGTCACCCAGCGGTCTCCTCAGCGAGTATCCGATCCATCTCCACTTTCTCCTGCATATTTGTTGGGCGATTGGTTCTTGCTTTGTTTGTTCCCATAGTTCCTTGTTGGTGATTCTTTCCGGCCGGCCATCTGATCTTCAGTATAGAGCGAAGACAGTTGTTGATAAAGGTCTGCAACAGGCTGTTGGAAATATTCTTTGTGACCCGCCAAGTTTCTGATCCGTATAGAAGAACTGACTGACTTGACGTTTGTATTGAAAATCCGATGAATTTTGTTGTTGATGCTGGCTGGGTGACGAAGATTTCCAGATTGATTTCAGGTTGATGAATGTGTTTCTCGCCTTCCCGATTCTCGCTCGATTTGACATCCTCGTCCGTTCCTCCTGTAGTTGAGACAATGCTCCCTAGATAAGTGAAGTGAATGAAGTAACCTCTTTCAAATCCCTCCCGTTGATGGTGATTGACGTTGGATGTTGTTGCTGTTGTTGGTTGGTGGTTATTTTCATAACCTCCGTCTTGTCTATGTTCACCTGGAGTCCTGTCTTCGCCAGCTGCTTCTTCGACCAGTTTGTCGGTTTTCGCTTGTAAGTCTTCGATTTTGTGTGACATCAAACATAAATCATCCACGCGCGAAATCCAGGTCTTCTAGGTTCTTCACGTCGGTCCAGGATATTCCTGTCTTCTCGTTTCCCACTGTCTGACGCATAATCCAGTCGACCACAATTAGGAATATCATTGGTGATAATAGGCAGCACCTTGTCTGACTCCTGTGTTTACTCCAAACGCCTCGCTGAGTTTTCCGTTGTGGATCACTTGACATGTGCCGTTGTCGTACAGCTGTTGAATAAGGTTGATGAATATTTGGGGTACGCCATAGTACTCGAGTAATTTCCAAATTACTTCACGGTCAACGCTGTCGAAGGCCTTCTCAAAGTCTATAAAGTTGAGGTAGAGGTTTGATTGCCATTCCATGCTTTGTTCTGTGATGATGATGCGTAGAGTTGCAATTTGGTCAGTACATGATTTGCCTTTCCTGAATCCAGCTTGTTCTGGTCGGAGTTCTGTCTCCAGTGCGTCCTTTAATCTCTCCAGGATGATGCGACTCAGGATTTTACTTGGCGTCGATAGGAGCATGATTCCTCGCCAGTTCTTGCAGAGTGAGGCCTAAGTCGCCCTTCTTTGGTAGTTTCACGAGGTAACCTTTCCTCCAGTCAGTAGGCACCTTTCCCTCCTTCCAGACCTTTTGCAATAATGGAGTCAGCATGTCTGCTGTAGTCTCTGGGTCCGCTTTCAGTGCTTCAGGGGGTATTCCATCTGGTCCGGCTGCTTTTCCAGCTTTCAGAAGCTTGATTGCATTCAAGACTTCAGCTCTCGTTGGAGGATTGGTGTCAACTTGCAGTTGTGTGCGTGCTGTTGTTGGTATTTCTGGACGGGTTGCAGGTGATGGTCGGTTCAAGAGTCCTTTGAAGTGATCCGCCCATTGTTTAATCTGTTCTTCTTCCTTGGTAATTGGGTTCCCTTGGCTGTCTTTTATAGGTTTCGCTTGTGTTGGTCTCTTCCCGGATAGAGATTTGGTTATCTGATATAGTGTCCTCAGGTCCCTTTTGCCTGCTGCCTTCTCAGCTTCAGTGGCCAGGTTGTCGTAGAATCGTCTTTTGTCCTTCCTAGCACTCTTCTTCACTTCTTTGTCCAGTGCTGTGTAAGTTGAGCTCAGCGTCTCCTTCTCCTGTCCGTCCTTGCATTGAATCATTTTCTCTTTCACCATTCTCCTCTCTTCTATTAATTTCCAAGTGTCCGTTGAGAGCCATTCCTTGTCTTGTCTCTTCTTTCTTCCTAGAACCGTTGAACACGTTTCGTTGAGAATCGCCTTCAGAGACTTCCAATGTTCTTCCACGCATGATTCTTCAGTGATGTCGCGTAGTGTTTCCTGCTTTGCTCTGACAGTTGCAGTGAAAGTGTCTTTTGTGGTTGTGTCCTTCAGTAATTGAGTGTTGAACTTGCATTGTGGCCTATCCCCAGCTATCCTCGAGGCTTTTAGTTTCACCTTGAAAGTCCCTTCTACTAGATAGTGGTCTGAACCCACATCTGCTCCTCTCCTTGACCTTGTGTCCAGTAGGCTCCGTCTCCACTTTCTTGAAATTGAGATGAAGTCTATTTGGTTCTTGGTGTTTCCATCTGGTGAAATCCATGTCGTCTTGTGTATATCCTTGTGTTTGAACACACTGCCACCAATCACCAAATCATTGAAGGCGCAGAAGTCTGAGAAGAGTTCACCATTGTCGTTCATTTCACCGAGGGCCTCACGACCCATGGTGAGTTCTCTTCCTGTGTTGTCTCCTCCCAGCTTCGCATTCATGTCGCCCATCAGGATTTTGATATCGCCATTTGGGACGTTGTCCATTATTGCTTGTAGTTGTCTGTAGAACGCCTCCTTCTTCTCTTGTTCTGAGACGTTTGTAGGCGCATAGCATTGAATGACTGTAACTTTCCTTCCTTTTGAGTTGAACCTGGCTGTCATTATCCTGGAGGAGATTGGTTCCCACTGCATGAGAGCTTTGGCTGCTGTTGGTGACATCATGATGGCCACTCCCTCGGTGTGCTCGTGGTTGTCCTCTGGGTGGCCGGAAAAATTACTGTCTCTCCAGTAGGTAGTTGGCACCGTTCCATCTGCTTTCGCAGATTCCCAACACTTCTATTCTGTACCTTCTCATTTCAGCGGCTATCTGGGCAGCCTTTCCAGTTTCGTACATTGTACGAACATTCCAGGTACCCATCCTTACTTTTGCTTTCATCGAAAGAAGGCACATCGGCTGACTGGCTTCCCGAAGGCTTTCACCAGCCTGCGTCATTTCACTTCCCGATTCCAGCGAAAAGTAAGGCTATTGCTTATGTTTTTAGAATTTTTAATATATTTATTCGTTGAAGTTTCTGTAGCGATTTGGTTGTTTTACAGGGGTGGAGTTGCTAGCACCACGCCACAATCCTCCCTCTTTACCCGGGCTTGGGACGGCTAGAAAGCTAGTAGCCTAGCAAGCTAGTATCTGGCTAGCTAGTATCTGGACAAAATTGCATGAAGTGTGATAAAAATTTGACCTCAGACTTACAAATAGTTCGGAGCAGTTTGCTGAATGAAACGTTGGAATTACTCATTTCAATTTCTCTGAAATTTTACAAACATACTTTTTACATATGTCTACTTCTCACTCAGTGCTCATTTATTTTGGAACCATTCGGTCAAATACTGATCACATTCCATATTAAATGAAAAGATAAAATTTTGGAAATATACCCATTGATTCATAAGGAAACCAAACTATAATATTTCATAGACAACTTATTAAACTAATAATGCTAAAGTTTAGTAGAGCAGTCATCTTCACCTGTATAAAACTCTAAGTGATATGGCTGTAGACTAGTTAAGCTGTTAGATACAATTAATGGATAGTTATTTCCCTCTATTCTAATAGTTTTCAACTGATGCAACTGATAATTAATTAAGTTTCTTCACTTCCTTTGAAATTTCACAGAGTATAAAGTCAAACCCTACGGTGAAATCAAGACAAAACTTATTTCATCACTGCAGTAAAATCCTTCCAACTAACTGTAAATTGGAAGTTCAATCTTGTTTTGAATTTGTTGGCAAATTTTGGTGAAACAAGTTACTCTGGCACAGAATTCTACTGCGTCACAGCTACTTGAGGCGAACGAGTTACCCGACTTGAACGATTCCACTGCAGTTTTCAAATTTAGAGTGATGTCCTTGCTAGCGGATGGTTCTACGGAGAGACGCTAATGTGAGGTCACCTATCAACCACTAATGTGACAGTGAAAACAAATCTAGTTGATGCAGTCCCTCTCCATATGAAAGGAATGACAGTCTTTTGATCAATTTGGTTCCCACAATTTGATCTCCATCAAATATTTGCGCTTTGTATTAAATGGTTATAAGCAATCGGTAGGAAGTCTTGGGTCTAGGTTTCGTGCTAGTTGGCACTCACTAGTCAGCAAGGCGTATCTGCAACCTTCAAGGAATTCATATCCCTTCTGAGATTCGGACCCACGCCACCCGATTGCCTCCAACTATATAATATCTCCAAATCAATGTGCACCGCGACGGCGATCCACCTAGAATCGTAGCCACATTCCAAACCTGACTGATGGAATTGAGTCTGCACCAAAGAAAGAACTAGACATATCACACTAGTTACTAGTGTCCAATCAAAATATTTGCGCTTTGTATTTGAAACGTAAGCTGTTGAATGGCGTCCATACTCCGAATGAAATTCGATTCAGTTGCACAAGACATACGAAATATATCAACATCAAAGTTGACGAAGACTTTGTGGAGGCTTCAAATTATTTCAAAACTATTCCTAGAAGCCTGGTACTCAAACGAAAATGCCATTAATAAACACGTTAATATAGATGAAATATATCAACTAATAAAAAGCAAATCAGGTGACCAGAAAGTTTAAAATCCCAATCAATAGAAAACGGTCAGTACATATGTAAAGATGGTTTGTCACCAGGAGACGCGATTGTATCATCATTCATGGAGATTTTTGAATCATTTGACTTTATGCTAAATACTGCACTGAAGATGTCATCCAGGAAGACGACGAAAGCTCCGCAACTAAACCAACCAGCCCAGAGAACACTATTAATTGCAAATCATCCACCTCAGTTACAAATCTTTTCTATTATTTGAAAACTCTTCTCAGCTACTGTTCTGCAGTTTGCCGAGGTTTTCACACCATATCTAACAATCAATGTTGAGAACTTCTACACTATTAACTTTGCTAGAGTATACTCGTCTATCGCATAACTGTGAATATTTTTTGAACGATATGGTTAACTACACTGTTACTTATATTGATTTTAAAGACCATTTCTTAAACCAATTAGTCAACGGATCTAAATCTTCCTGTCAACCAAGTCTACCATTCTTATTATATGAAGCTTACTGAAGCCTAATACCATCCGTGAACATTAGATCAGATGACTTAATTATGGACGGTATCTCGACTACATATAATATAATATATATAATAGGAAGAGACAAGTACCTTGATTTTTATAGTTTTCTCTGTCTGGAGAAGACAGGGAAAACTATAAAAATCAAATCTCGAAGTCGTGTGACAAAAATTGATATGATTATGAACAATAAATTGTGTTCGAAACGTCATCCAGTATACAATAC
Organism: Trichobilharzia regenti; assembly: GCA_944472135.2. Classification (NCBI taxonomy): domain Eukaryota; kingdom Metazoa; phylum Platyhelminthes; class Trematoda; order Strigeidida; family Schistosomatidae; genus Trichobilharzia; species Trichobilharzia regenti. The sequence continues at coordinate 44,069,567 of OX235263.1, forward strand.
TGTTTCACTGTGTGATACATTTAATAATCAAACTAATATGGAATTACTTAATACCACAGTGCCCAAGTTTTACACATATATTAACGTGATTCTTCATTCCCTATAACTTGATTATTAAAATTTACCAGGTTGTTGAAACTTTTCTTCGGTATTTGCGTTTTGACTGGCTGAAGGATTTTATCATGAGCTGACATCAGTTAAAGAGCCATTGGAAAACCTGAAGGTATTGGTTTGGGATTCTACATCGGTACGCACCCACCAGGTAACTCATCAAAGAAGGCATTGCGAAGTGGCCGCGCTACGTCACGAATTGGCAGAAGTTAGAATTCATAGGCAATTAAGTCGGGTCCCAGTAGTTTAGTGGTCTACAAGGTCGTCTTGTAACCAGAAGTCCTGGGTTCGATCCCTGTCGGTGGGTGCGTACTCTGGAAGAGTCCTAAACTAGTGTGACAAGACAGCTGTCCAGTACTCCCAGTTGGTGTTCCAATGGTTCTCTAACTGATGTCACCTCACGATGAAATCCTGAAACCAATCAAACAAAAAATCCCTATGAAACCAATACTTGAAAATTTGTGTTTTGACTTATTAACTGTTGTTACAGTGATTAGTATCTCCCTGAACCTTAATTAATTTCAAATAACAACATTGTAGGTGTACGATACCTTATACATGGTTACACCCGATCAGTTCTTTAGATGTTATACCCTAAACTCTTTTTATAGTACTTTATTTGACTGTTAATCTAAGTGTTACGACGGTGTGATGCTGGGTTCTGTGTTCATCTACCTTGACTAGAATGTGCCTCCAAACACGATACTATAACTGAGTGTTTATTTGAAAATGTCTCCTACACTGAGATAGATAAAACAGTCAGATTAAGAAAAATAACTATCGGAAAGGCGCCAACAACATGGTATAGTATATTTACAAACCCTTAGGAGTTTAAGCCATAAATAAATAAATCCAAAGTGTCGAATAAAGTAATCATATCGGCACATCACTACTTCACGGCTCACAAAGAAGTAACTCTAACACCACATAAACTTTCCATTGGAAGAAAATACACTGAATACAGTTCCACTTTAACTGAAGATTCCAATGTGAACTTTATTAACCGGTGAAAGCCATTGAACCTTGAATGTATGCTCGTTTTTCACAGCTTTCCTGTAAAGTTATTGACTAATGGAAGACAGAAACATGATTCCATTTGTTCACCGTCATTTAAAAAAACTCACTATTGAAAGGGAATTTAACATTGAACATATATATAGATAATTTTTTAGAGCACCTATAATAAATCTAATGACTGCAACCAAAATTTCATGGGAGGTAAAGTGACACTGTAACTGGTATGCTGATAAAAAAAATAAGCTGTTATTCAGATAGATCAACCATTTTTAACATACATTCATGAAATTTTGTGATTAAAAGGGTGATTTCGATTGAATCGAAGGAATTGAGTGTGATCTTTAGCTACAGTATGATAGTCTGAGTTATGCATCTTCAAATTTAGACTTCACTGAAATATTCTGTTTGCACACTTTTGGAAAGTCATACAACCAGAATACTTTGGGAGCTATATATATATATATATATATATATATTTCATGTCTCATTAATACATTTAATTACACCAAATCATTTAAATATTATCTGAGATAATATAAATAAATGTTATCTGAGAAAATATAAGTTAGCAATGAGATCTCTTTTTTGGGAGCTTCACTTCAAAGCGAAGACGGCAGTAAGGCAAGACTGCCTACTATCTCTATTGATTGCGTTAGACTGGATGGTGTGACAGACAGAGGACAGAGCAACGAGGAAACAGGCATAAAATGGACTCACACAAAAAACTTGGAGGATCTGAACTTTGCTGATGACATATGTCTGATTCCCTACAAAGCTGGAGATATGCAAGTGAAAAGCAACAAGTTGGCAGAAGAAGCATCAAAGATAGGACTTCACTGTAAGTAGGGTCTTTGTTATACTTTCTTTACAGACTAATATACATAGTCAGACTGCTAAACACACCACAATTTCAATAATGTACAAATGTTTATTTTCGTTTGTACTTAATCAGTTCTTCTCTGATATTCTTCGTAATGGGTTACCTAGAGGCTAGTGTTCCAAGCTCAACCACTGTCCACTTTTGATTGGGACTTCAGAAAAATTACCTATTCGCCATAATATCAGTTAGAGAGGTAGAATGCTCGCCAACCACGCCTCATGTGGTTCAAGCTTCGATCGCCGATTGACGAACTACTTTACCTGGTTAAACTAGTAATAAGACTGGTAAAGAGGGAAGGCTGGGCATTAGGCTAGCAACCCCATCCCATAAAAACATATATCACTGCCACTGAAAATTCAGAGCTCTACCTTGAAGTCATATATTCCACGGGGAATGTGAAGGAATTTAAAAAAATTCTGAAATAGTCCAGTTAGCTATCGCTTACACTTCATTTACTTGTAAGGTTTACTAAAACATTCTGTACTCCTCATAGAGTCAGTAAGCTTATGTATTGCCATGTGGGAAATTCTAACAGAAATGGAGTTGCAAAATTTATGTTACAATGTAAATCCTTCAGATTCTTTTGGTTCCTCAGAATTAAGCACAAAAGGATATTTTCTGAATCAACCACTTGTTTTGAATGCATATCAAGAGTAGATGGAGGTATTATTATTATATCCCTTAATTCCTAGAGAAACATACGGCTTCAGCCGCGCGTCTCCATTGCGTTCGGTTTTCTGCCAACGTTTTCACTCCCCTCCAAGTCTGCCCACATACTTTCATCTCCTCCTCACATGACCTCCTCCAAGTCACCCTTGCACCGACGACCAACTCGCCGCCTCCCTTTCGGCCTGGTTCCACTCGAGCAATGGCTTGTCTAGCAATGTCACTTGATGGTTTCCTCAGAGTATGGCCAGCCAGTCCATCTCCATTTCTTCCTGCCGATTTGTTACACAATTGGTTCCTACTGGTTGGTTTGCTCACTGCCAGAGATCCCTGTTGCCGATCTTTTCTGGCCGGCCAGCTGATCTTGAGTACTGAGTGAAGACAACTGTTAATGAAGTTCTGTAGTTTGTTTGAGGTGCTCTTCATGACGCGCTGGCCAAGTCTCTGATCCGTGTGGTGAGTAGCACTGACTTCACATTGGACTTGAAAATCCGGATCTTATTTTCATTTTCGTGATGAGTGCTGTTGACCTCCACACAGACTTGAGAGTAATGAAAGCCTGTCTTGCTTTTCCGATTCTGGCTTTGATATCCTCATCAGTTCCGTTGGCCTGTAGTTGAAACGATGCTTCCCAGGTAGTAGATGGAGGTAGAAAGCTACTTTTAACAGCAAAACTATTTACTCTATAATCGAATTATGCTCTGAGAATATAATCCAGAAACGTTCTTGATTAATTAATACAAGAAACAGCAATAAGGCTGCAGATGCCTTTGAACACATACCACAAGAACATAATATATGGATGGATGAAAACGGATTACAAGGGTTTTAAAATAAATCCCATTATTGGTAAATACTCACCTTTAATAGTTGAACTTTAGTTCATATATAAAATAACTGAATAGCTCACGATATCTATAACCTTATTATTATTATTATCTGATTATAAATTTAATTTTGGGTGGGATATTTTAAACTGAAAAAGAAGTACTGAATTTAAAAAAAGTTCATGCTGCACAATTTTATTCATGACAAAATTACACCTGAGAAGAGGTTAAAAAATAGATAGAAAACCTTGAAATATAAAGTACTTGTTTAGGCCAATGATAAATTGATACTGGCTAATTTTGAGGAAACCAAATAAATACTGCTCAGCACAATGCTGATTGAAATTAAAACAAAAGAACTTAGGTTGCTGCAGAGTTTTTATTGATTAGTAGCGGATACATTTTGCGGAAATCCTAAAAAGACAACAAGCTAGTCACAAGAAAATCTTCCATTCTGTAACAATACAAATAATTATGTAATTTGATTGACGGTGGTTGGCAGCCGAATTCAGGATGCGCGCTACTTCGCAGGTACTTGTATGTCTAGAGTGTTAGTGTTCCCAGTAAGGCACGAACTCAGCACCTATTTCTGCAAATACCAGTGAAATGTATGGTAGGTCACATTTTGTGTGACGGGTACTCGTGGTCATTTTTTTTAATTATTGTTATTGCTTTGAGTCTGTTTTTGGCTAGTTTTGTAACAACAGAAGACAAGGGCCAGGCAACAGATACTTTATTAAGGAAATCAGCATATATTTATAGATTTCAATGTACATTATTATAGATTATTTTTAGCAGAAAAACTCAGTCTTCTGATCAGTGGTTTCTCACTGAAAGTTAACCTTCCATCTCTTTGTGGCTGTTTCTTGAATGTCAGATCATCTATATGTTAACTGTATCCGCCTACGCAAAGTCTTTGTTCTTATTTTTCTCCCGACCAATCTTTGGACATAAACATTGGCGTAAATTAATGTCTACCAATTTGGCTAGCAACCTGCTCTCACCACAGTTTTATCCGAGCAGAATTTTCAGTCTGTGTTGGCATCATATTAATCCCAAGAAATCGTCGGAGCGTTTGCAAAATCAGCTTACATGTCAACAGAAACCGAATATTTCAGTCCAAGAAAACCAGAACATCGAGGAATGGAGAATAAAAATCATTTCTATAGATGAAGTCACCTACAGTATGCTTGTATGTATGAGATGAACAGTATGTGGGTGTTAGTTCGTAGGGATTTCATCGATTTCAAGCTTGATAATAGTTTGACATCACCTAGAGATCCAGTGAAAACCAGGGAGTATTTGGAAGCTGTTTCATCCTAGTGTGAGACTTCTTAAAATTATGCTCCCATTTCCCCACCGGGGATGGAACTCAAAATTCAGGATACACACCGATGACGTTAGCTGATGGTGGTGCTAAAAATCTAAAAAATGAAAGAAGTTAGAATTCCCAGGACAGTGGATTCTCTCCCGATGACTTAATGGTTAGTAAGCTCGCCTTGTAACCCAAAGTCACGAACGCATACTGCTGAAGACTCACGAACTCACATAAAGTATTTATCTAGTACCCCTTGATATCAGTCTATGACCAAGCTTTAAACCAATATATGAGTAATGTAGTTGAATCTCAATGCATTTTCACAGGTGATTAACAGATTTTGTTCAACAGCTATTGAGTCTAGACAGATGCAGGGGTTATCCTCCTCAAGCTATCACGTGCCCTTTACTGATTAGTAGTAATAAGCACCAGGCTAAAATTTTACAGGTGGCTCGGTTTTAACATTTAACACCAACACAGAGGGTGCATTGGTTAGTATAGGACTGTTATATCTTATCACAGGTCTTGGTGATCATATCCTAAACATGGATGACAGGCAATCATTAACAGATTTAAAACTAAGTGGCCATCTAGACTGCCATCAAGCACTTGATTAATATATGGTATTTAATAAAGCAGCTCACCTCAGAGAGTTGAATAAGTTCAAACCACTTAAATTCCAACTAGCCCAAGGAAACACATGGGAAAATCTCACCCTTAAAGGTGTCATTTGAGAATGACAAATTCGATTCGAGATATTTGCTTAATAAGATGGACTACTACATTTTCTGGAAATACGTCGGGAGAAAGGATCATTGCTATCACTTACCCAAATTTGAATATAAAAATAATACGTCAGCTTTCTCTTCTCCTGAAATGATTACAGAATGATAATAGTAAGGCAAAACTTAATGAGTGCGTTTAGGGAAAGAAAAGGATTTTCCTCATTTTAAGACTAGTTACTATTATTATGATATGTGCCCCATATTATAAAATTATTTCATTAAGTTCCATTTAATACCATTTTTGCTTGTACTTTGACGAACTCCATGCAATTCGTTTTCTTCAATGTCGTAAGATATCATGTCTAAAACTGATTGCATTTGGGAGTAAGTTGGCGATTTATAAAAACTACTGAACCTTATATATGTATCCATTCTGTTACGTTCCAGGTGGAACATTGGGTTGCAAGCTTGAGCTTTGAAGTTTCATCAACAGAGGGGGCGCTAAACTCACTTTCCCTTTTTCCGGGTTTATACCAGGTAGGTGTGGTTAGACAGTACGCCGGCCAGGAATCGAACACTTACCACGAACTTGACTGGCGAGTACATCTATATATCCTCTTCAGTTTCAACTCAGTTATTTAGATCAAACATTCCACCAGTAGGCTATGATCCACGAATATCTTAGTCAGAGTTGAAGATACTACTCAGTTAAGCAGACTGAAGCAATCCGGGAAGGACTCGGACCAGGGATCCATTTACTGTAAATCAAGTGCCACAAAAGCCACATTTCTACTTCAATGGTGTGGAGAGAAACGTCACGACTAATGAACAACTACCAATGTCGTGTTTTCCGATGCTCTAAGGTGACTTGTCAAATGTTATTCATTATAATAAAGGTTTTTGTATTCCCCAAAGAATGAAAAACGCAACGATATTGTTGTTACTGACGTTTCGCTATTTAATGCTGATAGGTTTATCAAAGTTTTATTCACTTGTTTCAACAGTTTGTGAACAGGTCTTCCATGCAAATAACAAAGTCACAGGTAGAAGAAGATGAGATCATGGGAAAATAAGAAGGTAAGAAGGGAATTGAACGTCCCATTTGTTTCACAAAAAAGTAATTCGTTGTTTTTTGATTGGAGGATTTCATCATAAGCTGACATCAGTTAGAGAACCATTGGAAAACCGACCAGGGAGTACTGGACAGCTGTTTCGTCACACTAGTTTGAGACTCTTCATCAGTACGCATCCACCACCAGGCTTTGAACCAGGTGGTCTATAAATTCTAACTCCTACCACTTCACGATGTCTTCTTTGATGAGTTACTGCCTCAACTTCAATCTGCTGTACCCTGCTGGTCACGCCTTCCCACTAGAACCCTAGGTTAACTGCCTGAATATGGCCAGTCGCTAGTGAGCATCAGGTTTTCCAATGGTTCTTTAACTGATGTCAGCTAATGATGAAATCCTCAAACCAAACAAACAAAATGCTCACAGAAACCAATACTTGAAAATTAATTCGATTTTGTTGACAAAAGTGTATAAAACATGCTAGAATTTTATTGCAGCTGATATTCGAAATAATATAGACAAAATAGGATCTAAACATGCGAATATTTATTTGATCAACAGGTTAATTACTAAAATAAAAAATAATTATTAAATTACCACTTAACTCTTGACGGTACAAACTATTGATAAAATTGAAAACAAAATGAAGAGAGAGTAGCCTTTTTGCCTCATTATTTAATAGGTGTAGAAAGGGAAGCACGGAGAAACAATCTGTAAGGAAACAGTAATAACCATAACATTCTGCATATGTTTCCAAACCACGTTCACTTTTAACAGTTGGCGGTTGATGCATACTGATTAAGAGTCTCAAAATAGTGTGACGAAACAGCTATCCAGTACTCCCTGGTCGGTTTTCCAATGGTTCTCTAACTGATGTCAGCTTATGATGAAATCCTCCAATCAAAAAACAACGAATTACTTTTTTGTGAAACAAATGGGACGTTCAATTCCCTTCTTACCTTCTTATTTTCCCCATGATCTCATCTTCTTCTACCTGTGACTTTGTTATTTGCATGGAAGACCTGTTCATGAAAATATGTGCGCAACGTGTAAAGAAGAATGAAAGCCATGTCACCAGTTAACTTTTCTGATATCATCACTACTATTAATCCCTTGGGTTCTGATTGGAGCAAAGGACTTCAGCAACACGTCAGTATTTTATTCTATTCTCTGCTGTCTTTTTCAGCCGGCTTCACGATAGCCCATAAACTTTCGTTTACCCTTCACATGATCTCGCCCATGTCATCCTCCTATCAAAAGTCAGACTTATCGTTTCCCATTCTGGTCCCGCTCCAGGATCTTCACGACACTTGCTAGATGGAACTTTAGATGCTAGTGTTTATAAGATATTATCACGTTCTACTAACTACTCGGACTTTGAACCATTCCGTCCAGAATCAGTAGTGGTGGATTTAGTTAAATGTTTATACAATCGAGTTAGGGGTCTTACAGGTGAGTTAGAAAATTTGAATGAAGAAATCAATGAAATACTACTGAATTCATTCAGAAGTCTACTAAAGCCAGTAGGAAAAATAAAAGTAGTGATATGAATTGTAGAAATAATATATATGTGACAAAGAATTCATAGCTTCTGTAATACCACAGGGAAAGGGAGGAACACCAGAGGTCCTATGTATGATTCTCAATGGGGCTGGAATTAAGATGGTATTTAAACCACCTAATTCACTCGGAGATAAATTCTATCACATTAAGAATCCAACAAGCTTATTTAGACAAAATGATACAATTTACCAAATACTATGTGTAGTTAGAAGGAATTTAGTTACATCAAGAATGATTAACCCTGACAAGTTATGTAATGCAGAAAAATTCTCAGTCACTCCAGTGTATTCATTTTTGTGCAATCAAGCAATAGGGTAGGATAGGGGATAATTATTCAAAAGTGACGTAGGCGACTCGGGTTTGAATCTCAGAAGGGATATGAGTCCTTTCGAGATTGGAGACAGGCCTTGCTGATGAGTACTAGCAAGCGCGAAACCTGCATCCAACGCTTCCTGACGACCGCCTCTAACCATTTAGAAACAACAATTCATAATGCATCGTAATGGCGAGCCAACTAACATGATGTCCACACTGCAGACTTGACTGAAGGAATTCATTGTGTACCAAACGAAGGAGTAGACATAGGATATTAGCTACTACTTGGTGTTCAATCAAATTATAAAACAGGTAATATACTTAGTCTTAGTCAATCGTACAGACACCAAACAACTACCATAGGAATGAAGCGATATCCCTCCCGGATATATCGAAAATTCAGTTGAAAAAACAGGAATGAGCAAGGTTGAATGAAGCAAGTTAGAAAGCCATGTGAATACAATGATATGACTATGAGCAATAAATTGTGTTAGAAACGTCATCCAGTCATTAATACTCTACTACTGTGGATCATAACAGACAAACTCATCTGATATCGAAACTTTAGGTCTGCCTTAAGGCGGCGTAATTTCATTCCACCATAAAAGTTTGATTAGATATCTGATCAATAATGTATAACACAACTATACTACTTACTACTAACAGTAGTTGAGTTTATTTTCGTGAATTATTTTGATTATACTCAAGCTGATCAGTTTTAAAAAATAAACCTCCCAGATTGGTTACTTTTATTTAACATTGAAGAAAACGAAGTGGGTCACGCTTTCCTATTGGTTGGCGGATAATTATGAGCTGTTCAGGAGTTGATAACTTCTGATTTTATAGTTTTCATTTAATTTTTACCTCTAAATGAATTATTCTCAGTTAGATTTTCTTATTATTTTCAAGCATTTGAACAATTTGAACTATTCAGTGTAATCAGAAATGATAACTGTGAATAATGCATCATTTCATGGCGATATTAATCTCGCAAGTCTGACATAACTTTAACAAAATAAAGAGTTATAAAATATTCTCAAATTAACGCTTGTCATACGATAAAACAGTATAAGCTAAACAGGAATTAATAAAAAATAATTAATTCAATGGATTCATTATATTTATTAAAAAGAAAATTTATCCAGTCGAATAAAATATATCTTTGGTGGATTATACTACTTATACTGTGTAAAGTTACTACTTTAATTTATATTGAAAGTAGTGCATTTCAAACCCATTCAGTTTATTGGGATCCAGATAATATCATGTAAGTTTATTAAAAATATTTTCGCTTTCATTACTATTATGTAAATCTGATTAAAAATGCCCATTGAAATTTTCAAAAGAATGGATACTAAACAAAGAGTACTCTTTTCGATAACCTCTTCATCATCAGGCTCTACATTTATAAATACATTATAGTGAATGAATGAATTAGTGTTATGAACGACATTAATGCTGTTTAAATAACATCGAGTCAATAATATTGATAGATTACAGCTGAATCGCATCAACATAAAATAAGCTGAATGTCAGAAGAATTAGGAAGGATAATATTACGAATTCATGAGTTTATAGTTTCTACTGAAAGCCAGGGCAATAGTAGGGGCTGGACTTGCTTCTTTTGGACACAGAGTGCTGGTTGCTTGAGGCGAATTGCAATAGCCTCTGCTGTTTGGAGCATGCGGTGCTTCGATGATTTTGGCAATTTATTAGGCACCCGGTATATTACAGAGAAGGATTCTTCTACGCTGGCTTTGTGGCGTTTGAAAAAAAATTAGGCATTGGTTATATGATATTCATTATAATAAAGGTTTTCTTGTATTTCCCAATGGATGGAAAACAAAACGACATTGTTTTTACTGATGTTTCGCTGTTTAATGATAGCAGCTTTATCAAATTAGTATTATTAAACCAGAATTTACAAAATCTCAGCACATATATATAGAAAGCAATTATTATACGTTTAAAGGGAGTTTATATAGACAGATAAATTGTGTTGCCATGGGTTCACCAGTCTCCCAAATAGTCGTTGATCTTTCCATGAATAGATTCAAAGAAAGCGTCCTTTCAATCATACTCACTCCTAAAATATGTTTAAGATATGTAGATGATACTTTTGTAGTGCTAAAAGGAGATATACACAGTTCATTCCTGGAGAAAATAAACTATGCATCTCCCAGAATCCACTTTACTTTGGAAGCAGAATCAGACGTCAGTGAACTACCATTTCTAGACTGCCTAGTTAAGTGGAGGGAAAACGGACATTTTAGGATATCCATATTCGGGAAGAAAACCCACTCCAATAAATACTTAGACTTCGGGTAATCGCGCCCCATCAGGGTAAAAGTATCAGCTGTTTCAAGTCTTATTAAATGAGCACACTCTCTGATCACGGATGAGAAAGAAAAAGAAGAAGAAATATCGAACATTACTGAGACCCTTGAGCAAAACAACTACCCAAAGAACTTCGTCAACAAAATCAACACTGACATTAAGTATGGTCGAAAACATCTTCCGAAAAAGTGTACCTCAACAGTTGCCATTCTATATGGTGCAGAGACGTCTGATGGTATCAGAAGAGTACTCAGTTAGCTCGACATCCGAGTTTTCTTCAAAGCATCACACACTACTAAGCAAACTTGTCTATATAAAAGACTCACACTCTAAGCATTATCTAACTGGTTCATTTCTATAAAATAAAATGCTTGGAGTGTGGTTCAAAATACATCGGACAAACATCGCCAGTGAGAAATCAAAACCAGGAGAAATGAACACAGTAGAGCATCTGTCCGACCACCGAGAAATCCAGTTGAACTAGGAAAGCTTGAAAAATCATCAGCCATAGCTTGTCTACATGCTATAGAATTAGGCCACAAAACTGATTTTGACAATATTGAAATAATCCAGAAGAATTTCGGAAATCACAAAGAACGTCTAATATCAGAAGCACTTCAAATCAAGTGAAATCCTAATCGTCTGAATAGGAATGATGGACTAAAACAAAATTTGACCTGGTCATGACACCTCGTCCCCATGAAACGACAAAATCAATACGAATGTGATAAGCAATATCATTATATAAACACATGCTGTTTTATAATTTTACACACTTATCAAATCCAATAGTCTACACTTGGTTTTGTCATATTTACCAATTGGCCAATTAGACAATTAAAAATGACCCCACACTGATGAACGATGATCAAGTTAGTAAACTTTGTTTTGGTATCATAACAGATGTACTATTATCTTTATTATTTGGTTTAGTGATCTTCAATGTTATTTTGACTTTCAATATGTCCCTTTCACTTGACCTAAGTCTATTTTATCACCCCTTACCTCTTTGTTATATATAAGCTGAGTGGATTTTGTAAACTCTGGTTTAAAAAAATACTTTGATAAAGTTGTTAGCATTAAATAGCGAAACGTCAGTAAAACAATATCGTTTTGTTTTTCATTCATTGGGAAATACAAAAACCTTTATTATAGTGTTTATTACTATTTATAGTTATTTTTCTGGATTCTGAGTGAAACGAAAGGCTTCAACAACACGCCTCCACTTTTTCCTGTTATTATCTACACTCCACGAATGCCTAATCCTCTTCCCCCACGATCTCCTCAGTGTCACTCTGGGACGCCCAACTTGTTGTTTTCTACTCGAGCTCTACTCAAGAGCTTACCAAACAATGTTCCTCAATAGTCTTCTCAGTATGTATCCCATCCGTCTCGATTTCCTTCAGCATATTTTCTGAACAATACGTTCTTAAATCGAAATTTGTCGGAGTTCTTTGTTGCTTTTCCTTTCTGGCCAACCATCTGATCCTCAGCACGACCTTTTGGAGCAAAGTCTCTAAAGCATTTGGAAGTGACTTAACATTGGTGCTGAAAATCCAAACTTTGATCTTCAAGTTGAGTACAGCAGATTCCCAGATCGATTTCAGAATAATAAAGGTATGTCTTGCCTTTTTGATCCTGGCAGCTTTTGACATCCTTATCTGTGCAGCCTGTAGTTGAAATGGTACCCCCTAGATTAGTGAAGGAATTAACCTCTTTCGAATTTCTTCCTTTAATAATGATTGGTGCTTGTTGGCGCTGTTTCTGTTAGTGAGGTATCTTCATCACATTTGCCTTCTCTATGCTCATTTGCAATCCTGTCATCGCTTCCTCGTTCCTCTGTTTTCTCTTATACATCTTCGACTTTGTTTGACATTAGATTTAAATCATCTGTAAAGTCTAGGTCTTCAATGGTATTCCTATCGATCCAACGTATTCCCATCTTCTCGCCTCCACGGTCTACTGCATCACCCAGTGCACCACAACTAGTAACACCATCGGTGGTAGTAGACAGCCTTATCTTACATCCGTCTTCACTTTAAAGGCTTCTCTGGGTTTTCCGTTGTGAATCACTTGACATATGACACCGTCATACAGCCACTGAATGAGGTAGGATGCATCATTTCGATTTTATTGAAGAAAAACTATGGATAGTTTACTGATATATATATATATATAGCTGGTTTAATTACGATAAATCTTTGGCTGTATTGTATGCAACATAACTAATCCTGCACAATACTTTTCAAGGCTTTTATATTAACTTTAATTATTCATTACGTAAGGAGGACTGATTATGTAGTAATTGCATAGTTATATTAAAGGATTACTCAACTCACATTATATATAGCTTCTTTACAAATCTGTAACGTCAGTAGCACACTCTCAGGCACTTTGGATTGGGGATTAAGGGGGAATTTAACAACTGTTTCAGGCTTCTTACTAGCGCCCAACTCATAACTCTACACTTGGTTCATTCGAAGACAGCTGGTTGTCATAGGAGATGATTAATTGCTGTAACACTAGATGAAAATTTCCTAGTTTACACTTTCAACCATCTGGATCTTCATGGTATAGATTGTCTGTTTAACACCCTTTACTTTGTGGCCTAAAGCGTAATCTTGTATATTTCTTTTCATTTTTGCGCTATAGGTGCACACGTCCTAAGCATCGTAAGCTAAAATGCAAAAGGTTTAAAATCCATACTAGCTGTTAGTAAGAACAATAATGATGAAACCAAGAAGTCCTACACACTTGGTAATAAACAGAGTTTTGTTAATATTAAGTTTCTGAGACAAATTGAGTGGAAAAAGGTTTCAGAAGGGTATTGACAAGAAGAATCCTACTAACTGACACTTTATATCAAGGTATAATCCATCACAAATTAAATTAGTTTGAAAGTTAGACAAAACAGTGACAGCATAATAAGTCCGGTTGAAAAATTTCAGTCTACGCTTCTCACTGCCCTGTGACTGATCTGCATAACATTTGTTGGACACGAAGAAAACACTTTTCGTATACATTACGTTTTACTAAGGCATAAACGATTAATATTAAGGTAATTGTTATGAGGGATTGACAGCTGGTTGGGAGCAGGTGATCACCATTCAGCATTCGTAAGCTTATTTCGGTGTGACCAGCAGCTCTTCAGTCTATATACTCCAAAGCTACCTTTATTAACCCAATTTATGACATAGCCTGACTACCATCTAATATCGCAACAGAACATCTTACCAGATATTCAACTTTTCCGTCTTCATTGGTTATGCTATCATCCTCCGGTTCTCAGTGTGAAACGCCTGGTTTAGTTAGACTTTTAACTGTTCTGGTCAGGTCAATAATCACACCTAACAATTTGCTTTTATATATTTCATTCACACGGTAAACAAGTGAGAAATTAAACTGAAGTGTTTCTGTAACGTTCTTGGGTCGACAGTGGCTAGCAGTAGAATTCAGGCTAGGTTTCATCCAGTTTGATAGCCATCACATGGATGTACCTATATCCCAGAAGCTGATGTTGTTTCAACTGAAACAGCAATGCAGAATCCATTGTTATGAATGCCAAAAAGTTGTCCACTAGGCTAGTGAGCCCAAAAAGCCAGCTTTTGTGAAACGTGCATAAAATTCTCTGCATTGAAATTATTTTTTTAAAAATTCAGGTTGACTGATTCCAATGAAGAGAAATGTTTAGCTCTCGATATGTCGGGCTTTTTTACAGACGTTTCAACGATGCTTTGGGGTTAGTTTGACTTTGTTTCCTTGATGGTCGCTTGCAGTGAAATCTACCAAAATGAATCAATGGGGAATTCAGAGAAAACAGTACTTCCAATAAGGATTTCTGTAAAGTTTATATTTACTGAGAAATAAATCTATTATATCTGTCTCACTTAAAAATAATTTTTATAAATATTATGACTACTGTGAAAAGTAGATTCATCTCAAGATGGATCTTTCATCCCGTTTCGGGACTCTTTAGTTCAGCTCTTGTATTTCTCCGAATTGAATAGTTCATAATCTCTGACACCTTTTGATTCGCAGTAAAGCAGCTTCTTCACCTAATATCATTGTTTATGGAGTGTATAAAATCTGGCTTAAGGATAAATGATTGCCGATGAATTGTGATAACATATGAGTTATTATGAATGGCATCTAACAAACAGATTTTAGCCCATTAGATGAACAGTGGTGTACAAACCTTAAAACTTGATGGACATGAACCCGATTCCAGGTGCAACTTCAGCTGTTCACTTCTAAGTGGTTAAAATCCATGATAAATAAGCATTTTCATAGACAGATGATACTTAAAAAATTGCTTAAAATTAATTTTGCTCAGCAAACATTACCAGGAATAGTAGACAGAAAAGGTACGGCTCATGGGTTGGATTCCCCCTATGCAACAGATATTTTTTGTAGATCACCATAAGTAGATAATATACATATTGGATCAAAGGAATTATTAAAAAGACTGTTGCAGCGAAGAAAATTTTTTTTTCGACGAAGTCATCAACTAGGCTGTACATTCGGGTATACGATCTTTCCTCGAGGATTTTAAAGAAACTGTATGTTTCCTTTGTGAGTAAATTCAATTTAATAGCATCGATGTCGGTATACCGATCCATTACCTTAAAGAACTGTTACTACGATGCACCTTCAATGTATACTTTAGTTTTAACAACGAAACATACAGGCAAGTAGATGGAGTAGCAATGGGTTCTCCCTTAGGACCCCTCCTAACCGACTGCTTTATGGCTAGCTTAGAGAACAATGCTTTATCACCAACTATCAACGACCTCCATCTCTACAAGAGATACATCGATGATACTCTCATTATTTGTGGTGAGAATTGTGATTTAAAAAACCTAATTCAAATCGTCCGTAACGCCCACCCAAACATCGACTTTACAATTGAGACTGAATCCGACGGAATGTTCCACTTCCTCAACGTCCATCTGACAAGAAACACCAACTCTCTGAAAAGGTCCATATTCAAAAAGCCTACATGGAATGGACAATTCATCAACTTTCAAAGCTTCGTAGGCCTGAGCAGAAAGAGGAACCTGATATACGCTCTTTCCTCGGGGATTCCCACCCATTTGTTATAAATACACGAATGTACAGCCTAGTTGATGACTTAGTCGAGAAGAAAATTTTCTTCGCTGCAACCGCCTTTTTAATAAATAGATAATAATTCCTGATGTTTACTAGAAATAAGTTTTTACTAAGTAAAGTGTCAGTTGACTTCAGAATCATTGGAATTTTGGAGGGATCGTAAACTGTCAAGAGTATATATTTATATATATATATATAAGTCTCAAACACATGATCATTCAGTTCAGTTTCTGAAAGGTTTGTAATTGCAAGGGTCAAAACCTCAAGTGATGCATCGAGGTACTTGCCAGGTTTACTTATTAGTGTTATAGAAACTTTTAATACAGTACTGCCCCTTAAACATTTTGAATTAAGTATGCTGCAGTTCAGTTTATCATGAACTCGCTGACGAAATTCTTTTCTTTATAAGTACGATCATAGTTTTATTGTTGATTGCGTTTATTTTTGTTATAAGAGCAGCTTTCATCACGTGAGATATACACAGGTGTATTTAGGCTGCCCAATTGATGTCCATATATTGCCCTGTGTTTAATTTCGATGCTGTTTACTTCAAATAAAAAGCCTACCGTTGTTTATACCATGAGACCAAAGCATACTTGTAAAAGTACTCCCAAATAGATGAAACGCACGCATCGCTTCAGTTGCTAGTCACTACGGAGTAAATTTATTTATTTATTTTATTTTATTCCTTCGCGTTCCAAGTGAAATATTGGGCTTGAAGCTCTGAGGCTCCAATAGCATTGGTGTTGTTTTTAAGGGTTAAGGCTGCTAATTTCACATACAGCTTCCCTTCTTTACCGGGTTTGCTGCCGACTAAGCGGGTTTTAAGAGTGCGTCCGCTAGGGGTTGTCCCCGAAACACGTGCATAGGTGAAAGGTACCCCGCCTCTGAACTACCGACCTAGTAAATAATTTTGCTTAATTTACAGGCCACATTTGCATTTATTAGGCATGAAATTCAACATTGTTTTCGATAATGTTTCTCTAATGACCTGAAGGTACGCATTAACTGAACCGTAGTGTGATACAGAGACGTAAGAAGCTCTGAACAGGCCATAAAATCTCAACAAGTAAAGTAAATTCCTATAGTTTTGCTACTTGAGACAATATTAAGTACAACTCCGATTACCGAAAGTGGAATGTTTTCCTGAATGAGTCCTTCACTAAAGTTTTACTGTAACATATTACTTTTGGTATGATTTTGCAGATACAGGAGGTCATAGAAAACACGTTCTCTTTGTTATTTATTTGAAGTAGTTCATTTAATTTGGAACTATCAATGAACTTTAATGCACACTCGTATACCACACTAGTAAGTATTCTCAAGGACTAAATAATCTGTTCAACGTGCTATTACAGACTTTTAAAATCATAGTTGTTACAGTTCTCTGTTGAAGAACTGCTGGAGGAAAATTTCATCTCTTATGTGGACTCTGCACATACTTCGATTCCAAAGAAAATGCATAATAAAATTCGAATGCGTCTTACCTTTCGTTAATGTGGAC
Source organism: Trichobilharzia regenti (assembly GCA_944472135.2). Taxonomy (NCBI): domain Eukaryota; kingdom Metazoa; phylum Platyhelminthes; class Trematoda; order Strigeidida; family Schistosomatidae; genus Trichobilharzia; species Trichobilharzia regenti. The sequence goes on from OX235263.1 coordinate 44,087,009, forward strand.
GATTATTCACTTAGTATTTTGGGTTACTCACAAGTGTAGCCCATTTTTGTCAGTAAAAATCGGATATTACATTACTTGTTCCTAGTCATGGGAACATTGTAACAGTATGTATTTAGCTTTCTCGATGGTATGAAATCCTAAATCACACAATTTCCCAGTAGATAAGTTCAATTACAGTGGCAAAGTTTCAAAAATCTTAATGACTTGATAAACTTATGGTAATTTTCTTCATTAAATGAATTATTTTCTCAATAAAATTAACCCTTTAATCGATGTAGTTATCGCTTGGTTATTGAATTACGTGTAATTTGTAATATGATACAAATGTCTTCAGTGAAGTTTATTATTTTATTAAGGGGAGATAGGAGGACGGAAATTGCCTGTTTAATTACTATAGGCTAGTGGAAATAACGGAAAGTCAGCATGCTTACTAGATCAACTTTGTCTTCCAGTTTTGCATTCTGTTAAAAGAATACTCATCATTTGTTGCAAGGTTCTTCGAGTTCTATACTTAATCCAAAGAAGCTAATTTGTTAACTTCAGTATGATGGCTGACTTCGGTACCAAATTCACCAAGGTATTAATTTCCTTTGTCGTCACTGTAACCCAGATCGCCCAATGGTCAACAAGTTGGCGTCGTAACCTAGAAGTCCAGGTTTTGATTCCTGAGGAGGGATTGTGGTGCGCACTGATGAAGAGTTCAGAACTGGGATGAAACAGTTGCCTAATGCCTCCGCTTTTACTGAGTCTGTGGTTTAATTGGAGAATGCTTGCCAGCCACTCACATAGTTCAGATTTGATTCCGGGCTGACTCACTCCCAAGCCTCGCCTACTTTACCAGCTGAAAGTAATCACAGAAAAGAGAGGAAGTTAGAAGTGAAGCTGGCTAACCCAACATGTAAACACGACACCACCACTGGATCTTCAAGAAGTTTGCAACCCCATTTTGCACTCAGAATGCCAAGAATGAAGAAATGCCGCTTAACATATTCTAGTAAAGGCTGCCAGTAACAAAGAATTTAATACGGTTTATGATACGGTAAAGATGGATCGGCTGTAGATTTCTTCTAAGAAATCCGGAGTGGTAATTGTAGTCGATTAATTGATCAAACATTTGAGAAAATTAATTAAATCCAAAACACAGGATTTGTCCAAATAAAGATATTATATCATGCATAAGATAATGAAATATAATACACATATCTCAAATTGTGAGGTATCCATGGCTAAATGCTTTCTAATGTTCAGTCACTATTCATCAATAAGAAAACATAGTCAGGCTGTGTCAAGGGCGATCCATGGTCAGATTAAACATCCCACGAATGTCAGACTAAATCTAAGAAGATTTGAATACACAATGTCCGAGAGAGAAGGGTATAAGAATGAAGCATACACAGCAGATACCGTTTTACTTTAAACGAGATTAACTTCAACAGAAAACAAGAGTTATGGTTATTGAATAATAATAAAAAACAGTTAAAATACACAATGTCATACTACTTACTAGTGATGAGTAGTATAAAGATGATAGCATGGGAAACAATAACAGAGGATAATTAAGAAAGGGATTAACATCACGTTTCTTTAAACTGCAGTCTTAGCATTTACTCTTTAGAACAAGAGATGTAAGTGAGCAATACTGTTCTTAATTAGATTTTATCAGGCTTAGCAGTATTATTATCATTACTAATTGTACAGTATATGTGCACAATCTTATCATCTTATTGGAAAATCACTATGATTGGTTTAAATTTGATATTTATTTGTAGAGTTATGTAAATTAGAGTTAAACCTGATGAGACCCAATTGAAAATGATGTTGTTCGCATACATTCGTTGTTCTAAACTTTTACTAAGGGAATATTGACTGTTTGGTAAATCCTTTGTGAATGAGAAGTCGATTTACTGGCTAAACTAAGGAGCCAGGATTAAAACTTCTGGGTAGTGCAGAAATTCACTTGCATGCAAACAGGCCTTAGGCATAACCAAGATGATTAAGAACACATGAGTCAGCGAAGACACCTCTTTTCATATCTTCACTCCAAAGGACCGACTTCACATTTGTGTTGAAATTCCGAATCTTCTTCCTTATGGTGAGTGTAGAAACAAGATTCAGGTTTCCATCACCAATGTCAAGTCGGTCCTTCTATACGGGTCAGAAACTTGGCGTGTAACGAAGAGAATTTCCAACAGATTCCAAACTTTCATTAATAGCCGGCTTCATTGACTGCCTCCATACTGAAGGTCAAGTGACCAGAAAGAATTAGTAACAAGAAACTGTGGGAACAAACCAAGAGTCGAGAGCCGATCGCTCAAGGGATATGTAGGAGAAAATGGCGATGGATCAGGCGTACGTTGAGGAGGTCATCAAATGATATCGCGTGCCAGACCATATCTCGAGTAAAGTTCAAATGGGAAGTAAGGAGTGGGTAGTCGGTGTGAGGGTGACATGGAGGAGGTCGTGTGAGGAAGAGATGAGAGAGCTTGGGCGATCATGGGCCCAGGTAAAGAGGATGGCAGAAAACAGAAGAAGGTGAAGATGTGTTGTTGAAGCCTTATGTTCCAATCGGGAACAATGGTAATAATAATAATAATACTCCAAAGCTATGCAGTTATTTAAGGGGTTTATGTATACAGCAGCAGAGTTCAGGGGTTATTATTGCTAGTCGGTAGCGAAAAATGTCAGTGTCTGAGCAATAAAGCCAGGATCTGAAGAACTGTAGACAATCTTACGTAATTATTGAAGGGGTCGACAACTAATCAGCTAACTGGTGAATAATCGCTTGGAAATAATCGAAAGGAGACAAGAGAACAACTGAGTGAAAAAGATTTACGAACATAGAATTAAAAACAAAACGGACTACATCGAGTTTATTATAAAACTATTTAGGAAGACTGAAATTGACATCAAGACCACGGTAGAAAAAGAGGTTGAATAAAACACTTATGAACACTAAGTTCAGGATTCTGCAAATAGATTGCTGAAGCTTTGAAAAGAGGAAGAAGATGTAGGCAAAATCCTTTTTGACGAATAGATCGTACTTTATATATGACTCTCAATGAAGTCGCTTCTAATACTGCGTGATAAGAAGTCACGATGTTTTCCAGAATTGAGCCGTCGACTGTTCTGATTCTCTGTGCTTAATTTCTTATGGTTGGTTTCATGTTTCGTGTTATTAACGTAATGATTTCAATCCCTAAGCGGGAAAGTGATAATAGAACTTTACAGTTCTAGACTGAGCATTCCACAGACAAGAGATTCCCTTTGATCACGAGTTTTACATGAGCATCATCCATCTATAATAAATAAATAAATAGAATATAATCATACAGCTAACGATAACTGATTAAAGCGAATGAATTCCCTAAAGAATTATGCAATAAATGAATTGTTTTAAGTAGTATTGAATTGACTTTTTATTTATTCAAGTAATGATATTTAATTTCCTTCTGGTTAAAATTATACATTCTCCCCTCCTTCTTTTTAGTTTTATTTCAAATAGATCAAGAACAAAAAGTTAGAAACTAAGTTAACTCACATGATTGACTTCAAGACTAACTTGGAGTTTCTGAATTCTCTGCAGAAAAATTATTCTTACATGATATATACTACTGGTTGGTAGAAGTAGGTATAAAGTACTAAACAATGGTATCAGCTAAATAAGTAGCGATGACTGACACATAAGACAAGCGTGGTACTGGAATATGGAGAGAATTAATCAGTTTTATGTTGGGATCAACTGAAAGCCATTTTAAAAAGCTTTCCTTTCATTAATTACATTCCAAGTGGTACATAGGACTTCAGTCATTTAAAGTTTCAGTAGTAGTTTCGTTTTTTTGTCGAGTGGAATCGTTAGCCTAACCTTCCCTCTTCAAAAGGTTTCCTAGCATTTAGATAAGATTTAAAGGTGTATCTGCTGGGAATCGAACCCGAACTTTGTGCGTGGTTGGCGAGCATTCGAACATTTATCTGTGCGACGGGAGAAACAAATCATTGCTATAGCTCAGATTGTGAGGTAGACATGTGCGATGGTGGAACAGAGGTTAGGACTCTCGTTGACCACGCACATATTCCGGGGTTCGATCTCCTGCCGACGCACAACTGATCTCAATGGTCAGTCTGCAAAATTTGGGCTACCGGTATCACATGCTGGAAATTCCATACTTGTACCAAAAATGTGGTATGGAATCAAGCTATAATAAAAAAACATAATCTAAGCAAAGCATTTAAAACTGTCATCATATTTGGTGGGCGAATTACAGATACTTAAAGTCTTTTAATTAACAAACAGAATGAGGTGCCGTTACGTATATACATCTGCAGTTTCTTCCCATTCTCACTTGTGCTGGGTTATCTGATCTCGATGGTTTGATTATGAAGCTGTATTAATTCATGCATGACGCTATACAGTGCTGATTGATTGATATGAGCAGTTTGGCACTAATGTCATCAACCAGTAGTGCTTCCTAGCCATAATGAATTGGTCTTGACACTGGAAGGCTATTTGGCTCGCTTTGGGTTGAACTCGTTAGCTGTATACCCATAGAACTAAATCAGTAATACATGAAATCAAATTGGTGGTTTGCAAACTACACAGTTCGGGCTAAAATTCCAACATAGTGCCCTTTGGAAAAGGAAATTATTCAGATCATAAAATATAATCCACTTGATACTGTATGTGACACTTATGAAAGCAAGAATAGGTGAATAATGTCCTGGACTGTGTAAGCTACAAATCACGAAATAATTCGGTTCCTTTCGCTGATTCAGACTGATTGTACAAATAAAAAGGTCGGACTTAAACAAGCGAAATGGCCCTCTGGTCTAGCTAAGAAGCATCACTGACTGACTTAAGTGGTGTTCAACTACTCATGGAGATCATCAGTAGTATATAGTATCATGTGTCTATCCTTATTTTGCTGATTGCCATTTATGGAATCAAGCAGATCCCACGTTGTGATCTGGACAGTTTTTGTTCCCAAAGGAAGCCGTGACGTAGTGTGTCTACTGCAAAGCGCGAATTAATTTGCACACTGCAAATTTAACCTTTGTCTTATCTGATCTTTTGCTTCTGAACCTAAATGATATTCATTTTGATGAATACCGAGACTCCTATGAAAAAATTGAGAATTATTCTGGTAACACTTTAAAAAAGGAAAACATTCAGTGTTATTCACTTGATTCACTTGGTTTAAGATCATAGATGACCTCATTCATTTCAAGTCTCGTAGTTTAACCCTGCCAAACTATCAACTATCTTACATGCACTATTGACGGGATAAATCTAAATTAATAAAGTGACATTCTGATACTAACTCACTTTAGTTCAATCCAGTAAAGAGCATTATTAATCGCTAGATATTTTCAGCAATTACAGGATAACAACTCTTGTTGATTAAGTTATGGCTTTTCTTGAAGGGATTTTGAGTAGCTTCAGTGTAGATTTCGTCGTGAACCAATGTCATTTATGAGATCATTGAAAACAGGGCAGCACTAGACATCTGTCTTTTTCTAGATAGATTGGCGCTATATCATGAATTAATAAAGTTAGAATTTCAATGGTCAATGAGTTCTGGCCCAAGTGGTTGGATAGTTAGAGAGCTTGCTGTCGTAAAATGTAGTCCTCTAGTTCTAGTCCTGTTCGGGTCTTAAGTATACAGTGCTGAAGCATCTCATTCTACGAAAAAACAGTCGTCTATGTGCTCCCGGGTCTTCAATGATCTTCAACTGACCTACATTGGAAATAACTCTTGTCTTGGTATAAGACATACTATGTATGTCAATAATATTGTCCAGATTACTGAAATGTTTCTGGAAAGTTTGAAATCCACTTTTTATCATAATGTCCGACTATTAGCTGGATAGCAGATGAAAATAGTACTGCAGGGAATATTTCATTTAACCCATTTTTGGCTTTAATACAACCATGACATATATTATACCCGATTAAATACAGTTTTTAGTCCGTAGCACATAAGTCTGGACAAAGATTAAGTCTCTTATAACTGTCATACGTTGATAACTTTTTAAAACTTATGCCAGCTAATGCTGTGAAATAATAACCTGTAGATTTGTTCTAAGAAGTCTGAAGCAATAATTGTGAGCAATCGTACCGTATTATATGTGAAGTAATAAATATAAGACAAAAACCTCAAATAGTCAGGTGTCTGTTGCTGAGTGACGCCAAATGCATATTCAGTGTGCGTCGCTAAGAAATAACAACAGTGATATATCGAGGGCAATCTGTGGACGGATTAAAAAGTGCTCGAATGTTTAGATAAGGAATAAGGGGATTAGAATGAACGAAGTTCAACAGAAAGTGGAATATAAATATAGTATGTAGAAGAGATGCCGTTTAACTATAAGAATACAATTACTATGGATCAAATTAAGTATAAATACATTAAAGGAGATAAACTTCAGTGGCGAAAAACAATTATGGTTACCGAGTAAGAATATAGTAAAGATATTTAAACTCATACTACTTACTAGTGATAGGTAGTTAAACACTTGGGAAACATTTAAATGTTGGTTTGCAGGGATTTGACTGGTTATAGAATTTCATCATGATCTGACATTGGTTAGAGGAACATTAGAAAACGAACTGGGAGTACTGGACAGCTGTTTCGTCTAGGACTTTCGTTTAGTTTAGGACTCTTCATCATTATGCACCCACAAGCCGAGATCGTAGACCATCAAGCCATTGGGACCCGATTCAATGGCCAGCCCATGAATTCCAACTTCTGCCAATTCACAATATTGCGCGATATTAGTTCATGATGAAATCCTAACGCTAATCAAATCCCTGATAACTTGAATATCAATCTGATCCTCAACCAGAGACTGGTCCTATTCAGGTAGATAGTTGCCTGGGTTCTAGTGTGAAGTCGTCACTAGTTAGGTACAGCAGCTCGGGTGTGAGGACAAATACTCACCACGGATGACATTCGCTAGTGGTTGCACCATATCGTGAATTGGCAGAAGTTGGGATTCATGGGCTGGTCATTGAATCGGGTCCCAGTGGCTTACCGTGTGACGCGAAGGTCCTGGGTTCAAACGCCGGTGGATGCGTACTGTGAGGAGTCCCAGACTGGGACGAAACAGCTGTCCAGTGCTCCCAGGTTTTCCAATGGTCCCCTGACCGATGTCAGTTCATGATGATTTTCGGAAACATGGGAAACAGTAACATAGGGTAGGTAAGAAAATAAAATAACAAATCTGTTAACGGTGTGAACTAGAAATCAAGACCTAACTAGGTGACATTTACCTCCCATATTAATCACCAGTCATTTTTACATAACACGTAACACGTGCGTCGGTGGAACAGTGGTTAGAACTCTCGCCGACCACACACATGGTCTGGGGTCCTATTCCCTGCCGACGCACAACCGATATCAATGGTCGGTCTACCAAATTTGGGCTACCGATATCACATGCTGGAAATTCCATAGTTGTACCAAAATATACGGTGGAATCAAGCTGTAATCGCCAAAAAATATATGGAATTATGAGAAGCAACTTATTAATACTTCATTTATATTCAGTGTCTATAGTAAATGCAAAGGCTGATGTTCAATACTAGTCAAAATACACTTGCAAGGAATGCATACCCAGAAAGTGGGATCTGACGAGCTCAAAAGTTTCATATATTTACAACATGAACAGAAAGAAATTCAGTGATCTCTCTCGCTTAATTGCCAGCATTCCACTTACTTTCTATTCGCTTTCTAAATTACTTGAGGTCATGAAAACACTTCGATCTTTAGTCAGATAAATAGAATACAGTCATGGCATACATGATTATCTTGTGTGACGTATAAATTATTCTTTTTCATTCCATTTGAAATGATGAAATTAACTGAAAAAAATTGTAAACAAACTGGAATCAATAAAGTAGCAGGGAAGTTTTAAACGAATTTTTGTAATCTACTTGAGATTTGAAAAGAGCGCGGTCGGTATTAAACTTTAAACAACAAGCATTTAATCTAATATAATTCAATTAAAGATGTTGATATCCATTTCTCAGATCAATGAAATAAGTGAGTTATGATGAAGTTTCATGTAAGTGGATAATCTATACTGGTGCTTTTATGACATCAGATTCTTTCTTTATTATTATAAAGGTTTTTGTATTTTCCAAATGAATGAAAAACAAAACGATATTGTTGTGTTTACTGACGTTTCGCTAGTTAATGCTGCTGCTAATAGCTTTATCAAAGTATTATTAAGCTATAATTTACAAAATCTCGGCTTAAATCTGACAACTTAACCATCGTTCCTCAGCATAGGGTCATTTTCGCGTTGTCAAGTTGGCCAATCGGTAAGGATAACAAAGCCAGGTGTAGACTGTTGGATTTGATAAGTGTGTAAAACTGTAAAAGCAACGTATATTTACATAATGAAATTGCTTACCACATCTGTGTTGATTTTTTTCATTTGATAGGAGAGGAGGCTGTTGTAAGCAGGTCAAATTCTGTTTTATTCCATCATTCCTATTCCGACAATTTGGATTCCACTTGATGTGAAGTGCTTCTGATATTAGACGTTCTTAGATGTGATTTCTGAAATTTTTCTGAATTATTTCAATATTGTCAAAATCAATTTTGTGGCCTAATTCTATAGCATGTAGACAAGCTATGGTTGATGATTTTTCAAGCTTTCCTAGTTCAACTGGATTTCTCGGTGGTCGGACAGATGCTCTACTGTGTTTATTTCTTCTGGTTTTGATTTCTCACTGGCGATGTTTGTCCGATGTATATTGAACCACACTCCAAGCATTTTATTTTATAGACATGAACCAGTTAGGTAATCCTTAGAGAGTGGGTCTTTTATATAGACAAGTTTGCTTAGTAGTGTGTGGTGCTTTGAAGAAAACTCGGATGTTGTACTTATGGAGTAATCTTCTGACATCGCCTGACGTCTCTGCTCTATATGGAATGACAACTCTTGAGGCGCATGTTTTCAGGATACGTTTTCGACCATATTAAATATCAGTGTTGACTTTTTGATGAAGTTCTTTGGGTAGTTATTTTTCTTGAGAGTCTCAGCAATGTTTATTGTTTCTTCTTCTTTTTCTTTTCATCCGTTAACATCGAAGAATGTGCTCATCTAGGAAGACTTGAAACAACTGATACTTTTGCGCTGACTGGGTGTTGTTACAAGAATTAAAAATGTCAACAAGGCACCATATAATTCTTGGATTCTAAATATTTTCTTTTTAGTGAGCAGTTCAAATTCGCGTTGTACATTTTTGTTGCTGTTCTTAGTAGAGTCAGATCACGCTTTTGTTAGGTACCCAACTCAAAGTAGATGTAAATAAATCAGCGTAGATAAAAGCATAACCTGAAGACACTTTCTTCCTTAGATTCATAACATTGAAAACATGGTTTGATTTTACTGGATCACACTACTGAGTGAGTAGTGATCCTGTGGAGATTTCACGTCTTTGGAATTCGGACTTCCAAGCGAACGTACCGCAAAGTACTGCCTTTTAATATAACATTCTGAATTAGGATGTTTTGATCATAAGTATTCATAATTAACTCAAGTGTCTGAATACTTTTCAGCTGAATGCCATTCTCATTCTAGTTTGGGACTCTTCATCCGTACAGAACTTTGTACCAACCTGTCTGGCTAGGATCCAGTAGCTTCAGATTGTGAAATAATCATGTCGCCGTTAAGCCGCTCCACAAATAGACACAACCAAACCGCTTCTCCTCTAGTAGCTACCTTTATCTTATCAAATTTGATACATTTACGTCCTTAATGTTGTTGGTTGTTACACAATTTCTTCCTGTCATTTAAAACCACTTAGGAGCAATCGTGTCGATAATGTAACATTCCTACAACCCAGTAATAGACTGTTATACCCTTTAGTAAAGATAAATACGATTTAACAGCCTTCAGAGATGATTTTGTTGATTCAGAAAATCTCCTTCGCTGAATTGGCTTTTTAGTTTTCGAATAGACTGAAAAGTCGTTACACCAATCTGAGTTCAGTTTCAACTCTGGAACTCAGACTGATGTAATCATGCTAACCCTTTATCAGGGGTTAATGAAAGTAATTTCTAACTATTGATATCAATAAGTAATATAAATGTATCGTTGTGAATTTTCGTCACACATAGAGTAAAATGTTTATGGAAAATAGTTAAATGTTTGTACTACTTGAAATGTTGTAACACTAGAACATGAATGATGCCATCAAAGGCAATTTTATGCCAGATTAGTTTGGAAATGACTTCAGAAAAAGGCTTCTAAATTAGCAGGTCAGAGTTCTATTAGTTGAAGTTGTTTCACTTACAGTTAGACCATAATAATAACATCTTTATTCTAAAGAGTATTTGTAAAATGTCCAGAATTTTCAGAGGAGATTATTGCATGATATTTTCCCTTCATACAATATCTTCAAGTAAAATATCAATCGATAGTATACCCTTCCTATGACACAATGGTGTCTGAGCTGAAGTACAAACCATTCCACTGTGATATATCTGCTTTGTCTCCTTCAACAAATTCATGATATCTAGTTTAAAGCCAGTTGTAAGATGTTCAGAAGTATATTTTGATACACAAGGACACAACTAAATGACAGTTATCTCATGTACTGGGACATGTTGCTAACAAGTTTAGTAGAAACTTGCGAATCATAATCTTGTAAACATTTTAAATGCACACAAAAGTGGATAATACCAACAGAGGTCATATCTCAGTCGATTAAAACAAACCAAATGAGAGATAATATATGCAATAGAGAGATGGAAGTTTTTGGTAGTCAAAGTTTTAAGCAGGCCGTATAAAGCTAAAGTTAATTTCTGCACTGTGAAAGGCAAAGATCTTTTATGGATAAGATCTCATTTTGATAAATCACACAGTGTTGTTAGACAGTAATATTAACTGATGACGTTTCGAGCACAAATTACTGCTCACAACCATATTTTTTTTTATTTTTGATTTACAGCTTGATTCCACACTGTATTTTTGGTACAAGTAGGGAATTTTCAGCATGGATATCGGTAGCCCAAATTTTGCAGGCCAACTATAGATATCAGGTGTGCGCCGGCGTGGGCTCGAACCCCGGACCATGTGCATGGTCGGCGGGAGTCCTAACCACTGTGCCACCGACGTCACTCACACATCTTTCTGCTTCATTTATATACATGAGTGAAAATTGATGAATAGACTTTTGAATCAAAGTCAATATAAGATAGTGTACATTCAGAAATAATAATATGAGTGTTATGGATCAAATACAGTCAGACAGGAAACAAGATGAGTGTTTTTATAGTCAAAATAAGTAACTTGTTGGAATGCTACAGTGTATGTGAATTGAAAAAGAATTTTAAGATTATTTGTTATCCTCCTCTGATTTGACTGGTGGTAATAATATCTTTCATGCATATCTCCGATATTTGCGTTCACTCATTTCTGTTGCATGTTGACTCTGTCCCACCTACACCATTGTGTGGTTGTGTGTTAATGTATGCATTGCTCTTGCTGAGTGTTTTTCTATATTACTTATCTTTATGGGATCAATCATTCTAACCTTAGCTAAATTCGTATGTCCTGATAAGCTCACTACTTCTGATCTACGCGTTTGACCTATGTAGTTGACTTAACTCACAGTCATTGCAGGGTATCTTGTAAGTTATATTATTTTGTTTTAACTGGGTCCACCGGATCGTTTAGCCTGCAGAGCTTGTCTCTGAGTGAGTTTGTAGGCTTGTGTGTGTGCATGATTTATCAAAATGAAATCTTATCCATAATGGAGTTATACTCTACCACAGTGCCCAAGTTTTATACTTATATCAATAAAGATTTTTTATCAGAAAATCCCCGGCATCACCTAGGGCATTGACTTCAATAAACGTAAAAATAAATTTTTGAAAAATTCAGAGAGGCAACATCCATATTGAATACATGCCTGTTGTCTGAAGTTGCCGCGCTTTTTTCAGACTTTGGAATTGATCCACATCTAATATTCATCAGTGGTATACTCCGCCAGAGATTTCCTTATACTGTGGTGAAAAATTATGGCATGTTGGACTCATCAAGTCGGATGTGGAAATAATTAATCAAACAAAACACGATGGTGTTTAGGCTTACCTACCGGGGATAAAAAGATAGGAAATAGGTATTGCTGAACTGATGAGTAGCAATAGGTCTGTCTTGTAATCCCAGCTAACTAGGCCCATTATTTGAGGTTTCGGTAAGGAAACGCTGAGAATCCAGAAACAAACATAAGACAGCTGCTCAGCTCTCCTACAACTTCAGTGGTTCTAGTTTACAGCAAAATCTGCTTACATACCACATTTCACTAAACATTTAATGAATTTTCCGCAGATATTTTCCATTTTATAAGTCAGAAATAAAAATAAACAAAGACTGACAAACCACTAAAAGGATTCATTTTATTTCCTGGATTTGAAAGGACGATATGCAATTTGAGATGGATTTGATTATACAAACTAAGTTGCTTTGAAAGCTTCACTTATTTATTTTTTTATTTTTTATTTACAGCTTGATTCCATACTGTATTTTTGGTACAAGTAGGGAATTTTCAGCATGGATATCGGTAGCCCAAATTTTGCAGGCCGACCATAGATATCAGGTGAGACCGGCGTGGGCTCGAACCCCGGACCATGTGCATGGTCGGCGAGAGTCCTAACCACTGTGCCACTGACGCAGTATGTGCAATAAAAGATTCAGACTGGCAGGAAGAGGCCAAAACTTGAAATCTACATTTCAAGTCAATGGCTACAAGAGTAGAAGTGTTTACTCCTCAAATCTGGATTTAGTTTACATTGTGATCTTGAAATAACCTCATTGGACAACCTTTTGTCCTTTTGTTTGACCTTCAACCATTTGGCAGCCAATCAGAGCAGTTTACTGTCCTCTGACCTGGTCGACTTTTAATGTGGTCAACAATGTATGCATATGATGCATTTTTCTCTGATATAAATGTCCTTTACCAAGTCTCTTATCTTCTTCCGTTAGTGATAGAACACAGTGATAAAGTGTTAAAAATGAAATACTTAGGATACTCACTTTTTATCTACTGAAATGACGGCCAGAATATGTAATGAAAATGACGCAACGCTAGTCTTGGATATATTGAAAATTATATTAAACTCAATAGGAAGTAAAAGCCATCTATATAGAGGAAGTTAGGAAGTTCTTTCAATGTTATGATGAAATTTCACACGATAGATTGTGTTAGAAACTTCATCCAGTTAGTAATACTGTATTACTGTGTGCTATGTCAAATAAACAAACCTAGACGAACCTAAGTTGCATCACATTGCTCACGTTTTACACTTGAATGTCAATACTCTAAAAAGTGAAGCTTTAGTATATGTGTAAAACTTGGGCACTGTATCAGTAAGTAATTCCATATTAGTTTGTTTATTAGATGTATCACACAGTGAAACAATATCATTTACTGGATGACGTTTCGAACAAAATTTATTGTTCATAATCCTATCAATTATAATCACACGACTTCAAAATTCGAGTTTTATAGTTTTCTTTGTCCCCTCCTATTTGGCGTCGTAGGGGTAGTAGAATTTTCCAGATATCTTGGTGGACAGGTGTTGAATCATTCCTATTACACGTATTTGCAGTTGATTCGATAAACAAAGCTTCTATTATCAATCTCTCCCTCTACCCTGTTGTTACATTAAATTTTGAACTGTCATCCTATCCCATCCTATTTTATGGTTGTGTGTAACTGCATGCAGTGAGTTCTCTGGCTGAACTATTCTCTAAATTTCTTATGTGATTCTGGTCAACCAATCTAGATTTTGCTAGGTTTTTATATTTGGCTAGTGTGACTGCCCCTGTTCTACTAGTCTGACCTATGTATTTGACCTGACAATCATTGCAGGCAGGATATTAGATAAACTAAATTGTTTTGTTTTAAAGGCTCCACAGGATTGATCCTTTAACCGACAAAGCTTGTTTCTAAATGAGTTTGTGGTTGGTTTGAATGGCAGCCACTATTATTCCCTGCCTTGTTAAGAATTCTGCGAATGGTTTCCGAGGTTCCTTCTTGTATGGAATTATTGTTGATGATTTAGATTTCTTATTCTTGGTGTTGTCTTGCGCATATTTGACATGCATGTCGTCATTAATATTATTATTATCACTATCACTACTATCATTATTTATTTTATTTTTACATTTTCCTACATATTTCTTGATTAATTTATCCTGATAATAATTAAGTTTCAAGGCTTCTCTTATATGTGCCAATTCCTGTCTTATGTTTTCCTTGGTACTATTTAGTATTTTGTGCTCTGTCATTTAAACATTTCACCAATCCTATTTTCACTGGTATAGGATGGGATGATCGGAAGTCCAAATATCTGTTTGAGTGTGTGGATGTCCTGTAAACACACACTAGTGTCTTTAACTTCCCATCTTCTTTCCTTTTTACGCTGCAATCTAACACTGGAAGCTCCCCTTCCTGACTTTCCAATTCATTGAATTGCCTCCACCTTTGAGTCAATGTGTTCGAATAATCTATCTATACCTTGTGTTCTAAGTACAGTGAATGTGTCCTCTACATACCTCTACCATACTTTTGGGGTAGGGATGAATGTCTCAATCGCTACGTTTTCTCACCTTTCCATGAATATATCTGCCACGACCGGGGATATTGGTGATCTCATGGCAACCCACTCAGTTTGTTTGTATATTTTCCCTTGGAACTTAAATACTGTGGAAGCCAGGTATAGCTGCACTCCCAGCATTATGTCCTCAAATGAAACTTTCGTCCTAACTTCGAGTTCTTGGTCAGAAATGGATTCGTGTCTGACTGCCTCAATAGCCATATTTATTGGTATACGTGTATGTAAACTGACAATGTCAAAACTAACCGTTTTCTCTTTATTATCTTATTTTAAATTATCTAATCTATGTTTTAGTTCATAAGAATTTGTTAGTCTAGATTTTGAGTGGGTTTTAAGTAGATTTACGCCTTAGCATCGATAGAGCGTACGTCAACCACACACTTTGTCTGGGGTTCAATCCTTGGCCGACGCAATCCTATACCTCGTTAAGCTGCTGGTAAGGCCAATAAAGGAGAAAGGTTGGGAATGAGGCTAGTAACCCCCTACTGCTACCGATACATCAAAGCTCTCGCTCGAAGTCCTATGTTCCACTCCGAACACAAAAAAATGAAATTTTTTTAAGTCTTAAGAAAATGTCTTTTTCGCGAAACTAAAAACAATCCAGTCTAAAAATGTGAGAGAGTGTTATAATTCAGTGAGAGGAAGGTGAAGACAGACTTACACTTAAACGCCTGTTATGATATTATCAGTCCACCTGACTGGAACGAAAATCGTATGCTGACGCTGAGTCAGTAATGTGGTAGTAGTCATCACAAAATAATATCCATCAGAAATCTCTTGTAACAGTACTGGCAGAAAATAGACCCAAATTTTACTCTCAATAAGGAATTAACTCAACTGAATAAGCAGAGAGTTTAAGAAATGGATAACTATGAATCGAATACAGCAATGCCTGTACTGACAAATACTCGTGCTGTTAATCTTGCATAGAAGAAATAAGTGAGAACAAGCGATAAGCTCACCGTGAGTATAGTTTACGCTTGTACCTTACAACAGCATTTATTAAAAACATCGGCGTTAAAGAGAAGTATGAAGCTCCTTCAAATTTACCTTTTTTAAAATCAGAATTGAATGCAGACCATCTATTGCTCTTCTAATAACTATCTGCATGCCAAACGCAACAGTTTCTCCCCAATATTCTCTAGTAGAATGTCATCTACACTTCAGTTATAACAGATTTTACGTGTATCTGTGGGAGAAGTTACATTGAGAGAACAGGAGGGAGGGCACACTCCAATTTTCTGAATATGTACCGAAAAGCCTACACCTCAAGGGAACAAACACCTACAATAGTGACATTACCAGGCATCTCCTTGAGACGGGTCATGAGATGGAAATCACGAAATCCTTTATAATTATCAATAGACAAGAAAAATCCAATTCTACGCTTGTTTGCCGAAGAAATCTCTATCAAACGCCTGAAACCCGATTTATGTGTTCATTCTTTCCTTGCTCTGTAACTTGATGCCTTTATTCTTCTTTATTTGATTGCGTAATTTCTGGCTTTGACCTCACCCCCCCCCTATGACACACTGTAATTTTGCTTGTCTCTTGTTTCCATGATTTGAGTTGAACTCAGTTTATTAGTCACCCATCATATTACTCACCTCTTGCCTTTATTACGTAACTCCTTCACCATTGTATGCATACATTTACTTTGTTTAAACTTGAACTCCTTGTGTAAAACTATATAAGCGCAATCCTCTGAGCACTGTTCTTTAAGTTAAGAACTTCCTGCCAACTGACACCACGTAGAATTTGCAAGTATGTTAAAACTTCTCTGTACATAAACTTAATAATTTATTTAGGCTGTATGCAGCTGATGAGAAGCCAACGAAATAAATGATGCTACCATATTATTCTGTACAAACCACTGTTGTTCATGCTTTATTCATATTCAGAAAAGGAAATAAATGTTTGAAAAATGAGATTGTAGATAATTATTTTCAGTGTTATCTGGATATATTAATATCAAACGCTTGGGAAGGAAGACTTGAGATGAATGTTGGAAGTAATACTCTCTTGTCACTCCTATAGTCTCCAGCTTCTTAAAGGATAAAGTCATCTTAACAACTGATTCTTTGTATGCATGCACATATATTCACACCTTCTTGGGATGTAACGTATTTAAGGCTTTTGGTACGACCTTTGACCGATAGGGTCCAGCCCCCCTATACCCCAACGTATAGGTGTAACCCTGACTGTATATGAATTATTGAAACCATTAATGTTGTCACATGACTGTGAACGTATTCTCGTCAGATCTCATTTATACTACAAAAATAAATCTTCCATAGGTCATATGTTACTGTGATCCTCGCCTTGTCAAACCTATTCCTATCACCTTTACTCAATTAAGAAAATGTCCCATCATTAGTGTTTCAATATATTACCTAATTACATCCAATTTTATTGAATATACTGGCAAAATAAGCAGCTTCACACCCAAAGTGAAGAAGCCATATGCAATGTCATCATTCATATAGCTGCACATATTAGCTAGTGACAATGCTCGAGTTAAATCTAACAAATAAGACGATAGAACGTGTTAGAATAAAGACTTCACCAAAGATTCCTCCCAGTTGACATCAATAGTATGCTTAGTAACCACGCCTAATTTTCACACTCATCCTGACTCCTAAGCTAATTTACTTATGACAGATATTGCTGTTACTCGTTGAAAAGTAATTTCTGTCGGCTGCCGTAGAGCTTTCGTGATAGACTCAGTGATGAACTCAGAGTCTATTTGCTAAACCATATGTCCATATCTTTTCACATACATTGTTTATGTAAACTCCAGGAGCATTATAACACTCAAACTATGCTCACTGGGAGGTATCTATGGTAATAATAGCTCATAAAAATTATTCTTCAAAACCCAGTATTTTATTAAATTCTCGTGTGTTATTTTAGCTGTAATTGACAGAGGTGTTGAAGACAACCAACCGACAACAGTAGGAATCAATCAGGATAAGGTCACCTGTTTCGTTTATCTAGGCAGAATCGTTTCAACTACAGGCAGAACAGATGGGAATGTCAAAGTCATTCAGGATCGGAAAAGCACAATACGCTTCCATTACTCTGAGTCAGTGTGGAACTCTGCTGCATTCAGCCTAAAGAATAAAATTCGAATTTTATTCACCACTGTCAAATCACTGTTTCAGAGACTTAGCTCTCGGGCCACGAAAAGCATTTCCGATGGGCTGCTGCAGACTTTTATCAGCAACTACCTTCACTGCCTTAGTACTGAAGATCATATGGTCAGCCGAAAATTATAAGCAACAGGGAATTCTGAGAACAAACAAACCAAGAAATTATTACCCAACAAATATATCAGAGAAAATGGGGATGGATTGGACACGCATTGAGAAAACAGTCAAAAGACATCATTTGTAAGATTGTCGCTCAAGTGACACACCAATGGGAAACGACGAGTTAGACGCGAGTCCGTGTGTGAAATGGAGGAGGTCACTTCAGCAGGAGATGACAGCCTATGAGTAATCATGGAGCCAGCTGGATACACATTCAGAGAACAGGATGAAATAGAGATGTTCTACTGTGGTCTTATGTTCCTCTCAGAACCCAAGAGAATAATAATGATAATAATTCCTACAGTTTTGGTAGGGTCACACAAAAGAAATTCGTTTATTCTTTGGAGATAAACTAAATAGAGTTAGCAAAGTGTACTAATGAAGTGGTCTTAGAAACTAAAGCATTTAAAGCGCTAAAAAGTAACATTATGTTTTGACTATGAGTCTGATTACTCATTGATTAGTAATAATGATTTATCAGGGATATCATTCATGACCCCTTTTATTTTTTTAGCGATACCTTAAGGATTACTTATCTACAATGAAAGACTGATAGATAAACTTAAGACAACAATGTGAACTCTACAAAGGTTAATTTATCCATCCATTGACTGACTAATACATGCATACACTGGAGATATCTAAAGTTCAGAATCAAATTATCAGTGAACATTATTTTCTGGTAGATTTAGTCTACAGATAGATATTGACATTATTACTAATATTATTAATTTATTCTTTCCATTATTCTTCTTTCTGAGTTGTTCTAAATTGAAGGGAAAAAAAGACCGAGAACAAGTTTTTAAATATTTTGCTAAAATTTTAAGTTAGATGATCAGAATACAAGAAAGAGAGAGCTGTATTACCTAGCAATATTCATTCTAAACTGAATCAAGCCTCTTTCTTTCTATTTCTTTAGCCGTAGTCGTTGAAAAAAATACTCCTTCCTAAGTGAATAGCGTTAATTTCAAAACAAGGTAGAAATGTAAAGAATGTAGGAATTACTGATATCTGCTTGGTCACCTTGTGTTCCTACTGAAAGAAGACGTCAGCTTCAGTTGCTTCAGAAGTCAGATTATGTTCAACACTGTAAAGTGCTTAGCGGCAGCAGCCATCATGTATATAACAAGTGTCATCTGATACTTTGGTTTTTTTGGAAATTTCGACATGTTGGTTTTACTCGACTGCAGTGACTAAGCCCTCTTAAAATTTAGTTCAATTTTAACAGAAAAATACAAGAGTATTCGGTATTGTGCTTCTTTGTCATCCTTTCATGTTTTCCACGTTCTTTCACAAGAATCGTTAATTTCTGCTGCTCGCCATCACTCCGTTATTCGGTATTCTTGCAGATGATACAATTATTTAGACTTGTATCTATCTACTTATAAAGCTTATCAGTAGCACACCCCCACCATTAGCTTGTATCTCATTTTATTTAAAGCTCCTCAGTTGAGTGTTTTTATAGGCGAGTGAAACAACCTTACTAAAACAAACATAAGGAAATCGTTAGGATAAACAAATAAGATGACATGAACTCATAAATATCAACAAAATTTCTAAAATGAACAACCCAAACACAAGAGAATGAATACTGTAATTTGACAGCATCGAACCGTGTATTAAGACAATAAATAAGCGAAGATCTTAAGGGCTGGAATTCATAGTGGAATTCTGTTGATTTTAAAATTAACTGAATCACTGTAGGTAGAAAAGTTAATAAATGAAACTTTGTCTGGAAACAACAGTATGCTGTCTTTAGAAAGTTAGGAAAGATGAAAATCATTCATCAGGCTGTTTGAATTTACCATGAGCATAACAAACAATATAGACAAATACATCAGGTGAAATCAGTCAATCCTGCAAACCATCACTTAAAAAGTGATTTAACAGACATTAGTGACATTTAATGGAATGAAATTCCTAGACCAATGGATTCCAACAAGTTGGCTGTGAGGACAGATATTTACAAGTAACAACAGTTGACTGCAGTGCTATAAATCACCAACTGTCTGAAGTTAAGATTCGTGGACCACTAAATTCCGTTCCAATGGTTAAGTGGTCAACAGAATCACCTCACAAGCTTAAGGTCCTGGGTTTGACCCCCCCCTATGAGGACATGGGTGCGTACTGCTGAATAGACCCTAGCGAGGACGAACCAGCTGTTCAGCCCTTCCTAGCTTGCATTAGCTATCTGCCTGATGTTAATTCGTGATCTGGCTTGGAAGCAATCAAATCAAGTAAAAACTGGGGGCTTCAAAACATGATCCATCTAGAATCTGACACACGAAACTTATCTTAACTGTACTCAATAGTTGCGTTTTTACTCGTTATCTTCGATACTGAAGCGTTGTTCACATTCCACCTTAGTATTCACAAATGTAGATCAACAACCTGTATCACGCCAATCTCATACTCATAAATTTAGCATCATTTAAAGTGTCAAATATGTCAAATACTGTAGTTAATTAATTTGATTTGCAGAATTAATCGTGAAATAATTCAATAGGTATCTTTTCTTCCTAACTGTACATTTTCCAAGTATTTCGTATGAATATATGTATCAAAGTTGACAGTGAAATCGTAGATGGTATGAACATTTCAACTCGTTGAAATGAACTAGTATGAGCAAGGTTTTTCTGAGCCAACTTATAAACCAGCGAATTGTTCATCCAGTAATTACTAAGCAGAGAAGAGTGGTATCCGTAGTCTACATATAGGCATACCAGGCTACAGAACACTTCATGTGAATTTCGCTCACTGTCTTACACATATCTACTGTATGGTAATTGAATTAGGTTTTCACTCATTCTTTCTTGTGTAGTTCCTCAACTAGTTGGACCGAGAAGCCAATTTACATGATCCTGGTTTATTGATATATACTTTTACAGACATACCATAGTTTAATTATATCAGTTTATTTCTGTATGAAATCCATAATCCGGTCGTTAGAATTTTGATGCGATCTGTGTCTCTGGTATAAATTCCTACATTTTGTTCTGTCCAAAAACAAAACTTCATTCTCTTTGCGGAAAAGTCCTAAAACTACTGCAAAACTGGCAGTATGTAATGATATTTTATTCTGAAATAAAGTCTCCTGCAGGTTTTTTTTAGTATAATGTTCTGATGCAGAAATAATCAATAAATTTCCTTTATCAAATGATGTTTTGTAGGGAATTCATTGATTTCAAGTCAGACTTCATCTCGAACTAACGCCACTTAGAGAAGTAGTGGAAATAGAGGAGTATTTGACGGGTGTTCCATCTTCGTTTGAGACTCTTCAGTAGTATTCACTCATGACTCCACGTAAAGGATTGAACCCAGTATCCTCGGGTGAGAATTTCATCATTCAGTCACCGGGAAGGAATCCAGTCGTTCATAAATCCTAACTTCTAAAAATCACCAGTATATGGTAACAACGCCAATTAGTATCATCGGTGATTATGGGTCCACAGACTCAATTTAATGCTCCTTACTGGTCGGCATACTTCATTAGGACTGAAGAAGCTCAATCCAGTAGTCAGTCGCTAATTATCAGTGGAATTAAGTTTAATTATTAATTTGTATGCATCCAACTGACTTCAATTCCAATCCCCTATATGGGTTCATTGGTGCCCACCGCTGAAGGGTCCCAAACTGGGAGGAAACAGTCGGACAATACACCTTGGTTCTCAGTGCTTAAAGCCTATTTTTACTCAGCTTGTTATATTTCTACATCAGTTAGTCATATTGTTTACAAATGACGAGTTCAGTGAAGATACTACTGATATCACTTAGTTCGAATCTGTTGACACACAGTTTGCTATGCATAATCTGTGAATGTATGCATATTTTGTTTCTGTTTTCTAAGTGAAGAAAACCATAATTTTCGCTTTATGACAGTTTTTTAACACATTTTATTGCCATCAACTGTTGATATATGCATATATATATATATATGTATATATTCAATTACTGATCTTAGATAAGAAGAGAGTAATCGCGGTATGATGATCCATAATCACAAAGGAAACGAAATATCCCACTCTCTATGCATATCACTGTTTTCCATCTGTCTCTATGACTATCACTACTCCTCCTACTCCTACTCTTACTCTTACTCTATTACCGTTACTATGGGTATCACTACTAGTAACGTAAATAATCATAATCTCCTACTCACTTCTCTGTCAACAAGCAGTACATTCATTTTATACCAAATTTTGAGGAAAAATTAGACAGACAGAGAAAATTATGCAGTAATAATAAAACTAGTACACTTTTGTCATCAGAGTTGATCTTATATGAAGCAAAAAAAGCCAAAAACCAAACGAGCAGCAAATAAATTTTAGTTGATAAATCATAATCATGGTGAACAACAACAACAAAAAATTTGAAGTTAACTCTCCTTCTTCTGTTTCATTCCCCCCCACCCTCCGTATTTTGTCTCCCACTCCCTCGTTGATTCTCTTATCTTTTCCTCACTGGTAAAGTATTCCTGATTCGTCTAGCTCCCCCGCCCCCATTGCTCACCCAACGTCCCCTGCATTCATCCACCCATCCATCCACTTGTTTATTTTATTTTGAACTTTACTGCATATTGGATGAAAACACGCTAACCTGATGTTAATCAAACTGTGTTGTGTTTTTGTCTTTCTTTAAATTCCATTTATTCTTTTGGTTTTTTTTATTTATTTATTTGAAAACCATAAATTGTTTCTTATTCGCTTTTCTCTCTTTCTTTTATTTTCTTGCATTCTTTTCAATAATTAGACTAAAAACTAAAAGGAAAACTTTGAGGTAAATTTGAAATATGCGAATAAAAAAAGGATTAAATAAGTAGTATATGTCTCTGGGGGGGGATTGTATGTGTGTGTGTGTGTGCGTACGTTTACAAAGGGTGGATGCATTAACTATTATTTTTCAATCTTATAACTGACATATGAATAGCAGTCATTTCAACACGAGTATTATAATATTAAAAGTATTACGTGTATGCATTTGTGAGGATATATACATATATATTATATGCATATATAAGTGAGTATGACTAGAATGATGCCTTATTTGCGTGTGAAATAACGCTGATTTTAGACAAGAAATCTTCCGCATATGGTGAGAACAGATTTCTTTCTTTTTAAGAAATTTTAGAACACTTTACGAATTTAGATAAGTTGAATAAGAGTATTATTGTGATATTACTATTATTATTATTATTGTTAATAGTAGTATTCCCTTAGGTTCCCAAAGCTTGGACGTAAAGGGAAAGAAAATGATGTCAGTGGATATAGCATCATTATATGCCAACATCGTATTGCTCTAAACAGTCAAATACCTTTGTGACCAACTGACAGAACGAAAGATAGATGTGAAAATCCCACCGGAAATGCACGATGAATGTTCAGTTAATGTTCAACAATGATTCTTATAGACAAGTTGATTGTGTTGAAATAAGCTCACCTTTGGCCTCAGTACTGGAGTATATTTTCCTGATAAAGTCAATTAGCTGATGGTAACTAGCAATGGAATTCAAGATGCTCATTTCGTCCTATTTGGAACTCCCCAATGAGTGCTGGTGTCTCCGCTTAGGCTGGAAACCAACGCCCATAGTCTCAAACGTCAAAGAGTTATCCACTAGACCACTTGGGCCACGAGAACTACCTCTTATGCAACGGGTCTTATTAATTATTGATATCAATTTAGATTTTCCTGACAAAGCTTGAAAATGGTTTACTCAAAGACATAACTAAGGGGATTGACTATTATTGTCGATATGTAGATAATACCTTCATCGTTTGTGATAGAAATCTTAATAAACAAAAGCTTCTGAATACTGTCAGTAATGTTCATCCAACTGATCAGTTTACATGTGAGGAAGAAGAAAATAGCAGTACACCTTTTCTAGATGTCCTCCTAACCAAGAAGATAAACGGATATATGCGTAGGAACCTAGTTAAGACAAAGACTTACGCGGACCAGTACATTCATTTTCATAGCTTCACACTGATTCAATACATAAGGAACTTAATTCATTGTCTCACTTAGAGAATAAAACACATATGTTCAGAGAAATGCATTCAGGAAGAAATGTGCAAACTGGAACTTACACTACAAGAAAATGGATATCCAGAAAACTTCCTAAAAAAGTATATGTTGATACCGAGAGATAAGGTAACGATCTAAAATGTCGACATAATAGGACAGTGGAGAAAATATTTCCTTCAGTTAAACTAGTACTCAGCTTCTCAACTAAACCAGTACTCATACAACTAGTCAAGGATAAATTACCAAAGATGGCCCCATCAATGTGCATCTATGAATTCAACTGCTCAGGTGGAGCCAGTTACATTGGCTGTACGCTGAGGGCTTTATCAACCTCTCCAGATTACTAGCCTGCTAGGCTACTAGCTTACTAGTTTTCTAGCCGGTCCCGAGCCCGGGTAAAGAGGGAGGGTTGGGGCGTGGTGCTAGCAACTCCACCCCTGTAAAACAACCAAATCGCTACAGAAACTTCAACGAATAAATATATTAAAAATTCTAAAAACATAAGCAATAGCCTTATTTTTCGCTGGAATCGGAGAAGTGAAATGACGCAGGCTGGTGAAAGCCTTCGGGAAGCCAGTCAGCCGATGTGCCTTCTTTCGATGAAAGCAAAAGTAAGGATGGGTACCTGGAATGTTCGTACAATGTACGAAACTGGAAAGGCTGCCCAGATAGCCGCTGAAATGAGAAGGTACAGAATAGAAGTGTTGGGAATCTGCGAAAGCAGATGGAACGGAACTGGAAGGTGCCAACTACCTACTGGAGAGACAGTAATTTTTCCGGCCACCCAGAGGACAACCACGAGCACACCGAGGGAGTGGCCATCATGATGTCACCAACAGCAGCCAAAGCTCTCATGCAGTGGGAACCAATCTCCTCCAGGATAATGACAGCCAGGTTCAACTCAAAAGGAAGGAAAGTTACAGTCATTCAATGCTATGCGCCTACAAACGTCTCAGAACAAGAGAAGAAGGAGGCGTTCTACAGACAACTACAAGCAATAATGGACAACGTCCCAAATGGCGATATCAAAATCCTGATGGGCGACATGAATGCGAAGCTGGGAGGAGACAACACAGGAAGAGAACTCACCATGGGTCGTGAGGCCCTCGGTGAAATGAACGACAATGGTGAACTCTTCTCAGACTTCTGCGCCTTCAATGATTTGGTGATTGGCGGTAGTGTGTTCAAACACAAGGATATACACAAGACGACATGGATTTCACCAGATGGAAACACCAAGAACCAAATAGACTTCATCTCAATTTCAAGAAAGTGGAGACGGAGCCTACTGGACACAAGGTCAAGGAGAGGAGCAGATGTGGGTTCAGACCACTATCTAGTACAAGGGACTTTCAAGGTGAAACTAAAAGCCTCGAGGATAGCTGGGGATAGGCCACAATGCAAGTTCAACACTCAAACTGAAGGACACAACCACAAAAGACACTTCACTGCAACTGTCAGAGCAAAGCAGGAAACACTACGCGACATCACTGAAGAATCATGCGTGGAAGAACATTGGAAGTCTCTGAAGGCGATTCTCAACGAAACGTGTTCAACGGTTCTAGGAAGAAAGAAGAGACAAGACAAGGAATGGCTCTCAACGGACACTTGGAAATTAATAGAAGAGAGGAGAATGGTGAAAGAGAAAATGATTCAATGCAAGGACGGACAGGAGAAGGAGACGCTGAGCTCAACTTACAAGCACTGGACAAAGAAGTGAAGAAGAGTGCTAGGAAGGACAAAAGACGATTCTACGACAACCTGGCCACTGAAGCTGAGAAGGCAGCAGGCAAAAGGGACCTGAGGACACTATATCAGATAACCAAATCTCTATCCGGGAAGAGATCAACACAAGCGAAACCTATAAAAGACAGCCAAGGGAACCCAATTACCAAGGAAGAAAAACAGATTAAACAATGGGCGGATCACTTCAAAGGACTCTTGAACCGACCATCACCTGCAACCCGTCCAGAAATACCAACAACAGCGCGCACACAACTGCAAGTTGACACCAATCCTCCAACGAGAGCTGAAGTCTTGAATGCAATCAAGCTTCTGAAAGCTGGAAAAGCAGCCGGACCAGATGGAATACCCCCTGAAGCACTGAAAGCGGACCCAGAGACGACAGCAGACATGCTGACTCCATTATTGCAAAAGGTCTGGAAGGAGGGAAAGGTGCCTACTGACTGGAGGAAAGGTTACCTCGTGAAACTACCAAAGAAGGGCGACTTAGGCCTCACTCTGCAAGAACTGGCGAGGAATCATGCTCCTATCGACGCCAAGTAAAATCCTGAGTCGCATCATCCTGGAGAGATTAAAGGACGCACTGGAGACAGAACTCCGACCAGAACAAGCTGGATTCAGGAAAGGCAAATCATGTACTGACCAAATTGCAACTCTACGCATCATCATCACAGAACAAAGCATGGAATGGCAATCAAACCTCTACCTCAACTTTATAGACTTTGAGAAGGCCTTCGACAGCGTTGATCGTGAAGTAATTTGGAAATTACTCGAGTACTATGGCGTACCCCAAATATTCATCAACCTTATTCAACAGCTGTACGACAACGGCACATGTCAAGTGATCCACAACGGAAAACTCAGCGAGGCGTTTGGAGTAAACACAGGAGTCAGACAAGGGTGCTTATTATCACCAATGATATTCCTAATTGTGGTGGACTGGATTATGCGTCAGACAGTGGGAAACGAGAAGACAGGAATATCCTGGACCGACGTGAAGAACCTAGAAGACCTGGATTTCGCGCGTGGATGATTTATGTTTGATGTCACACAAAATCGAAGACTTACAAGCGAAAACCGACAAACTGGTCGAAGAAGCAGCCGGCGAAGACAGGACTCCAGGTGAACATAGACAAGACGGAGGTTATGAAAATAACCACCAACCAACAACAGCAACAACATCCAACGTCAATCACCATCAACGGGAGGGATTTGAAAGAGGTTACTTCATTCACTTATCTAGGGAGCATTGTCTCAACTACAGGAGGAACGGACGAGGATGTCAAATCGAGCGAGAATCGGGAAGGCGAGAAACACATTCATCAACCTGAAACCAATCTGGAAATCTTCGTCACTCAGCATCACCAACAAAATTCGGATTTTCAATACAAACGTCAAGTCAGTCAGTTCTTCTATACGGATCAGAAACTTGGTGGGGGTCACAAAGAATATTTCCAACAGCCTGTTGCAGACCTTTATCAACAACAACTGTCTTCGCTCTCTATACTGAAGATCAGATGGCCGGAAAGAATCACCAACAAGGATTTATGAGAACAAAAATACGGTGTGGAATCAAGCTGTAATCAAAAAAAAGAACCAATCGCCCAACAAATATGCAGGAGAAAGTGGAGATGGATCGGTCACTCGCTGAGGAGACCGCTGGGTGACATCGCGCGTCAAGCCCTCGAGTGGAACTCGAAAGGGAAGCGGCGTGTGGGACGTCCAAGGGTGACATGGAGGAGATCGTGTGAAGAGGAGTTGAAAGAATATGGAGTAACATGGATGCAGGTGAAAAGTACAGCAGAAGGAAGACAGAAGTGGCAAGTGGAGACGTGCAGTTGAAGCCCTATGTTCCACTAGGAACACAAGGGAATAATAATAATAATGAGGGCTTTATCCATGCGCTCGCGTGAACATGTAACCGTATGGTTGAGTAAAAGAGTAACCAAATGCGTAAATAGCGCAGTCTTAAACGACTTGGTAGATACTGGACACTCGATAAAAACTGACCAAGCGTTCCCAGTTATTTACCACGTTCCTGGTAATCTATCTAGAGGAGCGCAACAACGTCTTCTATCAGTAGCTGAAGCGGTTGCACTCAATGCATGACAAAATTAGTAGTAGTTCTGTTTTGCATCTTATTTGTATATCTATTCAAATTAAAATGAATTACAAGCATGTTATACTGCTAGATAGATTTCATAGGATTCGAACTTTTATTTGCCTAAGTTTAGCAGCATATTTCTGAAAGCTGTACCGCATTCTGGTATAATGTACTTACAGAAGTAACATTTCATGACAGTTTGTTTTTAATGTTTCGGTGAAGCTGCTAATTAGCCACGCGAGTCTTCATAGTGTGGATACAGTATACATACATGTAAATTGTTCTTAGGATAAAAACATTTGTCATACGACATATTTTTTTAGTGTTGTGGTGTAAACTTTAGGCATTATATACTATACATTTCAGAAAGTAATTATTATCTAAGAAAACAGTAAATTTTTTGGTTAGTAACTGTTCGATAACAGATGAAAGCGAGTAGACTATCATTTGTTGCTCAAACAATAAAGCAAAGATTTTAAATGACCACAACCTTGACTTGTGAAGCGTTATATTTTCCATGCTAGTGCAGACTTAAATTATCATTTCTTTCAGGCCATTTAGTAAATACTGTTTGCTAACAGTGTTAGGTTAATACTCAACAGCAATTATAATATTCAGATCATATTTACTATGGAGATGAAGTGAAAACCAGTATTTATCACGTCAGATGAAGGTATCTTTCTGATATGGAATTGGTACCAAGGTGCCTACTCTGATCCACATTTTGCCTGACATTCTTCGTTATCCAAAAATTCATTTTCATTGTCCAGACAACCGCCATATTTAAATTTTTCACATTTTCCTGAAGTCGAATTATAGAAGAAACGGTCTAAATAGCCACGACATGTGCCTGGATCAGGGATCAGTTTGCAGTCACCTGAAAGGATTCAAATATTTACAAAGCATTATATTAGTGTAATATAGTATGAAGCAATACACAACTAGAGGGTGCGCACATAGTTAGGCAAACAGTAATGGGAAACTGTCAATTTCACACCCCCAATACTTGTGTTATTTATTCTATTAAAACCTATAACTGATGCATTTAGAACACGAATGATATTTCTAAATAAATTCACTACAGAAAAACGCATTCTGTTCGAGTAATGCATTCGAGTATTTCGTTGAATCTGAAAGAAAAGCACGTAGTCAGATTTAACTAGTTGAAATGCACATATCAAATGTGAAGTTCGTCAAGATTGCAGATTTCTCTAGCTGATAGTGACTAGTGTTCATTACTTTTATTGGTTGGTTGGTTGGTTGGTTATCTTCATCACCCTTGTCTTCTCTGTGTTCACTTGAAGTCCTATCTTTGCTTCCTGCCCTTTCGATCAACTTGTTGATCTTTTCCTTTAGATCTTCGAGTATGTGTAGCCTCTCTACTCTGAACGTGCTTCTTTGAGACACAGTCAAAAATCGACACTGCGTAAGTAGTTACTTTGAGAGAAACAAAAAGAAAAGCATATGTCAGATTCTTCAGACATGTACCAAACAGCTTTTGGTGTAAGAAACCGAATATTTTCAAACTCATCAGCTACCAGACACTCATCAGATATACAGCACACCAGGTGGACGCATCAGGAGCATTTCAAATAATTATCAGACAAAACAGTTCAAGTCATTTTCGGTTTGCTAAAACTATCACTATAAAGTGTCTGGAATCTAATCCATATGTTCAAAAGAAGTACTTTGTGAAAGTTCAATTACCCTGGTAATTCTAGTTTTACCACTTCGTTTTGCCTTCCTCCCCTCCTCCATTTCTCACCTGACTTTCATATTAGACTTCATTTTTGATCATTTGAATTCTATTCACTGTATTACATAATCATCTTCTCATTCGAAGTTGTACACACCAAATTTTAATTTTCTGATCTTAGGAATTCTAAGCATTGTATTTTACTGTCTCTGGTTGGGCAGTTATCACTGACTTATCACCATCCTAATAGCGCAACTGTTACTTATTACGAGAAGCTTCATTCTTATAAAATAATTTAAGATAATCCTATTGCCCTTATGTTTTACTTCACTATGGCTCTCTTACAACAATCCTTATTGAAAGAAGGATTTACGACGAATAAAGAAATGTGTGTTAAAACTGTATTATAACTTTTCTTAATAAATATTATGGGTTGTACATAGATAACAAGAACTAGCGAAATAAAATGGATCCGTATAATTCTGTACCAATGTCTGTTCTATCTCTATTCAAATTTGTAAAGGGGGATTCATCTTTGGTTAGCATCTCGTCACTAAGCTAGACATTGCCAACTCGGACAGTATCTTAGTCTAGTTTCTCACTCAGAAATCAGTCATCATCTCAACTCTTCTAACCAATGAATATATTTCATGTTTCCTCCCAGAATGCACAAACAACACCTTAAATTTCTAGAGGCACCTTCAGAAGGTAATATATCAAACCCCGTTGCCTTTGAGTAGACATACCTTTTATTTCTCACTTTATTTGTATCATTTCATCAGTTAAATGTTAAGTGGATAGTTACACTCACCCCTTATTTCATCTTCCATTTTAATTCTCCTCTTTTAATTTTAGATTTCAAACAAAACCTGTACCACTATTGCGAGTTAAACCAAAGGATGAAATAATCTTTGTTTGTGCACAAGAATCACTTTATATATTATGGGTAAGTTTATTGTATTACTAAGACTTTCTTTCCTCTTATTTTGTCCTTCACGTTCCCCAGTGGAACATAGGGCTCCAAGCTATTGGCTTGAAGATTTCGTAGCAGTGTTGATTTTTTACAGGATGGGGTTGCTAGCCTCATGCCCAACCTTTCCTCCTTACCAGTCTCACTACTGGCTTAGCGAGGCAAAGGTGTGCGCCGGCCGGGGCTCGAACCCCGGACCATGTGCATGGTCGGCGAGAGTCTTAACCACTGTGCCACCGACGCACTTCTTTCCTCTAATAATATGGTAATTGGTACTTGTATACAGTCGAAGAAAGATGAGGTTTAAATGTCGTGAGAAGAATGAATTCACATAGAAAACCTCATTTTTCTCCGCGCATAATGAATAAATTTGGAAGACAGATATTGGGGGGACTAGGTCAGAAGGGATTCTTAGACTTAGTTTGATCTGTGACTCTTAAAAAACTTATATTCCCTTCATGTATTGAGATCTGATTCATACAGTGCTAAAGTCGCTGTCGTCGCCTCTAAGTTATTCGGATCATGAGTGGCTTTCCTTAGAATGAACAGGTGCAGACATAAGCTTTTTAACTGTTGTATTTTTCGTTATGATGAAAAGGATTTTTTGCCTCATAGGATCAGTTTAATACGATCATTCTTGATGAGGTTGTTTACTCACTGGATAGACCTTTGATATCATTTTAAAACGCATAGCCTGTAGACATGTGTTAGTCCTTCTTTGTCCAGCATTATTTTGTGAATGCCAATGCTGAGAATCATCGGGGTTCAAACCTAGGACCACCTGGTTACAAGGTGATCTCGTAGACCATTAAGCCACTGGGATTCGATCTAATGGCCAGCTCATGAATTCTAACCTCTGCCTATTTATGACATAGCGCAACTTCTTCGCAATGTCTCCGATGATTAACTGTCTTCACCTTCAACCTGCTGTACCCTACTGGTCACGACTTCCCACTAGAATCCCAGGTAACTGCCTGAATTTAGAATTCATGAACGACTGGAATGGGTTCCAGTGGCTTAATGGTCTACGAGGTCACCTTGCAACCAGAAGATCCTGGGTTCGAAACCTGGCTGTGAGTGCGTACAGATGAAGAGTCCCAAACTAGTGTGACAAAACAGCTGTCTGGTACTCCCAGGTTTTCCAGTGGTTCTCTAAACGATGTCAGCTCATGATGAAATCCTTAAGCCAGTCAAACAAAATCCTTACATAACAATACTTGATAAAACTAATTTTGTATGATGAAAACTGACCCACTATAGTTCATCACAGTATCATTGATTTGGGCATGCATCATACATTTAAGGTGTTGCATTTCTTTAGCACAGTTAACACAAATGAAAATTTATTTATTCCATGGATCTTATGTTGGCGATTTTAGATAATCTACTGAGAAAATAATTAAGCTTGAGACACAAGCCTGATCTGTAGCAGGATTTCGTCTGTCGCTGAACAATAGTTCTGTCCTCTGTGATGTAAAGCTGTTGATGTAAATAATACAAAAAAGATATTAGACATATGAAAGGCAACTTGTAGCACCATTAGAGAGTCTTATAGATTTCAATTTTGTTTTGTCTTTGAAGACGGAAATCTGCAACATAAAACCAATGGATTCTTTGACAGTAATGATTAATCCTTTTGTTCCAGTTCAATACTCTTTAGAAATATTATTTAGCAAAGAAAATATGGGACTGCTGAGAGAATCTTCAGCAGGACATGATCCTTTCTTACATATTTTAGTAGTTCTCCTAGTCATTTTTCTATTAGGTTGATATGGAAACTTAGACATATTCAGAATTCGGTGAAGCAGTATGCCGGTTCTGTGTACATTTTAGGTAAACTGTATTATCAAGCATATTGGTCAGATGCGTTCATTAAAATCCTGAATGGTCAGATAATCACCTGGAGAACTTTCATAACAATGTTGCATTCATCGTTACATTTAACCAAAAAGACCTATTTTAAAATTTCTAGTGAAAGAATTTATGAAGTACAGAAAAACTCATCACTGATTTACTGCTGACAAGTGAAAAGAAGAACCTGTTTACATGTCAACGGACTATAATGTCGAAGTTTTATTACTCATCAACAAAATACTAATAATTAGAGTGAATTTCGAATTACATCCATCTGGAAATGATATCAGCGCACGATTTAAAAAATTGTCTGTTGAAGTTTGAAAAAGAAAAAATGGAGTTATTCTGTTGGTGTTTAGATGATACCTTTATAATTTATGGCAGTGTCTCTCAAGTGGTTCGTCTCTGCGCATCTTCAACTGTGCTCATCTGGAAAGCCATTTCGCCAACAAAAGGGAATACAACATATCTTTACACTTTTTGTCTTCCTATTAAAGAGAAAAAGTATATTTTCGACCATCAGTTTTCATAGACACACTTCCCCAACTGTGAGCCTTTGAAGTACAAGACTTAGCATCATTGATATAAGAATAGAACTTGTACACTATGATAGAGTATAACTCCATTCTGGGTAACATTTATTTTGATAAAGTCTCACCGTGTTATACAATAATATTTACTGATGACGACATTTCGAGCACAATTTATTGCTGCTCATAATCATATCAAGGTACTCGCACAGCTTTCTAATTCGGTTTATATAATTCCATTATTTTCCATGGCTTGATTTGATTGGGAGTAGTATTTTCCATATTATCGGTAAGAGTGATGGGCCATTCCTACTGCATGTGTTGGTGTAAACTCGATGAACAAGGATTAAGTAATCAACCTCTCTCCACCTACCTAGATTACTTCTTAGAGTTTTAACTCTCTCCCACCCACCCACCCTA
The DNA here is from genome assembly GCA_944472135.2 of Trichobilharzia regenti. Taxonomy (NCBI): domain Eukaryota; kingdom Metazoa; phylum Platyhelminthes; class Trematoda; order Strigeidida; family Schistosomatidae; genus Trichobilharzia; species Trichobilharzia regenti. The sequence continues at coordinate 44,120,291 of OX235263.1, forward strand.
TTGTGTGGTTGTGTGTTAATGCATGTAGTGCAATCTCTGAGCTTTTTTCTAAATTACTTATCTTCGTGGGGTGCATTTAGAGCGAGGTCAGTATGCTCTGTAAGGTATGGAGACAAAAGCTGCAAGTCATCCGGAGTATATTAAGTGGAAACAGATATTCTGACAAGCACATTGTATCTGCTCTTATGCCTTACTAGTTATCCGGGTTCAACTACAGATTTACAGACACTATGACTATTCCATACTGAACCACGCCAACTTAACTCTTCCTGTATATGCAGTTATTTAGAAAGCACAATTAAATAGGTCCTTCTTTGATATGTGAAACATCTTCCCTCCCGGTTTGGAATAGGCAAAACTGAACTCATATAACGTTTTACTGTAGCTCATGCAATAAACATACACTTTTAGTGTACCCAGATCAAGCTTAAATACAGTTGGTCTGTCTCTTCTTCGCATAAACGTATTCAAGAGAAGACATGCATGTAGTCTATATCTCTTGGCCCTTTCTAGAATTTACATCCCTTGCGTTCTAAGTGAAACACAGGGCTTCAAGCTTGAGATTTCATGTTTTAGTAGTATTCATGACGTTTTTACTCTGTTAGGTTGCTAATCTCACACAGAACCTTCTCTCTTTACCAGTTTTGTTATTGGCTAAGTGAGGTTCAGCAGTTTGCCAGCCGGGAATCGAAAACAGACCACGCCCGTCTTTAACGAGCATTTTACCACTTGACCACTAACGTTCTGCATCTTAGACTACACAGGATAACTTTTTAATGAGTACATTTCTGCTCTTATTTGTTTTTCTTCCATTTGGCTTTACTCTAATAACCTTAAAACATTTTGTTGAATTCCCCATATACCTAGATTGATAACTTAATGTCATCACGATTATCTTTAAGATTCCAAATGAAACATCTAAGTCTTACTGTCTTCTGCCTGGTTTATGCTATTTTTGTGTAAACTATTCCTCATACATATACTACAACCCTGAAATAAGTAATATGTTCTTCTTTATTACACAATTTGAATTAAATGTCAGACACTCTTTTTAGTAGTTGTTCTCCAATGTTCACTTTTTGCATAGAAATGCATAGTCATCCTATTTCTTTACAGACTGAAAGTGGTATGATGTTGAATACGTAATTGTATTTTTTCGCAAGAATTGAATTCTCCGTATATTAGGTTATCACTATATTCACAACAAATTCAATTTTATAGGCACAAAATCTTAGACAGAATTTATTGAAAAGACTTTACACAGGGGTATTCTTCAGGAGATATATATATTTCTTGTCGTCAACACCATTCAATCCTATAAATGGAGAGTTTTTCAACAGTGATAATTCGTCAATCAGACTGCTTATCATCTACTATCATCAGTCGACTAGGATCTTAGTCATCTATGTCTTCTTGTTAACTTCCAAATATAAACTCAAGAAATTCATATCAACAGTGAATAGTCACTTTCACTTGTTCTTCGGGTGTTCTAAGTTCAAGATAATATCTAATCTGAAGTTGTATGCCAATGAAATATCTTAAGAAGTGACTAACGGTACGTATTCCACGTAAACAGAAAAAGTTATTTCATTTTATTACATGGCTTTATCAGTAAGCCAACTGTCAACTGAGTCAATTTTGTACGTTTCTTTACAGAAAATTTCATGCTTATCGTAATTATATACTGATATGTAGACGAATAGACAACGGAGTGCTGTTTTATGGTTCCCTTCTCTCATGCCTATGCCTTTGGCCATGCATATATATATATATATCACCGTTTCCTCTTGTAAAGGGACTGCATATGATGCCCAAAATGTACTTTCCATCTCACATTGTTGTCTGTTCTTGCTTAAGTAGTGGGTGCTGAGGAACAGCTAGCTTTGCTATGCAGTGGTGGAGTAGCTAGCAATTGTGTGATCATCGAGTCCGTCTCCAGCTTGAATTCTCTATTTCAATCTCAAAGTTATTGTGAAATATATGTCTTTAGATATTTCCATGATTAATATTAGAACAAGACATAATATAAGACATATAACAGTATTGCTCTCAATTAGATCTTCTTCAGGTTTTACTCTAATTTACATAGATTTAAATTAAAAAATTTTAACCAATGACGGTGAGTTTGTGGATCAAATAATAATAATGTTGTTAGTGTTTTCAACATCATTAATAATAGTGATTATAATGATAGCAAAATATTGATAATAAGGTTTATGCAGGTGGCGATGAGAATAACAAAGGTAGTAATATGTGTGTATGTAGACAATTCAATAAATAAATTAGGTCAAATCTCAAGAGTTATGTAATACTAAAGGTGAAGTAAACAGATAGTTAGAGTTTAAATAAATATCCTTAAAACACGAAGGAAATGAAAATAAGAAAGGGTGAGTAGGTTTTCATTAGGCTTTACCTAGGCAAACAAGGGAGACACAAAGGTAGAACAAACTTCTTTTGTCGTATGCAAAGACACTAGGATTGTTCTCTAGAATTAATTCCCATAGCTTTGGCTATGTGTAAAAGACGAATTCGAATTCCGTTCGAAAGGTGGTTCGATGGAATGCGATAGATAACTTTGAAGGCACTTCTTTTGTCCACTTGGTGACTGCTATCAATCAAACCAGTCAAAATACAACTTTTTATAGATTTTGTTTGGCCTTTCTGGAACTATGAAGGAAGATGTCCATTGCTACTGACGTTCGAATCATTCACCACAGTATTATTATTATTATTACTTGATCCACAAACGTCATCGATTAAAATTTTTATATATAAATGTATGTAAATTAGAGTAGATCCTGAAGAAGATCTAATTGGAAATAATATTGTTCACTTATGTGTCTTGTTCTAATATAAAAAACGTGTCACCATTTTTTATTCCTTTACGTTCCCAGTGGAACATAGTGCGGCTTCAAGCTACAGGCTTGAAGTTTTGGTAGCAGTGGTGTTAATTTTTACGGGATGGGATTGTCAGTCTCACGACCAACCTTTCCTCTTTACCAGCTCTAATACTGGCTTAGCGAGGTGTCACTGTGGCATATATTTATTCCCAAATAGAGTTGAAACATCTCTTTATGAATAACTGCTGTTAATATTACTTAAGGTCGTTATTATTTAACAAATAAATTTTAGCTTAATACAATGGTAATTCATATTCAGTAAAAAGTTTGAGTATTGTCGACTTGAATATTCGACTTTCAACCAGTGAATCCCAGTTTCGAGTCCCGTTCCAACTGCAACCTGGGCGATTAGACAGTATCGGCAGCCTCTTCTCAATAGATGCAGCTCATAGCAGATGAAGAGCCTTTTCCAGGTAGATAACTGCCAATCATCTAACCTCTAGACTGCCAAGCAAACCACTGTTAAATGAAGTTCTATTTCGACTCTGGTATTTTTTTCATCTTAAATCATGACACCGTTAAAATGAATCGAATTAGTGGATGGTGACTAGCAGTGGAATCCAGGATGCGCATTTCGTCCTATTTGGGACTCGTCATCTGGGTGTACCTGAATTTCTGATTGAGTGATGGTGTTCTCACTGAACCCAGTATTCATAGTTTCAAACGCCAAAGCGTTATCCACTAGTCCCCTTGGGCGACGACACCCACCTCTTGTGCAACGGGTCATATTAATTTTAACTAAATTTTAGATTTTCCCGTAGACTGATTGGACCAAAGTGCTAGGTCTCAGATTGACATGTCGGCTTCTTGTGCAGATGCTTCGACGATGTCTGGGCATTTAATTATAATTTAATTGGTGGATGTATAATGCTTTGGCGTTTGAAACTATGGACACTGCGTTCGAGCCTCAGTGGGGACACCATCACTCACTGGAAAATGCAGGTACATCCAGGTGACGAGTCCCAAATAGGACGAAATGCGCATCCTGGATTCCACTGCTAGTCACCATCCATCAAATAAATTATAATTAAATGCCCATACATCGTCGAAGCATGTGCACAAGAAGCCAACATGTCAACCTGAGATCGAGCACTTCGGACCAATCAATCGACGGGAAAATCTAAAATTCAATTAGAAGTTAAAATGACTTGTTTAAATGTATTAATAACTTTCGCTATTTTCCAACATTTACAGACATATGAATATCAAGTATTTGAATCGTGTTCAATGTGGTTAAACGATAATTTGATGGTAAATCTTCTACTCAGATGTCCAGATAAATCAAGTCGAAGGATAAAAATGCGAGACGTTTCAAATATACGACAAAAGAAACTATCTAATCTTACAGATCAAAAGACAGCAATGAAATCATCTTCACAGAATTTATCCATTAAAAACTTTTCTCGTTATCATTCACCTATCAATAATAAACATAATGCTACAGATATGATGGAATATTTGACTAATAGATCTAGTAAATTAATCAATAAACGATCATTGTTACCAATACAACCAGTAATACCAAACTCTCAGTTAATTGATCGTAAAAAGTATCCTTCACAGTTTACTTTGTTAGTAGAAGAATTTGCTTGGGCCAATGGGAATCCAAGTTTTCCTGTTAATCGTCCAGTTTATTTCCTTGGTAAGTATGCACATTTCTTTAAAATATTTATGTTATATTTAATATGAAGTCATTGAATATGTTTCTTCACTGGAGTTAAGAAGTCTTTGTTTGCAGCGGAAACTATGTATGTATATGTGTACATATGTATAAATGTGCGTTGGTGGCACAGTAGTTAGGATTCTTGCTGACCATGCACATGGTTCGGGGTTCTATCCCCTGCCGACGCACAACTGATATCAATGGTCGGCCTGCGAAATTTGGGCTACCGATATCACATGCTGAAAATTTCATACTTGTACCAAAACTGCGGTGTGGAATCAAGCTGTAATCCAAAAAAATCAAAAATTAATAGGGGTCTGTAGGCAGGAAATTTAAGTTTAGTCTACATATAAAGATGAGTTATGACAATCATTAACTGTGATCATTGTACCGTACCCTAAAGTCTGGTTTTATCAACGCGGATTTTGATTAACACAACCGCTGTCTACAACTCTTTGTCTGAATGCTATTTTCAGTGCTTTTCTGAAGGAGGATAACTTCACATTAGCGACATTCAATGAGAGATACTCTCTATCGTGAACTAACAAAATTTGAAAATTATAAACCAATCGATTCCAATTTAGTGGCTAGATGACAGCATAATTAGCAAAGTACCTTCAGATCCTGGACACTGTCCATCAGATTATGACTGAACATAGATGAATTGTGTCTAAAACTTCTAGTGCTTTCAGATATAAATCAATTTACGGAATATAAAGACGTCCATTTCAACAGCCAATCAATCAAATATTGGCTTATTTTCAAGTGACATCACAAACCAGTCCCTGGAATGGGTTCCTAAAGCGAAGTGGTGAGTTAAGCATCTAAGGGTGAGATGGAATCGATCACGTGAAGGAGGAGTGAAAGCCTCTTGGCAATCCTGTAGTTAGTGTAAGGTGACAACAGACAACAGAGTATAATAGGGAAGCCAGGCAGAAGGAAAGGAATGAATATATCTAATAATAATAATAATAATAATTTAAGTCTGTCAGAATCTTTGATTATTAAAACAGACGTTGCTATCGGGAAACAGTCTAACGTATATATAATTATTTATCTGATACGAATCAATACGCAGATTTTTCTACGTTATCATTCATATTATAATTATTCCTTTGGACTCCAAGTGGAGAGTAGAGCTTCAGAAGCGCATCTGTATTTCATTCCGTTCTTTGGAAACCTTTTAGACTAGCTCAAAAGCTTTCGTTCCCTCCTTACACAATCTCCACTATTCCACTCCTAGACTCATGCTCAAGTAGTCGTTTCCTAATCGGGTTCCACTCGAGGGACTGGAGAGAGATATCAGCCTGTTGGAAATGCTTTTCATGATGCGGAGTCTAGTCTCTGAAACATATACAAGAACTCACTGACTTGACATTACTGGTGAAAATCCTGGCGTTATCCTTTACGCTTAGTGCAGTAGATTTCCACACTGACTGTAGAGTGATGAATGTCTTGCCTTTCCAATCCTGTATGGCTTTGAAATCCTCATTCGTGTTCCACCCGTAGTTAGAATGATGCTGCCTAGATAAGTGGACAAAGTGACCTTGCTCAAATTGTCCTCCTGCTGACTATGATTGATGCTTGTTAGGATTGTTGGTCAGTTATCTTCATCACCTCTATCTTCTCTATGCTCACCTAAAATGCTGTCTTTGCTGCCTGCCTTTTCTGCCAATTTGTCGGTTTTCACCTGTAGACCTTCGCATTTATATGACATTAGACATTAAATCTAACCTATACACTTTCTCTCAATCTATTGTACACGTGTAATATCATGCTACTTATAGAAAAGCGGGTATATTGTAAACTAGTTTTGTATATATGTATGTATAAATAACATTTCTTTTTCATATATTTTCATCTTGTTAAATGTTGACCTACATAGGTCGTTGTTTTGAATATGATGGATTGACCTAAATTAATAAATTAATGTGCAGAGTTATCTTCCATCATTATCCCTTGTTTGGTCCACTGTCAACCCCCCCACCACCACCACCAACACCACCACCATAACATCTGCCAAATAATCTAGAAACTTCCCTCTATCTTTCTCTCTCTCTCTCTCTCACCATCTCACTTATTTATGAACATCTTTTCAATATACAATATACAGCCAGCAATTCCTCATATTTATAGCATTAAGCATTTTGTTCAGCTTGTCTTGTTATTCAAAAGTCTTATGTTTTAAGACAGAAAATTAATTAAACTATTGAACATTGAATATAAATTGGTGGGTATATTGAAACAGTTGAATAATTCACACTTTAGGCATATTCCAGCAGTCAACAGTAAACAAAATAAAAATAAAAGAAATAAGTCAACTAGAGTTAGATAAAAAAAAGTATATGATTCATAAAATATGACTGAACAGACACTTTATCGACATATGAAGGCTAGATAATATTATTGATTAGTTTAAGTACCTGATGAGCAGTTCAAATTATAAACATAAACAAGATTAACTCAACGAAAGTCAAAAAAGAATCAAAGACCTACCACTGAAGTTGAATATTGTAGAAAGGCGAATAAATCTACCGAAAAAAAAACACAACAACGAAGCGTGAAAAATAACAACAACTAAAATTGAAGGTTAAACAAACAACAAAAATGTAAATTTTAAAAGCAAGATGAAAAAGGCCAAGGGAGACAGAAAACAGGAACATGAAAAAGTACAAAACAAAACACAGCGTAAACAAATAAAACTGAAAGGCCAATAAACAAAACAAAAGTCACCAAACCACTGTCAAAATGACTGGAATAATCCCACGGGAAAACTCGCTAAAAAAATACCTCAATATACATTCCAAATTACCATCAACGAATAGTGCAAATAAGAGAAAGACTGGGAAATAAGACATCCATAAAATGCAGTGACGAAATTCTACAGTAAAAAACAAACACTAAAAAAGATTACAGACCAAAAACACCCATTAAACTGGTGCAAAACGCACACAAACAAAGAAGAGAGATAAGAAATACAGCCGAAATCAAAAATAAAACCGATGACAGGAACACATGGAGAAAGCGTATACCAAGGAAATATATGCGAAAAACAAAATAATATAAAAAAGAGAGCAAAGGAAGAATAACAGAAACAAAAGAGGATATAAAAACAGAAAAAAGTCCAAAAAACAGAAGAATAAAGGCAAAGTAAACTAAATTGGAAACAGCACAAGCACGAGAACCAATTAAAAAAAACAGACAAAAAATCAAAAAAAAACAAAACAAATAAAATAAAAATTTAAATAACCGACTAAATCCGTTACAAGTAAAACACAGAAAGATTCGACCGCGGTGAAATCCGCGCTGATGTCAGTGTCGGGAGAGTCCATGTGATCAGCGGGTGTAGTGATAGTGGTATTTGTTGACTGATGAGGGGATGAATGTTTGGGCTGGCCAGTGGACAGATGGCATGGTTGGTCAAAGTCTCGACCCCGACGGGACTCGAACCCGCAATCTTCTGATCCGAAGTCAGATGCCTTATCCATTAGGCCACGGAGCCCGTGGAGTGACTGGCCTCCTTCGACCCCACTCGGACAACACCAACCACAAACATCCACACTCACAACATCCACTCACACCACAATTCCCCCTCAAAACACCCAACACATCACCCAATTAGGCGCAAAATCAACACTACAGGCATAGAAACAAACCAACTGTCAACAACTCACTCTTCTCCCCTGATCTCCGTCTCTCTCACTCATACTCTCACTGTCACTCTCACTCTCACTCTCTCAATCCTCTCCCTCACTCCCTCCCTGCCTCCATCCCTCCCTCTCTCACACTCTCTATCCCTCTGTTCCACTGCATCAATTACACTTTTTCACACTATCCCGCCGATCCACTCACATCAACTGATACACACCCACCACAAGGCACCGGAACACACCGACACTCGCGCTCTCCCACTCCATCCCCCAAACACACACACACACACACGGACGGACGGACGGACTGAGACGACTGACGGACGCGCGAACACTCTCACACAAACAAACGCTCCTCATCTCAACCACGATTGACAAACACACAAACGGACAGCGGACAAACAGGCAGTTACACGGACAGATCGACAATCAGACTGCCAATCACAAACAAACACACAAGCAATCAGCCAATTCACGAATACACTGCCACTCACACACCCAACAAACACACACACACACACAAACCTACACACTCATCCCCTCACCCACTCACTCAATCCATCAATCAATCAACCAAGCAACCAAACAACCAACCAACCAACCAACCAGCCAGTCAATCAATCAATCAATCACCCACTGACACTTTAAGAAACTCAGGCTTCAATGACACTGCACACAAACTCCACCGTCCTACTCATCTACCAGAGTGTCGATCACTGATCAGTCTCGTGTCGTCTGCATCATGCAATCAACTCATTCGCTCACACCAGTCGACTCAGTCGGCCGATTCACTCCTCCGAACCAACGAATGACGCGAAATGTCACAATCACCGTCATCCGAATGGGGACATGTGAATGACGATAATCACGATTACGGTGACAGTGACAGGGATGAGCTCGTCACACCGACAGACTGAAGTGTGACACGAGTATGATGGAGAGTTGTCAACGGACTCGTCACCATCATGTTTCAGCTCGAATGACCGTTTGGTTGTGTTTCGAGTGATACGCTGACGGTTTCGGTGGCGGTGAATTCCGCGCTGATGTCTGTGTCGGGAGAGTCCATGTGATCAGCGGGTGTAGTGATAGTGGTATTTGTTGACTGATGAGGGGATGAATGTTTGGGCTGGCCAGTGGACAGATGGCATGGTTGGTCAAAATCTCGACCCCGACGGGACTCGAACCCGCAATCTTCTGATCCGAAGTCAGATGCCTTATCCATTAGGCCACGGAGCCCGTGGAGTGACTGGCCTCCTTCAACCCCACTCGGACAACACCAACCACAAACATCCACACTCACAACATCCACTCACACCACAATTCCCCCTCAAAACACCCAACACATCACCCAATTAGGCGTAAAATCAACACTACAGGCATAGAAACAAACCAACTGTCAACAACTCACTCTTCTCCCCTGATCTCCGTCTCTCTCACTCATACTCTCACTGTCACTCTCACTCTCACTCTCTCAATCCTCTCCCTCACTCCCTCCCTGCCTCCATCCCTCCCTCTCTCACACTCTCTATCCCTCTGTTCCACTGCATCAATTACACTTTTTCACACTATCCCGCCGATCCACTCACATCAACTGATACACACCCACCAAAAGGCACCGGAACACACCGACACTCGCGCTCTCCCACTCCATCCCCCAAACACACACACACACACACACACGGACGGACGGACGGACGGACTGACGGACGCGCGAACACTCTCACACAAACAAACGCTCCTCATCTCAACCACGATTGACAAACACACAAACGGACAGCGGACAAACAGGCAGTTACACGGACAGATCGACAATCAGACTGCCAATCACAAACAAACACACAAGCAATCAGCCAATTCACGAATACACTGCCACTCACACACTCAACAAACACACACACACACACACAAACCTACACACTCATCCGCTCACCCACTCACTCAATCCATCAATCAATCAACCAACCAACCAACCAACCAACCAACCAACCAGCCAATCAATCAATCAATCAATCACCCACTGACACTTTAAGAAACTCAGGCTTCAATGACACTGCACACAAACTCCACCGTCCTACTCATCTACCAGAGTGTCGATCACTGATCAGTCTCGTGTCGTCTGCATCATGCAATCAACTCATTCGCTCACACCAGTCGACTCAGTCGGCCGATTCACTCCTCCGAACCAACGAATGACGCGAAATGTCACAATCACCGTCATCCGAATGGGGACATGTGAATGACGATAATCACGATTACGGTGACAGTGACAGGGATGAGCTCGTCACACCGACAGACTGAAGTGTGACACGAGTATGATGGAGAGTTGTCAACGGACTCGTCACCATCATGTTTCAGCTCGAATGACCGTTTGGTTGTGTTTCGAGTGATACGCTGACGGTTTCGGTGGCGGTGAATTCCGCGCTGATGTCTGTGTCGGGAGAGTCCATGTGATCAGCGGGTGTAGTGATAGTGGTATTTGTTGACTGATGAGGGGATGAATGTTTGGGCTGGCCAGTGGACAGATGGCATGGTTGGTCAAAATCTCGACCCCGACGGGACTCGAACCCGCAATCTTCTGATCCGAAGTCAGATGCCTTATCCATTAGGCCACGGAGCCCGTGGAGTGACTGGCCTCCTTCAACCCCACTCGGACAACACCAACCACAAACATCCACACTCACAACATCCACTCACACCACAATTCCCCCTCAAAACACCCAACACATCACCCAATTAGGCGTAAAATCAACACTACAGGCATAGAAACAAACCAACTGTCAACAACTCACTCTTCTCCCCTGATCTCCGTCTCTCTCACTCATACTCTCACTGTCACTCTCACTCTCACTCTCTCAATCCTCTCCCTCACTCCCTCCCTGCCTCCATCCCTCCCTCTCTCACACTCTCTATCCCTCTGTTCCACTGCATCAATTACACTTTTTCACACTATCCCGCCGATCCACTCACATCAACTGATACACACCCACCACAAGGCACCGGAACACACCGACACTCGCGCTCTCCCACTCCATCCCCCAAACACACACACACACACACGGACGGACGGACGGACGAGACGGACGCGCGAACACTCTCACACAAACAAACGCTCCTCATCTCAACCACGATTGACAAACACACAAACGGACAGCGGACAAACAGGCAGTTACACGGACAGATCGACAATCAGACTGCCAATCACAAACAAACACACAAGCAATCAGCCAATTCACGAATACACTGCCACTCACACACTCAACAAACACACACACACACACACAAACCTACACACTCATCCGCTCACCCACTCACTCAATCCATCAATCAATCAACCAACCAACCAACAACCAACCAACCAACCAACCAGCCAATCAATCAATCAATCAATCACCCACTGACACTTTAAGAAACTCAGGCTTCAATGACACTGCACACAAACTCCACCGTCCTACTCATCTACCAGAGTGTCGATCACTGATCAGTCTCGTGTCGTCTGCATCATGCAATCAACTCATTCGCTCACACCAGTCGACTCAGTCGGCCGATTCACTCCTCCGAACCAACGAATGACGCGAAATGTCACAATCACCGTCATCCGAATGGGGACATGTGAATGACGATAATCACGATTACGGTGACAGTGACAGGGATGAGCTCGTCACACCGACAGACTGAAGTGTGACACGAGTATGATGGAGAGTTGTCAACGGACTCGTCACCATCATGTTTCAGCTCGAATGACCGTTTGGTTGTGTTTCGAGTGATACGCTGACGGTTTCGGTGGCGGTGAATTCCGCGCTGATGTCTGTGTCGGGAGAGTCCATGTGATCAGCGGGTGTAGTGATAGTGGTATTTGTTGACTGATGAGGGGATGAATGTTTGGGCTGGCCAGTGGACAGATGGCATGGTTGGTCAAAATCTCGACCCCGACGGGACTCGAACCCGCAATCTTCTGATCCGAAGTCAGATGCCTTATCCATTAGGCCACGGAGCCCGTGGAGTGACTGGCCTCCTTCAACCCCACTCGGACAACACCAACCACAAACATCCACACTCACAACATCCACTCACACCACAATTCCCCCTCAAAACACCCAACACATCACCCAATTAGGCGTAAAATCAACACTACAGGCATAGAAACAAACCAACTGTCAACAACTCACTCTTCTCCCCTGATCTCCGTCTCTCTCACTCATACTCTCACTGTCACTCTCACTCTCACTCTCTCAATCCTCTCCCTCACTCCCTCCCTGCCTCCATCCCTCCCTCTCTCACACTCTCTATCCCTCTGTTCCACTGCATCAATTACACTTTTTCACACTATCCCGCCGATCCACTCACATCAACTGATACACACCCACCACAAGGCACCGGAACACACCGACACTCGCGCTCTCCCACACCATCCCCCAAACACACACACACACACACGGACGGACGGACGGACACTGACGGACGCGCGAACACTCTCACACAAACAAACGCTCCTCATCTCAACCACGATTGACAAACACACAAACGGACAGCGGACAAACAGGCAGTTACACGGACAGATCGACAATCAGACTGCCAATCACAAACAAACACACAAGCAATCAGCCAATTCACGAATACACTGCCACTCACACACTCAACAAACACACACACACACACACAAACCTACACACTCATCCGCTCACCCACTCACTCAATCCATCAATCAATCAACCAACCAACCAACCAACAACCAACCAACCAACCAACCAGCCAATCAATCAATCAATCACCCACTGACACTTTAAGAAACTCAGGCTTCAATGACACTGCACACAAACTCCACCGTCCTACTCATCTACCAGAGTGTCGATCACTGATCAGTCTCGTGTCGTCTGCATCATGCAATCAACTCATTCGCTCACACCAGTCGACTCAGTCGGCCGATTCACTCCTCCGAACCAACGAATGACGCGAAATGTCACAATCACCGTCATCCGAATGGGGACATGTGAATGACGATAATCACGATTACGGTGACAGTGACAGGGATGAGCTCGTCACACCGACAGACTGAAGTGTGACACGAGTATGATGGAGAGTTGTCAACGGACTCGTCACCATCATGTTTCAGCTCGAATGACCGTTTGGTTGTGTTTCGAGTGATACGCTGACGGTTTCGGTGGCGGTGAATTCCGCGCTGATGTCTGTGTCGGGAGAGTCCATGTGATCAGCGGGTGTAGTGATAGTGGTATTTGTTGACTGATGAGGGGATGAATGTTTGGGCTGGCCAGTGGACAGATGGCATGGTTGGTCAAAATCTCGACCCCGACGGGACTCGAACCCGCAATCTTCTGATCCGAAGTCAGATGCCTTATCCATTAGGCCACGGAGCCCGTGGAGTGACTGGCCTCCTTCAACCCCACTCGGACAACACCAACCACAAACATCCACACTCACAACATCCACTCACACCACAATTCCCCCTCAAAACACCCAACACATCACCCAATTAGGCGTAAAATCAACACTACAGGCATAGAAACAAACCAACTGTCAACAACTCACTCTTCTCCCCTGATCTCCGTCTCTCTCACTCATACTCTCACTGTCACTCTCACTCTCACTCTCTCAATCCTCTCCCTCACTCCCTCCCTGCCTCCATCCCTCCCTCTCTCACACTCTCTATCCCTCTGTTCCACTGCATCAATTACACTTTTTCACACTATCCCGCCGATCCACTCACATCAACTGATACACACCCACCACAAGGCACCGGAACACACCGACACTCGCGCTCTCCCACACCATCCCCCAAACACACACACACACACACACGGACGGACGGACGCGCGAACACTCTCACACAAACAAACGCTCCTCATCTCAACCACGATTGACAAACACACAAACGGACAGCGGACAAACAGGCAGTTACACGGACAGATCGACAATCAGACTGCCAATCACAAACAAACACACAAGCAATCAGCCAATTCACGAATACACTGCCACTCACACACTCAACAAACACACACACACACACACAAACCTACACACTCATCCGCTCACCCACTCACTCAATCCATCAATCAATCAACCAACCAACCAACCAACCAACCAACCAACCAACCAGCCAATCAATCAATCAATCACCCACTGACACTTTAAGAAACTCAGGCTTCAATGACACTGCACACAAACTCCACCGTCCTACTCATCTACCAGAGTGTCGATCACTGATCAGTCTCGTGTCGTCTGCATCATGCAATCAACTCATTCGCTCACACCAGTCGACTCAGTCGGCCGATTCACTCCTCCGAACCAACGAATGACGCGAAATGTCACAATCACCGTCATCCGAATGGGGACATGTGAATGACGATAATCACGATTACGGTGACAGTGACAGGGATGAGCTCGTCACACCGACAGACTGAAGTGTGACACGAGTATGATGGAGAGTTGTCAACGGACTCGTCACCATCATGTTTCAGCTCGAATGACCGTTTGGTTGTGTTTCGAGTGATACGCTGACGGTTTCGGTGGCGGTGAATTCCGCGCTGATGTCTGTGTCGGGAGAGTCCATGTGATCAGCGGGTGTAGTGATAGTGGTATTTGTTGACTGATGAGGGGATGAATGTTTGGGCTGGCCAGTGGACAGATGGCATGGTTGGTCAAAATCTCGACCCCGACGGGACTCGAACCCGCAATCTTCTGATCCGAAGTCAGATGCCTTATCCATTAGGCCACGGAGCCCGTGGAGTGACTGGCCTCCTTCAACCCCACTCGGACAACACCAACCACAAACATCCACACTCACAACATCCACTCACACCACAATTCCCCCTCAAAACACCCAACACATCACCCAATTAGGCGTAAAATCAACACTACAGGCATAGAAACAAACCAACTGTCAACAACTCACTCTTCTCCCCTGATCTCCGTCTCTCTCACTCATACTCTCACTGTCACTCTCACTCTCACTCTCTCAATCCTCTCCCTCACTCCCTCCCTGCCTCCATCCCTCCCTCTCTCACACTCTCTATCCCTCTGTTCCACTGCATCAATTACACTTTTTCACACTATCCCGCCGATCCACTCACATCAACTGATACACACCCACCACAAGGCACCGGAACACACCGACACTCGCGCTCTCCCACACCATCCCCCAAACACACACACACACACACACGGACGGACGGACGGAGACGGACGCGCGAACACTCTCACACAAACAAACGCTCCTCATCTCAACCACGATTGACAAACACACAAACGGACAGCGGACAAACAGGCAGTTACACGGACAGATCGACAATCAGACTGCCAATCACAAACAAACACACAAGCAATCAGCCAATTCACGAATACACTGCCACTCACACACTCAACAAACACACACACACACACACAAACCTACACACTCATCCGCTCACCCACTCACTCAATCCATCAATCAATCAACCAACAACCAACCAACCAACCAACCAGCCAATCAATCAATCAATCACCCACTGACACTTTAAGAAACTCAGGCTTCAATGACACTGCACACAAACTCCACCGTCCTACTCATCTACCAGAGTGTCGATCACTGATCAGTCTCGTGTCGTCTGCATCATGCAATCAACTCATTCGCTCACACCAGTCGACTCAGTCGGCCGATTCACTCCTCCGAACCAACGAATGACGCGAAATGTCACAATCACCGTCATCCGAATGGGGACATGTGAATGACGATAATCACGATTACGGTGACAGTGACAGGGATGAGCTCGTCACACCGACAGACTGAAGTGTGACACGAGTATGATGGAGAGTTGTCAACGGACTCGTCACCATCATGTTTCAGCTCGAATGACCGTTTGGTTGTGTTTCGAGTGATACGCTGACGGTTTCGGTGGCGGTGAATTCCGCGCTGATGTCTGTGTCGGGAGAGTCCATGTGATCAGCGGGTGTAGTGATAGTGGTATTTGTTGACTGATGAGGGGATGAATGTTTGGGCTGGCCAGTGGACAGATGGCATGGTTGGTCAAAATCTCGACCCCGACGGGACTCGAACCCGCAATCTTCTGATCCGAAGTCAGATGCCTTATCCATTAGGCCACGGAGCCCGTGGAGTGACTGGCCTCCTTCAACCCCACTCGGACAACACCAACCACAAACATCCACACTCACAACATCCACTCACACCACAATTCCCCCTCAAAACACCCAACACATCACCCAATTAGGCGTAAAATCAACACTACAGGCATAGAAACAAACCAACTGTCAACAACTCACTCTTCTCCCCTGATCTCCGTCTCTCTCACTCATACTCTCACTGTCACTCTCACTCTCACTCTCTCAATCCTCTCCCTCACTCCCTCCCTGCCTCCATCCCTCCCTCTCTCACACTCTCTATCCCTCTGTTCCACTGCATCAATTACACTTTTTCACACTATCCCGCCGATCCACTCACATCAACTGATACACACCCACCACAAGGCACCGGAACACACCGACACTCGCGCTCTCCCAACCCATCCCCCAAACACACACACACACACGGACGGACGCGCGAACACTCTCACACAAACAAACGCTCCTCATCTCAACCACGATTGACAAACACACAAACGGACAGCGGACAAACAGGCAGTTACACGGACAGATCGACAATCAGACTGCCAATCACAAACAAACACACAAGCAATCAGCCAATTCACGAATACACTGCCACTCACACACTCAACAAACACACACACACACACACAAACCTACACACTCATCCGCTCACCCACTCACTCAATCCATCAATCAATCAACCAACCAACCAACCAACAACCAACCAACCAGCCAATCAATCAATCAATCAATCACCCACTGACACTTTAAGAAACTCAGGCTTCAATGACACTGCACACAAACTCCACCGTCCTACTCATCTACCAGAGTGTCGATCACTGATCAGTCTCGTGTCGTCTGCATCATGCAATCAACTCATTCGCTCACACCAGTCGACTCAGTCGGCCGATTCACTCCTCCGAACCAACGAATGACGCGAAATGTCACAATCACCGTCATCCGAATGGGGACATGTGAATGACGATAATCACGATTACGGTGACAGTGACAGGGATGAGCTCGTCACACCGACAGACTGAAGTGTGACACGAGTATGATGGAGAGTTGTCAACGGACTCGTCACCATCATGTTTCAGCTCGAATGACCGTTTGGTTGTGTTTCGAGTGATACGCTGACGGTTTCGGTGGCGGTGAATTCCGCGCTGATGTCTGTGTCGGGAGAGTCCATGTGATCAGCGGGTGTAGTGATAGTGGTATTTGTTGACTGATGAGGGGATGAATGTTTGGGCTGGCCAGTGGACAGATGGCATGGTTGGTCAAAATCTCGACCCCGACGGGACTCGAACCCGCAATCTTCTGATCCGAAGTCAGATGCCTTATCCATTAGGCCACGGAGCCCGTGGAGTGACTGGCCTCCTTCAACCCCACTCGGACAACACCAACCACAAACATCCACACTCACAACATCCACTCACACCACAATTCCCCCTCAAAACACCCAACACATCACCCAATTAGGCGTAAAATCAACACTACAGGCATAGAAACAAACCAACTGTCAACAACTCACTCTTCTCCCCTGATCTCCGTCTCTCTCACTCATACTCTCACTGTCACTCTCACTCTCACTCTCTCAATCCTCTCCCTCACTCCCTCCCTGCCTCCATCCCTCCCTCTCTCACACTCTCTATCCCTCTGTTCCACTGCATCAATTACACTTTTTCACACTATCCCGCCGATCCACTCACATCAACTGATACACACCCACCACAAGGCACCGGAACACACCGACACTCGCGCTCTCCCACCCCATCCCCCAAACACACACACACGGACGACACGGACAGACGGACGGACGCGCGAACACTCTCACACAAACAAACGCTCCTCATCTCAACCACGATTGACAAACACACAAACGGACAGCGGACAAACAGGCAGTTACACGGACAGATCGACAATCAGACTGCCAATCACAAACAAACACACAAGCAATCAGCCAATTCACGAATACACTGCCACTCACACACTCAACAAACACACACACACACACACACAAACCTACACACTCATCCGCTCACCCACTCACTCAATCCATCAATCAATCAACCAACAACCAACCAACCAACCAACCAACCAGCCAATCAATCAATCAATCAATCACCCACTGACACTTTAAGAAACTCAGGCTTCAATGACACTGCACACAAACTCCACCGTCCTACTCATCTACCAGAGTGTCGATCACTGATCAGTCTCGTGTCGTCTGCATCATGCAATCAACTCATTCGCTCACACCAGTCGACTCAGTCGGCCGATTCACTCCTCCGAACCAACGAATGACGCGAAATGTCACAATCACCGTCATCCGAATGGGGACATGTGAATGACGATAATCACGATTACGGTGACAGTGACAGGGATGAGCTCGTCACACCGACAGACTGAAGTGTGACACGAGTATGATGGAGAGTTGTCAACGGACTCGTCACCATCATGTTTCAGCTCGAATGACCGTTTGGTTGTGTTTCGAGTGATACGCTGACGGTTTCGGTGGCGGTGAATTCCGCGCTGATGTCTGTGTCGGGAGAGTCCATGTGATCAGCGGGTGTAGTGATAGTGGTATTTGTTGACTGATGAGGGGATGAATGTTTGGGCTGGCCAGTGGACAGATGGCATGGTTGGTCAAAATCTCGACCCCGACGGGACTCGAACCCGCAATCTTCTGATCCGAAGTCAGATGCCTTATCCATTAGGCCACGGAGCCCGTGGAGTGACTGGCCTCCTTCAACCCCACTCGGACAACACCAACCACAAACATCCACACTCACAACATCCACTCACACCACAATTCCCCCTCAAAACACCCAACACATCACCCAATTAGGCGTAAAATCAACACTACAGGCATAGAAACAAACCAACTGTCAACAACTCACTCTTCTCCCCTGATCTCCGTCTCTCTCACTCATACTCTCACTGTCACTCTCACTCTCACTCTCTCAATCCTCTCCCTCACTCCCTCCCTGCCTCCATCCCTCCCTCTCTCACACTCTCTATCCCTCTGTTCCACTGCATCAATTACACTTTTTCACACTATCCCGCCGATCCACTCACATCAACTGATACACACCCACCACAAGGCACCGGAACACACCGACACTCGCGCTCTCCCACTCCATCCCCCAAACACACACACACACACACGGGACGGACGGACGGGACGGACGCGCGAACACTCTCACACAAACAAACGCTCCTCATCTCAACCACGATTGACAAACACACAAACGGACAGCGGACAAACAGGCAGTTACACGGACAGATCGACAATCAGACTGCCAATCACAAACAAACACACAAGCAATCAGCCAATTCACGAATACACTGCCACTCACACACTCAACAAACACACACACACACACACACAAACCTACACACTCATCCGCTCACCCACTCACTCAATCCATCAATCAATCAACCAACCAACCAACCAACAACCAACCAACCAACCAACCAGCCAATCAATCAATCACCCACTGACACTTTAAGAAACTCAGGCTTCAATGACACTGCACACAAACTCCACCGTCCTACTCATCTACCAGAGTGTCGATCACTGATCAGTCTCGTGTCGTCTGCATCATGCAATCAACTCATTCGCTCACACCAGTCGACTCAGTCGGCCGATTCACTCCTCCGAACCAACGAATGACGCGAAATGTCACAATCACCGTCATCCGAATGGGGACATGTGAATGACGATAATCACGATTACGGTGACAGTGACAGGGATGATCTCGTCACACCGACAGACTGAAGTGTGACACGAGTATGATGGAGAGTTGTCAACGGACTCGTCACCATCATGTTTCAGCTCGAATGACCGTTTGGTTGTGTTTCGAGTGATACGCTGACGGTTTCGGTGGCGGTGAATTCCGCGCTGATGTCTGTGTCGGGAGAGTCCATGTGATCAGCGGGTGTAGTGATAGTGGTATTTGTTGACTGATGAGGGGATGAATGTTTGGGCTGGCCAGTGGACAGATGGCATGGTTGGTCAAGATCTCGACCCCGACGGGACTCGAACCCGCAATCTTCTGATCCGAAGTCAGATGCCTTATCCATTAGGCCACGGAGCCCGTGGAGTGACTGGCCTCCTTCAACCCCACTCGGACAACACCAACCACAAACATCCACACTCACAACATCCACTCACACCACAATTCCCCCTCAAAACACCCAACACATCACCCAATTAGGCGTAAAATCAACACTACAGGCATAGAAACAAACCAACTGTCAACAACTCACTCTTCTCCCCTGATCTCCGTCTCTCTCACTCATACTCTCACTGTCACTCTCACTCTCACTCTCTCAATCCTCTCCCTCACTCCCTCCCTGCCTCCATCCCTCCCTCTCTCACACTCTCTATCCCTCTGTTCCACTGCATCAATTACACTTTTTCACACTATCCCGCCGATCCACTCACATCAACTGATACACACCCACCACAAGGCACCGGAACACACCGACACTCGCGCTCTCCCACTCCATCCCCCAAACACACACACACACACACGGACGGACGGACGGGCGGACGGACGCGCGAACACTCTCACACAAACAAACGCTCCTCATCTCAACCACGATTGACAAACACACAAACGGACAGCGGACAAACAGGCAGTTACACGGACAGATCGACAATCAGACTGCCAATCACAAACAAACACACAAGCAATCAGCCAATTCACGAATACACTGCCACTCACACACTCAACAAACACACACACACACACACAAACCTACACACTCATCCGCTCACCCACTCACTCAATCCATCAATCAATCAACCAACCAACCAACCAACACAACCAACCAACCAACCAGCCAATCAATGAATCAATCAATCACCCACTGACACTTTAAGAAACTCAGGCTTCAATGACACTGCACACAAACTCCACCGTCCTACTCATCTTCCAGAGTGTCGATCACTGATCAGTCTCGTGTCGTCTGCATCATGCAATCAACTCATTCGCTCACACCAGTCGACTCAGTCGGCCGATTCACTCCTCCGAACCAACGAATGACGCGAAATGTCACAATCACCGTCATCCGAATGGGGACATGTGAATGACGATAATCACGATTACGGTGACAGTGACAGGGATGATCTCGTCACACCGACAGACTGAAGTGTGACACGAGTATGATGGAGAGTTGTCAACGGACTCGTCACCATCATGTTTCAGCTCGAATGACCGTTTGGTTGTGTTTCGAGTGATACGCTGACGGTTTCGGTGGCGGTGAATTCCGCGCTGATGTCTGTGTCGGGAGAGTCCATGTGATCAGCGGGTGTAGTGATAGTGGTATTTGTTGACTGATGAGGGGATGAATGTTTGGGCTGGCCAGTGGACAGATGGCATGGTTGGTCAAAATCTCGACCCCGACGGGACTCGAACCCGCAATCTTCTGATCCGAAGTCAGATGCCTTATCCATTAGGCCACGGAGCCCGTGGAGTGACTGGCCTCCTTCAACCCCACTCGGACAACACCAACCACAAACATCCACACTCACAACATCCACTCACACCACAATTCCCCCTCAAAACACCCAACACATCACCCAATTAGGCGTAAAATCAACACTACAGGCATAGAAACAAACCAACTGTCAACAACTCACTCTTCTCCCCTGATCTCCGTCTCTCTCACTCATACTCTCACTGTCACTCTCACTCTCACTCTCTCAATCCTCTCCCTCACTCCCTCCCTGCCTCCATCCCTCCCTCTCTCACACTCTCTATCCCTCTGTTCCACTGCATCAATTACACTTTTTCACACTATCCCGCCGATCCACTCACATCAACTGATACACACCCACCACAAGGCACCGGAACACACCGACACTCGCGCTCTCCCAACCCATCCCCCAAACACACACACACACACACACACGGACGGACGGACGGACGCGCGAACACTCTCACACAAACAAACGCTCCTCATCTCAACCACGATTGACAAACACACAAACGGACAGCGGACAAACAGGCAGTTACACGGACAGATCGACAATCAGACTGCCAATCACAAACAAACACACAAGCAATCAGCCAATTCACGAATACACTGCCACTCACACACTCAACAAACACACACACACACACACAAACCTACACACTCATCCGCTCACCCACTCACTCAATCCATCAATCAATCAACCAACCAACCAACCAAACAACCAACCCAACCAACCAGCCAATCAATCAATCAATCAATCACCCACTGACACTTTAAGAAACTCAGGCTTCAATGACACTGCACACAAACTCCACCGTCCTACTCATCTACCAGAGTGTCGATCACTGATCAGTCTCGTGTCGTCTGCATCATGCAATCAACTCATTCGCTCACACCAGTCGACTCAGTCGGCCGATTCACTCCTCCGAACCAACGAATGACGCGAAATGTCACAATCACCGTCATCCGAATGGGGACATGTGAATGACGATAATCACGATTACGGTGACAGTGACAGGGATGAGCTCGTCACACCGACAGACTGAAGTGTGACACGAGTATGATGGAGAGTTGTCAACGGACTCGTCACCATCATGTTTCAGCTCGAATGACCGTTTGGTTGTGTTTCGAGTGATACGCTGACGGTTTCGGTGGCGGTGAATTCCGCGCTGATGTCTGTGTCGGGAGAGTCCATGTGATCAGCGGGTGTAGTGATAGTGGTATTTGTTGACTGATGAGGGGATGAATGTTTGGGCTGGCCAGTGGACAGATGGCATGGTTGGTCAAGATCTCGACCCCGACGGGACTCGAACCCGCAATCTTCTGATCCGAAGTCAGATGCCTTATCCATTAGGCCACGGAGCCCGTGGAGTGACTGGCCTCCTTCAACCCCACTCGGACAACACCAACCACAAACATCCACACTCACAACATCCACTCACACCACAATTCCCCCTCAAAACACCCAACACATCACCCAATTAGGCGTAAAATCAACACTACAGGCATAGAAACAAACCAACTGTCAACAACTCACTCTTCTCCCCTGATCTCCGTCTCTCTCACTCATACTCTCACTGTCACTCTCACTCTCACTCTCTCAATCCTCTCCCTCACTCCCTCCCTGCCTCCATCCCTCCCTCTCTCACACTCTCTATCCCTCTGTTCCACTGCATCAATTACACTTTTTCACACTATCCCGCCGATCCACTCACATCAACTGATACACACCCACCACAAGGCACCGGAACACACCGACACTCGCGCTCTCCCACTCCATCCCCCAAACACACACACACACACACACGGACGGACGGACGGACGCGCGAACACTCTCACACAAACAAACGCTCCTCATCTCAACCACGATTGACAAACACACAAACGGACAGCGGACAAACAGGCAGTTACACGGACAGATCGACAATCAGACTGCCAATCATAAACAAACACACAAGCAATCAGCCAATTCACGAATACACTGCCACTCACACACTCAACAAACACACACACACACACAAACCTACACACTCATCCGCTCGCCCACTCACTCAATCCATCAATCAATCAACCAACCAACCAACCAAACAACCAACCAACCAACCAACCAGCCAATCAATCAATCACCCACTGACACTTTAAGAAACTCAGGCTTCAATGACACTGCACACAAACTCCACCGTCCTACTCATCTTCCAGAGTGTCGATCACTGATCAGTCTCGTGTCGTCTGCATCATGCAATCAACTCATTCGCTCACACCAGTCGACTCAGTCGGCCGATTCACTCCTCCGAACCAACGAATGACGCGAAATGTCACAATCACCGTCATCCGAATGGGGACATGTGAATGACGATAATCACGATTACGGTGACAGTGACAGGGATGATCTCGTCACACCGACAGACTGAAGTGTGACACGAGTATGATGGAGAGTTGTCAACGGACTCGTCACCATCATGTTTCAGCTCGAATGACCGTTTGGTTGTGTTTCGAGTGATACGCTGACGGTTTCGGTGGCGGTGAATTCCGCGCTGATGTCTGTGTCGGGAGAGTCCATGTGATCAGCGGGTGTAGTGATAGTGGTATTTGTTGACTGATGAGGGGATGAATGTTTGGGCTGGCCAGTGGACAGATGGCATGGTTGGTCAAAATCCCGACCCCGACGGGACTCGAACCCGCAATCTTCTGATCCGAAGTCAGATGCCTTATCCATTAGGCCACGGAGCCCGTGGAGTGACTGGCCTCCTTCAACCCCACTCGGACAACACCAACCACAAACATCCACACTCACAACATCCACTCACACCACAATTCCCCCTCAAAACACCCAACACATCACCCAATTAGGCGTAAAATCAACACTACAGGCATAGAAACAAACCAACTGTCAACAACTCACTCTTCTCCCCTGATCTCCGTCTCTCTCACTCATACTCTCACTGTCACTCTCACTCTCACTCTCTCAATCCTCTCCCTCACTCCCTCCCTGCCTCCATCCCTCCCTCTCTCACACTCTCTATCCCTCTGTTCCACTGCATCAATTACACTTTTTCACACTATCCCGCCGATCCACTCACATCAACTGATACACACCCACCACAAGGCACCGGAACACACCGACACTCGCGCTCTCCCAACCCATCCCCCAAACACACACACACATACACACGGACGGACGGACGGCTGACGGACGCGCGAACACTCTCACACAAACAAACGCTCCTCATCTCAACCACGATTGACAAACACACAAACGGACAGCGGACAAACAGGCAGTTACACGGACAGATCGACAATCAGACTGCCAATCACAAACAAACACACAAGCAATCAGCCAATTCACGAATACACTGCCACTCACACACTCAACAAACACACACACACACAAACATACACACTCATCCGCTCACCCACTCACTCAATCCATCAATCAATCAACCAACCAACCAACCAACCAACAACCAACCAACCATCCAATCAATCAATCAATCAATCACCCACTGACACTTTAAGAAACTCAGGCTTCAATGACACTGCACACAAACTCCACCGTCCTACTCATCTTCCAGAGTGTCGATCACTGATCAGTCTCGTGTCGTCTGCATCATGCAATCAACTCATTCGCTCACACCAGTCGACTCAGTCGGCCGATTCACTCCTCCGAACCAACGAATGACGCGAAATGTCACAATCACCGTCATCCGAATGGGGACATGTGAATGACGATAATCACGATTACGGTGACAGTGACAGGGATGATCTCGTCACACCGACAGACTGAAGTGTGACACGAGTATGATGGAGAGTTGTCAACGGACTCGTCACCATCATGTTTCAGCTCGAATGACCGTCTGGTTGTGTTTCGAGTGATACGCTGACGGTTTCGGTGGCGGTGAATTCCGCGCTGATGTCTGTGTCGGGAGAGTCCATGTGATCAGCGGGTGTAGTGATAGTGGTATTTGTTGACTGATGAGGGGATGAATGTTTGGGCTGGCCAGTGGACAGATGGCATGGTTGGTCAAGATCTCGACCCCGACGGGACTCGAACCCGCAATCTTCTGATCCGAAGTCAGATGCCTTATCCATTAGGCCACGGAGCCCGTGGAGTGACTGGCCTCCTTCAACCCCACTCGGACAACACCAACCACAAACATCCACACTCACAACATCCACTCACACCACAATTCCCCTTCAAAACACCCAACACATCACCCAATTAGGCGTAAAATCAACACTACAGGCATAGAAACAAACCAACTGTCAACAACTCACTCTTCTCCCCTGATCTCCGTCTCTCTCACTCATACTCTCACTGTCACTCTCACTCTCACTCTCTCAATCCTCTCCCTCACTCCCTCCCTGCCTCCATCCCTCCCTCTCTCACACTCTCTATCCCTCTGTTCCACTGCATCAATTACACTTTTTCACACTATCCCGCCGATCCACTCACATCAACTGATACACACCCACCACAAGGCACCGGAACACACCGACACTCGCGCTCTCCCAACCCATCCCCCAAACACACACACACACACACACGGACGGACGGACGGACGGACGCGCGAACACTCTCACACAAACAAACGCTCCTCATCTCAACCACGATTGACAAACACACAAACGGACAGCGGACAAACAGGCAGTTACACGGACAGATCGACAATCAGACTGCCAATCACAAACAAACACACAAGCAATCAGCCAATTCACGAATACACTGCCACTCACACACTCAACAAACACACACACACACAAACATACACACTCATCCGCTCACCCACTCACTCAATCCATCAATCAATCAACCAACCAACCAACCAACCAACAACCAACCAACCATCCAATCAATCAATCAATCAATCACCCACTGACACTTTAAGAAACTCAGGCTTCAATGACACTGCACACAAACTCCACCGTCCTACTCATCTTCCAGAGTGTCGATCACTGATCAGTCTCGTGTCGTCTGCATCATGCAATCAACTCATTCGCTCACACCAGTCGACTCAGTCGGCCGATTCACTCCTCCGAACCAACGAATGACGCGAAATGTCACAATCACCGTCATCCGAATGGGGACATGTGAATGACGATAATCACGATTACGGTGACAGTGACAGGGATGATCTCGTCACACCGACAGACTGAAGTGTGACACGAGTATGATGGAGAGTTGTCAACGGACTCGTCACCATCATGTTTCAGCTCGAATGACCGTTTGGTTGTGTTTCGAGTGATACGCTGACGGTTTCGGTGGCGGTGAATTCCGCGCTGATGTCTGTGTCGGGAGAGTCCATGTGATCAGCGGGTGTAGTGATAGTGGTATTTGTTGACTGATGAGGGGATGAATGTTTGGGCTGGCCAGTGGACAGATGGCATGGTTGGTCAAGATCTCGACCCCGACGGGACTCGAACCCGCAATCTTCTGATCCGAAGTCAGATGCCTTATCCATTAGGCCACGGAGCCCGTGGAGTGACTGGCCTCCTTCAACCCCACTCGGACAACACCAACCACAAACATCCACACTCACAACATCCACTCACACCACAATTCCCCCTCAAAACACCCAACACATCACCCAATTAGGCGTAAAATCAACACTACAGGCAT
This sequence comes from Trichobilharzia regenti, assembly GCA_944472135.2. Classification (NCBI taxonomy): domain Eukaryota; kingdom Metazoa; phylum Platyhelminthes; class Trematoda; order Strigeidida; family Schistosomatidae; genus Trichobilharzia; species Trichobilharzia regenti. The sequence goes on from OX235263.1 coordinate 44,147,702, forward strand.
AGAAACAAACCAACTGTCAACAACTCACTCTTCTCCCCTGATCTCCGTCTCTCTCAATCATACTCTCACTGTCACTCTCACTCTCACTCTCTCAATCCTCTCCCTCACTCCCTCCCTGCCTCCATCCCTCCCTCTCTCACACTCTCTACCCCTTTGGGCCACTGCATCTAATACTCTCTTTCGCTCTCTATCTGCGTTTCACTCCGCTCAATTTTCTTTCTTTTTTATTATATTTTTGTATGCTTTATTTTTTGTCTTGTTTCAACTTTTTTTTCCCTTATTTTTAGCGGTTTTTTCTCATGGTTTTAATTTTCCAGTCCTTTTTTGATAGCTTTTCCTTATTTGTTTCTTCATTTTTATTAGGTGCTCGTTTTGTTCTAGCATGATTTCTATTATTTCTTCAGAGATTCTTCTGCTCGTTGCATTCCTTCACAATATGTTTGAACATCTGTTTTTATATTCGTCGTTCTTTTTTTACTCTTCTCCTTGCCTCTGCATCCTCGTTGAATTTTTCTTTTTGAATAAACCTAGTCAGATCTTTGTCTCTCTCTCTCTTTCTGTGTGGGTAAATTAACAGTACACAGAATATCTCTGTTATCTCCTACCTTTTCTTCTATATTCCTATCAATTTCTTCACCGAAATTCCGTTGTAATATTCTCAGTTAATGTCAATGCTTTCGTCATTCTTGTTTTTGTGTATTTCAGTTTCTTTTTTTTTTTACCTCATCATCTTTCATCAAGAGTTAATCCTACTTTAAGCTCATAAATAGATATGCTTATATGCATATCTTATCAGATATAGAATCTAATATAACTAAGATTCCTTTTTTTAAAAAGCATGTCTAACCATCTAACTTTCGTTGATCTCTTGATGAGTTTATATTCTCGTGTTTCTACACTATTCTCAATTATTTATCAAAGTTTTTATTCTTTTACAAAGTCTCCTTAAACATCTCATAAAACCCATCGATAATAACTGTGTACATAGTAATAATAATAATAATCGAGGATTATACTTGCATCATTATTTTCACTTTAATACTTTTAGAATTCATCTTGTTTCTTCAAGAGATTTAAATGATAATTACTGTTTATTTCGTCTAGGTAAAGGCATCAAACCATTGTGGTTCTGTGAAGAGTTGTCTCAGCATACGCGTGTGTACACGCATATGCGTTAATTATTCCTCTACAATCGTTTATCTCATCTTTGCTTATAGAAAAATGATCTATTGTTAGTACAAATATCTATTTCAACTTCCAATATAGGCAGAAAGTTAATCGAGTGTCTTACTTCCTATTTATATAAATAAGGCGACGACGTGTTATTAGCAAGAGGATACACTTAAGGCTTTATAAACATTTTTAATCTTTGTCAATTCCATGAATTTACAAACAATTATTGATTAATTTCAGTGAACAATTCATCCTGAACCAATATCAACGCGAGAATCATTGGAAACCGGATAGCAATGGATAGCTGTTTAGTTATATTCTAGCTCGTGTTAACAGCGCCACATTAGAGGGTGAACCCGGGATCAAACAGGGAGGAAACAACTGTCCAATGATCCCTGGCTTTTTAATGACTCTCTAGCTGAGGTTTGATCCAGTGATGAATTCTACGCTAAAATTTGTCCAAATCCCAGCGAAACCTATATTCTAAAAATGTATTGACTAGTTCCAGTATAAGACAACAGTAGAGATGTTAATGGTAGGATAGGTCATGCAGTCTATGAAGACAGACATTCATCAATGATATTGGATGACGCTAGGGTTATTTCACGAATAGACAGAAGTTAGAATCCATTTACTGTTCGATTCTGACTCAGTTGATCATTAAATAACCTAATGGGTGTGTTTTCAATACCTAGAGTTGTGGGCGTGCTCACTGCTGAAGTGAACTAAATTAGGATGGAACATCTGTCTATTGCTCGTTGCGTTACAACACTTTTATGCCTGTTCTAGGTTAGTGATAACACTCATTGCTTAGATAATTTACTTTGTTAACATTGAAGATAAAGAATGAAGATAGAGAGGTAGATGTTAGTTTAAAAAGCCAACATGTAATAACAAACATTATGGTAGATAAAAAGTTTGAAAAAGTTTCTTTTTAACACATGAATATGACTTCTCCACAAAAAATATCACGAGTTACTGAAGTAATGAGATGTAGCGGATAGACCATTTTCATAGGGTTGCTTTACCCCCTGTTGATTACCTTTAACACTCCTATAGTTGTGATTCTGTGATTAGTGTAAACAAGGTACTGAACTAGTCCACTTCTATCTAATCTCCTATTGCTTCTGCAACGATGTAGAATAGGGTTCTTGGAGCTGTTTGGTAACAGCAAACATCAAATGATTTGCATGCTCGGTCGCACAGGATAACTTGAATAGAAGTGCTTGTCTTCCATTCTCTTTCAAAGCTTTATTCTTAGGATTATCAACCTAAGCTCTCTTCATTCTGTTTTCATGCCTCCCTGGATCCCCTTTTCCTGAAGAATGTATTTCTCTGTATTATGCAGGTGTACGTTAGACGTGTTAGTTGTTTTAGTCTCAGTACCATCTAGTGATTGACAGTCACCTTCGTTTCGCTTGTCTAAAACACTGTAATCCCTAGTTAACCCTGATGCCTTTCAGTAAAATTGTTCACAGTTACCAGGTGAAAATGCATGATACTGAAATTGTAGAGCAGGTGAGAATCAGATCCAAGAAAAATAATGCTCAGTTGCCCAACTTCTTGTTTTTTTTCTTTTGGTGTTCTGATAAGTTTTCTCCATAATTTGAAACCGAATCAACCAATTCATCAATTTTTCTTCCCATGAAATTATATTTTAATTAAGAAATAGTCATCTGTGAATAATCATTCTTTCTAAGTAAATCTGATCTACGATCTACACAGAAAGAACCTATTTTGGAACATTAGATAGAAATTTGTACCTTAATCCAAACAGTGTGAGAGGATCATATTACAGAACACTAAAAAACTTTTCTTCGCAATATGTTTCACGGTCATCTATGTTATTTAAATTAGAAAACACTAAATGATTCGTTATCCATGACACTTGCATATTATCCAGTTTGTGGGAAATCAGATATATATCATCGTCTAAGTCCAGATCCTCCAAGTTTTTTTGTTTGAGTCCATTTTATGCCTGTCTCCTCGTTGTCCGCTGTCTGTTTGTCGCATTATCCAGTCTACCGCAATCAGGAAAATCATTGGAGACAGTAGGCAGCCAGCCTTGTCTCATTCCCGTTTTCGCTTTGAAGGATTCCATGAGTTTCCCGTTGTGGATTACTTGGCATGCAGCATTGTCATACAACTGTTGGATGAGGTGTTTAATTGTTGGCGGCATCCCGTAGTAGCGAAGTAGTTTCCAAATCACCATTCGATCGACGCTGTCGAAGACCTTTTCGAAGTCGATGAAATTGCGATAGAGAGGTGATCGCCATTCCAAGCTTTGTTCAATAATGATCCGTAGTGTGGCAATTTGATCGATGCATGATTTGTTTCTCCTGAATCCGGCCTGTTCCGGTCGAAGTTTTTCAGCTAGGGCTTGTTTGATTCTGTTCGGGATGATGCGGCTCAGTATTTCTCTTGGGATGTACAGGAGCATAATTCCGCACCAGTTTTTTCATTGACTTAAGTCTCCTTTCTTTGGTAGTTTGAATAAGTATCCTTTCTTCCAATCCTCAGGTACCTTGCCCTCTTTCCACACCTTCTCCAGTAGTGGTGTCATCAATTCCGCTGATGTCTCTGGGTCTACTTCCAGTTCTTCTGCTGAGATTCAGTCTGGTCCTGCTGCTTTTCCAGGTTTTAGCATCTATATTGACTTCACGAGTTCTGTTTTCTTCGGTGGGTTGATGTCCACTGGTAGTTCTGTTTCCGCTGTTAATGTTATTGGGCGCGTCGTAGGTGGGGATCGATTTAGAAGTCTTTCGAAGCTTTCAGCCGAGTTATGTATTCATAATAGTTGAAGAGTCATTGTTAATGACAACACCAGAATTTTTAAGATAATGTCGCTCTCGGAAACACCTATCAGTTTGAGTTAAAACCATCTCGTTCAGACAGGCGATAAAGGTAGCATTGAAGAATCATTTTCTATCATCTGTCTTGTACCCAATAAATTGCTTAAAGCCTCTAGGCACTAAACAATCCAAACATTAGAAGCTAGTGCAATTGGTTTGAAACAGCCTATGCTCTGTATGCAAAAGAAACAGGTCCAGCCACTGTTTCTATCCTGACCTGGTGTGGAATCTATAAATTCATAAAATCCGTATCATTTCGCAATTTTTAGGTATGACCCCTATCCTGTATGTATAAATTCCCCTAACCTTTTTAATGACATTTGCATAAACAAATCATTTGTCTTATTTAAACTTAATAACTAACTTACACACTGACACACACACACGCATGCACATAACCTTCTGCCCAATTTCTCGATATCATCGTTAATCCATAAGGAGTTTGTAATCAGTATGAATAATAATAATAACAGCTTTATTCCAAACGGTATTTGTGGTACAGGTATGGAATTTTCAGCGTGCATTACAATATAATTGCATCTAATAGAATTTAATATGAAAATTAGTGATGAGCATTCATTACTATATATTCATTGTTATTCGAGATCATTCACTTGACAAAAAAAGTGTTCAATTTATTGTATACAATTGGTGGACGGTGGCTAGCAGTGGAATCCAGGATGCGCACTTCGTCCTATTTGAGAAATGCAGGTACATCCAGATGACGAGTCCTAAATAGGACGAAACGCGCATCCTGGATTCCACTGCTAGCCACCATTCACTAATTGTATACTAATTAAATGCCCAGACATCGTAGAAACATCTGCACAAGAAGTCGACATATCAACCTGAGACCAAGCACTTCGGTCCAATCAATCGACGGGAAAATCAAAAATTCAATGCAATAAATAACAACAATATATTCGCGTATAACTCTTGAAATTTTCATGTCAGTGATTTGATGTCATTTTAAAAGACTTTAATATCATCAATAAGAATAATCCTTTGATTATTACGGATACATAACTGTAGAGCGTGATGAAGAAGTTATCGAGAATAGTATTATCTATTCATTAATCAATCTTTTCTAGTATGACATGGCTCAAAATCGTTCTTACTGACACAGATACCTTGACTGTCTGTAATCTGAACTAACCATAAAAACCCTGTTGTTTTTCCCTCACATTTCTGTTCACTGTGGTTCTCTTGAATTTCTATTCTCTATCATGTGTGGTACATACAGTGTGACAACTTGAACTGCTATACTACTTCTGTGCAAAGTTCAACTGCAATCAGTCATTCAATCAATATTTTGAAATTTCGCCTAGGCATCTTTAATTAAGTGAAACATCTGGTTAGGATCTATTTTAGAAATGAATTACTTGCCTTCCTTTAATTTTTTTTCCGCTTAAATTCCAGCTCAACCCAGTGTATGTCATTCAAGGAATATGAGACTTGGAATAGTGAATGGTGAATTCACTGGATTGTTATGTAAGTTTTCTATTGTTTCAAGAGTAAGATATTGTGTTTAGCTGTAATTTTATTCATTAGTTTGTCTATCCGATATATCGATTCTATGTGATTATGCATAGTCAACTGCTGAACTGTTACCGTCATCCTATTCACCATAATAAATACGAAAATTAATACGGAGTTTACATGTTTTCTAATTCTTGAAAAAGTGGAGATATACCTTTACACATGTGCGAAAAAACCTTTATTCTCCTAATTTAGCTTTGGTTGTTCACCTACAAATTGACGGATATTTTTTGCTCCTATTCAGGTATTGATATTTGCTCATACAGTGTTTATGTGCGTCGGTGGCACAGTGGTTAAGACTCTCGCCGACCATGCACATGGTCCGGGGTTCGCGCCCACGCCGACGCACACCTGATACCTATGGTCGGCCTGCGAATTTTGGGCTACCGATATCCACGCTGAAAATTCCACACTTGTACCAAAAATACGGTGTGGAGTCAAGCTGTAACCAAAAATAAAAATAAAATATAACCAGACGGAATAAAATTCAGTCTGAGCACTAATCACTGTCATTCGTGATCATTTGCGAGTGAGAATTAAAGCTATCGGGAGGGGATTTTGTGTATAGCATGGCGAACATCACAAATAGATATTCCAACCGTGTAAATAAAAGCCGATGAAACACCTTTAAAACAGCTAGACGTAACAGTATTCCTCTAAACACACACCTACTTGAGGAAATTCAAGTCATAATTGAAAGTCTGCGTTCCACGCATTCACGTAGGTGGAAAGGAAAGATCAGTAAATTTGTTTCGCAATAACTTGAATGCTCACTTATTGTTAACTTTGAAATCTAACGGTCAGTTTAGTGCCATTACTATTATTATTCCACTAGGTTCTGAGTGAGACACAGGGCTTCAGAGGCATATCTACATATTCACATGCCTCTCCGATTTTTCGTTTGTTTTGATGATTCAACGTTATTTAAGAGCACTGGTGTTGTTAGTAACAAATTTCCCCGACTAATATGGAGAGATAACTATAGAACTAAAAAAAGCTGTCGAAAAGAATATTCTTTGCTCACTGATAAGTATTATGAAAAACAGGATGGTATCGAAGAAGTTAAAGTAGCACTGAGTTCAACATAAAATGTGATATTGCACCATTTTCCGTAGAATGGTAAACACTTTAAAATTATTCGAGAAGAATTCGACTGACACGCGACCAAAACTTAATTTGTTAATTTCCACTTGGATCCAATTTATAACCAGTCTGCCTAAGTAGCTAGTGAGAATTCGGGTAATTTCAACTGATTTGATTGTTTGAGCCGATTCAGACCTGATACATCGCTGATGAGCTTGACTGCAAATGAGAAACTTGGCCATTCGCTGTTAAGATCACTTCAGATTAGCTGACAGGCATTATTAGTTGATATGAATGGTAGCCGAAAACTCACATCAACCAGCCAATAATATGTAGTGCGATGAATACAGTCATCCTCGAATTGTCGCTTCTTTTACTCATTCTCATATATTTAACGTGATTTAAATAATTAACTAATCAATATATGTATACGTACCTTTGCTTTTTCGAATGATTTGCCCAGTGAAATCATTACATTTAAGGCAGCTCGATAAAATTCAATCAGCTCCTAGGGCAGGACAACGAAAAATCGGTTTCCCATCGTTAAGTCACACTTCGATAAGATCAATCGACGCCTTGTAGTCTAGTCTAAGACAGCAGCCTTGATAGTCAGTGGTCTGGAAGAATATATCTAAGAAGATATCAGCATCTTCAACTTTTAGACAACAATCTTCTCTTCTCTCGACCAGGATTAAAGACTGACATTGGTTAATTTCTAGTGACGGATCGATATTGTGAAAGAAATTCCACTATCTCTCTGTATCATTTATCTTCATGACTACACTTTTCGTCTGACAGAAACTTTGTGCACGGGAAAGACTTCATTTTAACTGGTCATTATTTAGCTTAGTGAAGTATCTTCATTCCAGTACGACTATCTCGCCAAAACTCATTAGACACGGATGAGTTAACATGAAATTTATTCTCATCCTTCCTTTCTTATCCGTCAGGAACACAAAATTCTACACTTTACTCTTTTTTTTTGTCTTATCAAACATTCATACAGCTGATCCGTATGCCAACCGTCTACTTCAAGAAACGTTGCTGGCGAATCATTCTAGTCTTATCGCCTACTCAAGACGCAATTTATCATTGCCAACTAGCGTCAATTCAAGGTGTGATCGTAATCCCAATAAGAAGATTATACAAAAGAATATTCCAATAAGCGAACAACACGATCAACAACAACAACGATCATGCACAACACATTCTATCTCTCCTGTCACTTCATCGGCTTCTTCGGTTTCCCCCGCCTTCTCAACCAATCTAATTGTAAATCAGCTCTTGAAATATTTGCCAGTGAATCTTTCTATGATTCCTATTACCACCACTATTGCTGTTATTATTATTGGTACCACCGCTGCTATCAGCTTTATTGTGATTTCACTTCATGATTTATAATTTTCTTCAAAATTAGATAAGATTTTTCTATTTATTCCTTTACATACTTAACCTTCACAAGAACTGACCAGAACTGACCGGTTTCATGCCCTTCATTAATCAGTCAGCAGCAACAGCAGTACGCTTGTTCCACTTCACTTATACAGTAATAAAACTGAACGCAAATGTGAAAAAGTTAAATTCGAGTTCATTAACACTGTAATTAGACGTGTGTTGTGTACTTTATTTCATTATAAGTAACATACTTTTGAATGATAAATTTGTTTTCATAAAGAATACAATGTGAAACTGAACTTACCTCTTTTTTGCTCCACTTATCAGAATGATGATAGCACTATCGTTTCGGAGTAGTTTATTTTACACCTCAATGTTAACTAGGGAAACTAGTAGGCATTGGATGCCTCTTTCAATACTGGTACACATTTGCTACACCTTTAGAGATCATGATCATAATTAACGTATTGATTTATATGCTGAGAAGGTTAACAGTTCTAGATTTAATCCTTCCCTGGAGTGTACGAGTGAACAGACTAAGAATCCTGATCTGTGTTATGTATCAACCGTACAAACAGTCACTATGACGTTTGTATCTACTGTTTTCCTGGTTAATTATGGCAACAGTTTAGCCCATATGCAAAGTATTACATCGTATATCATAAAAACTAAAAGAATTACTGAGAATCACATCTTCACAGAAAGAAGCCTCCGCATGTAACATCTAATTAGCTGAAATACTTTCTTATATAACTTCTACAGAAAATAAAGACTTTATCAACTTGATGATACTGAGTAAATAAACTTATCATCTATTTAAATAAAATATATACTCGTGTGCTAAGTGACTGACTAAGGAAAACTCAGGTAAACCTTTGAATTAAAGACAGAAGCAAGATAAATATGCCTACTATGGCCAATGATATTCGTGATTGTGGTGAATGGATTGTGAGGCAGATCATGGGTTGCCACAAGACAGGTATAACTTGGATCACCAGTTGGACTCTAGGAGATCTAAACTTCGTGGATGATTTACGTCTGATGTAATACAAACTTGAAGATTTTTCTTTTAATTGGACACTAGTCAGTAACCAGTGTAATGTATATGTGTGTCTAGTCCTGTCTTTGACGCAGACTGAATTCAACCAGTCCACTTTGCAATGTGACCACCATGTCAATAGGTGGCCCGCCATCACGGTGCTCTGTGAATTTTGGATATTCGATGATTGGAGGCAATCGACAGGAAGCACTGGACCTAGGTTTCGTGCTGGTTGGTACTCATCAGGAAGGCGTATCTGCAACAGAAGGTGAGTCGCCAGTATGGATAGCTCAGTGCCAACATCTATGACTGCAGCACTGAGTGACTTTGATTCGAATCTCAGAAGGGACATGAGTTCCTTCAAGGTCGCAGATACGACTTGCTGACAAGTGAGTGCCAACTATCACGAAACCCAGATCCAAGGCTTTCTGCGAACTGCCTCCAACCATCTGCTACAAACTTAAGGATCTGCAGACGAAAGTCAACAAGTTAGCAGAAGAGGTAGGCAGAGAAGTAAGGACTTCAAATGGACATAGAGAATACAGAGTTGATGAAAATACCTAGCCAATCAGAACGACAGGTACCAATCACACTATCAACAGGAGAAATCTGAAAAAGCAGCTTCTCTCACTTATTTAGGCAGTGCCGTTTCAAATACAGGTGACAGAGATGAAGATATGAAGGCCAGGATAGGAAAGGCAAGACACACCTTCAGTGCTATTGAATCCATATGGAAATCTGCTAAACGTGACATAAAGAATTAAATGAGAATTTTCGAAAATGAATGCCAAGTAAGTTTTGCTGTGTGCTTCAGAGACTTTCCTGCACGCGTCAGCGGAAACATTTCCAACAGACTTCGGACTTCTGCCAGCAGCCGCCTTCACTCCATAATGAAGACTGAATGTTCAACTGGGAAGGATAAACATAAAGAACTCCAACAACGAACCCACCAAGAACCTAAAAGCCCCATTAATATACAGTAGGGAATGGAGATGAATTGGACTCACACGGAGTAGACCATTGAGTAACATCACACACCAAGCAGACGAAGGGTTGAGCGTCCCATGATAACATAGAAAGGATTATGTAGGGGAGTTCATTCAGTCAGCTGAAACTGATTGTTGAGAACCGAATGAAATAAAGAGGTACTGTTGAAACCCTATATCCCACTGGAAATGCAAGAAATGAATAAGAACGACTAGCATATAGGTGGCATTTCAGTCAGAAATAACACAACCAGATGCTTACCGTACACTAGTCTCTCATTCATTGTGATTTATTTACATTTAATATCAGTAAAATTAACGAAATAACAAATAAATTTCATATATAAACAATACTCCATTTAATGTTCAATGGCATTCAACGGAGCTTTTGTTGACTGGCGTCTTGTACAGAGTAAGTACACATATTCGTTATATTTGTATTTGTTAGTCTGTTTACAGTTATGAATTAAGAGATAACTTCTTATTACCGAATATCTTCAAACTACAAGTACAGTTGTGTTGACTAATTTTAGAAAAACATATTTGCTCTAAAAATGCTTATATTATGACCGTTGTTATATGATGTTTTATGATACTGGATTTGGATTATTGTTATTATTATCATTATTACACAACCGGTCTGTTTAACCCCGCTTACTTATAGACATATGCCTAAATATGTTCGTTATCTGTTCGACTGGCTTTGTACAAGATAATAAAATCCTTCGACAATTTGCAGTAACACTCTGATGGTAGACATTTCGTTCATCATTGCTCCGAATACTCTGATGACTTTCTGTATGTGTGATATCCGTTGAATCAAGATACACTTGTTGAATAGATTTATCTCCAATATTGTTAATAACTGATTGCTTCGGGTTAAGTTCATTTGAAAAATTCATGTCATCTGCATTAAATATGGTATGAGTGGTATTTGTGATTGTGTCCATAGTTTCAGTGTCAGTGTACTTTACAGAGGGATTTCCATCGTCTTCTTCTTCTTCTTCTGCTGTTGCTCGTGCTGCTTTGTCTGCTATTTTCGGGTCTTCTGATGAATGTTTCATTCTAGTTTCAAGTAAAGATGCACACTTAGTCCATCGGTCGTCTTTGTGTCGTGGTTCATATGCATTCCCTTTTGATAAACTTTCTGATCTATTCATCTCTTCCTCTAAGTATTCAAAGAATATATCTTCGATGATACCATTTTTCACATCTGGTTCATTAGCTAGAACTGTGGTAGCTATACACTCAATTAGTCGGTCAACATCTTTCAGTGATAAATTTTGTTTTGTTGGCAGTTCAAAATTCAAATCTCCAATATCTTTTAATAAATTCTGTTCATCTGCTGTTATCTCATCTTTTCGTCGATTATTTCGTTCATTGTATATTTTATCACAATTTGTAATTATTCTATTAACTCTTGAATAGCTTGTCTCAGTTGTACTCGTCGTCAGAATTGATGTTATTGCAAGATTTCTTTCGGAAATATCTTCTGCCTCTAATGCATCACCATTATTTGTTATCGCTTGATAATTTATAGTCGGTGTAATACGTCCTGCCCTGTTGTTGTCGTCACTATCATCATTAATTTTATTGTCATTACTATCATCATACACTTTGTAGTTCAAATTAGATGCCATACTTTCTAAAGCATTATGAGTATTACTCATTTCTGGATCACCGGAAGTTGTTAGTCCAGTTAAAAGTGTACTTGACCGGATTTGTATCGATTTATTCTCCATACTGTATTCAGCATTGGTAACTTCATCATTACTATCATCATCATCATCATCAATGGCATCATCTCCACTGTAAGGTACATTTGTAAAAGTAGTCCCGTCACGTTTCTCTGCTTCATTACTGTCTACAGGCTGAATTTTAGACATTTTCAATCTTTGTGTCTGTGAATATAATTGCTGATGGTGTTGATGGTCGCCGTTTGTTGACCTATAGCTAACATTAGTAGTAGTACGCGCGGTATTAACAGGATCAGGATTTAATCTTAACACGTCTCCAGGCATACTATGTTTACACACGTTTACACACACAGGATGACATAGTCTTTGACACAAAGATCTCTGAACGCCACAGGTTACATTCTCCAAATGACTACTTCCTGTTTTATGCGTAGATATATTCTGTAAACGTGAGAGAATCAGGTGTCTTTTCACGGGAAATTCCTCGTCATATGTATTCCTATCTTCATCACCTTCATTTAGTATACAATGCATGTCATTATCATTCATAACATAATGACTGGTCACTTTCCGTAAGCATAATAAATGTATATATCTAATCTGTTCTAGACGAATGCATGTTTGTAACTTGTCTATAATATATGTTAACAGATGAGGTGATTCTGAGAATTTTATAGGCAAGTAAATTCGTCTTTCATCGGCTATCTGTCTACTGGTTTGATGACCTGGCTTTTGTTGTTGCTGTTGTTGTTGGTATTGATAACAGTAATACTGCCTGTGGTATTGTCGACGTTCTTGGTCATTATCACAATCCCCATAATCGACTCGTCCATGCATTTCAGCAAATAGAGAACTAAACTTTGATGATGTAGCTACTGATTTAACCATCCCAATTGTTGTGACTGCTGACAGTGCTGGTATGATGAAGATCTTCTTCTCACCGCATAATTCATTACCCAGTACATCTTGACTCAAGATAAAGTCTAAACACTGAGCTAAGTCATCTGGTGTCAAGCTTAATAAACTATTCAACGACTGTGTGTCGTACAACACATGAAATAATAAATTGATTACATAATTAACCAAATTAACTTTTCCACGTAGTAATAAATATGCATAGAAGCTGAACAGAAGTGCAATACTTATATAGCGATCTCTCATCTTTTCACTAAATCCACTCCATTTTGTTAGTATACTACTGAAATTTAATTTGGTAGGTATTTGGTCAACAATATCAATATTGCTTACATTAGCAGCAGTATTATTGTTAGTAGTATAATTTGCAGCCTTTGTAATAGGCAGTTTATGATTAGTTGAAATTTGAAAGTGTGAAGCTTTCACTAGTAACTCCATACACTGTATCAGTGGATAACTGATTCGATTATCACTGTCAATATACAAAGCGGTATAGATTAATCGACGAAATAAAGAGTAATTCTGCAGTTTTTTATGTTCATCTAAATAACCAGGTTTATAGAAGCCTGAACATTTATATATCAGTGTATATAGAGTACGTGCTACATTAATGAATCTATCGACTTGAGCCAATTCTATACAGTAATGGAATATATCGTCATATGTTATAGACTTGTGCACCCGCTTACTAATATAACGTATAGTGAATGAAGTACGCGGTGTAAAGACGGGAAAGTTTAAGTCAGGCGTAGGTTTAAATAATATCGGCAAGATGTCTAAATATTGACGACGTATTGCAACACATGATGGTAATACTTCCAACAAATCACCTGCATTGTTACCTTGTGTTTGAACATAAACTTCTGAGGCATAACTATACTCACATGGATTACATAATCCAGAGGATAATAACATTTCTACAGCACTTTTACAACGCATATAAATAGCTAAACATAATGGTCGAAAGTATAAAATAGCCGTACTACTAAATACATATTTAGAATCACTTGGATCCGACAGTATTTCAGCTGGACAATCATAAATTTGATAGATATGCTTAAATATACATGGTCTCTCTTTGATCATAACAGTTAGACGTTTCACAGAGTTATTTCGAATGTATTTATTAACCATTTTGTATCGGGATGATCGTATGGGATGAATGTTGAAATAATTTGTCTGTTAGCATCATCATTCATCATAGGCGTTGATAATGCTGTTGATGACTTTTGTAACAGCATTCTGTAGAATTCCGCATCTAGTATAACTAGATGCCATTATCTTAATTGATAATATATATCATTTAATACCAATGTATTAGCTTAAATAATCCTCTGACATTGGGTGTAATCATAAGAATAAATGAGAAAGAGAAATCGATTAATCCGTGTGATTTTGATTAAACTGATCGATATATATATATATATATACATGCGGGCAATGCTAATTTGATGAACGATGAACATAAAGCTGGCAGAATGATGAAATATTCTCCCTGTTCTACTCCAAGAAGTTACGAAACAGAATGAAAATAAATATGAATAAAACAGAAAATATATCCTTGAGTGTAGAATAAGACGATGCCATCACTTATTTCATCATTTTCTCTTCAGCCTCAAATGGCTTAAACAAATATTGTGAAATGCATATGTAAAGAGACATTTTTTGACGCACTTTTAAAGGTGACGTTGTGTCACGTAGTTAAATAAGCGATTTCCACAATAACTGAACAAATACTCAGAAGTATTACACTTACACAACTGATATACAAGTTATTTTCCTTTAAAAAGTGTGGATATATTCAAAGAGGAGTTATGTAGTGAAGACAACAAGTGGATAAATTGGTGACAAGCAGCTATTAAGCTGCGCGTAATTGTTATGATGCAGTGTTACTAGGTTGTGATGTCTCGACTAGAATGCGCCTCTAGACATGACAATAATAAATTGATCACTTGAAAGTATCTCTCACACCGAGACAGGCGCAAACGTCAAACTGGGAAAAAACGACGACAGCCAACAACAATAGCAGCATCAACAATAACAGTAACAGCTGTAACAACGTTTTATTAGACAAGATATATGATATAGCATATTTACAATCCCTCAGAAAATTAAGCCATAAATAAACGAATCAAAAGCTGTTTGATAAAGTTATCATATCAGTGCATGTATAAACCATTACTCTATGGTTGACAAAGAAACTTGTTCATCCTAACAATAATAAATGAAGTGAGTTAAACTCAAACAACACAGACAGAAACAAAAAATGAATTAGGTCAAAGGTGTGAATACACGAGAAAATAATAATAGTAGTATGAAATACAATTAAAATATTTGTGATTATAATCATGGTTTTACAAGGGAGAAAGGAAGTGTGTACGAAGCTCTATTCTGGAACACCTGATCGACTTCTGTCACTCTGTTAACCTTGACCATGATTTTAAAATCATCTGCCGAATCCGTGCTAACTTCCCGCGTTTTCTTCATTACAGACTTCTAAAGACAGATGAGGCCTTGGCAATTCATGACTTTAAGCCAGACCTTTGTGTACAAAAGAAATGTGTACAATCCCTACCGCTGCCTTGGCCGTAAAGAGATAGACATTTATTTATTTTGTTTATTTAGTTATTCTATGTACGTCTCCCTTATAACTACGATTATTATTATTATTATCATTATTATTATTATTACTATTCTCACTCTGAATCTTTTCCACTTGATCCACTTGTCATTTTAAACCCAAAATTATTAGTTTTTAAATTTTTTATTTTTACAATATCGAATTCTATCTTATCAAATTTCACACCATATTACGTAACATTTCATATTCGTCTACTTATCCTATAATTATGTACCCCTTTCCAAAATCTATACACCTCATGTATTATTCTATATATGACATTGATTGTTTTGCCACTTGACATTAAACTATGATTATAGTCACTAATTTTAATTGCATTCCATACTACTACTATTATTATTTCATGTATTCACACCTTTGATCTAATTCCCTCACCGGATATAATTTCTTAAAATAAAACCATATATATACGATTGTACAGCTTGATAATAAATTCGTTGAAAAGAGTCTCTTCGCTGAATACTGTGTTCTTAATGTTACGATGGGAATTATTAAATTAATAAATAAATAAATAATCACACATCAAAATGAGAAGAGGTTTAAAAGGAAAATATCAAGAAATTGAGTTACTAGGAGCGTAGAAAGACTGATAACTGAATACACAAATCCGATGTTTATCGGATGTTAAACGTCTGATAGCGAGTGCTTATTTCTGTAATCTATCAGAAGGTAATCTACAAGAGATGAAGATTGATCGGTTGAAGGATTGCATTATGAGCTGACATCAGTTAGAGAACCATTGGAAAACCAACCGGGGAATACTGGATAGCTGTCTCGCCACACTAGTTTGGGACTTTTATGCAGTACGTGGCCACTAGAGTTCGAATCCGGTCCAGTACTCCAAGGCTTTTCAAAGGTTTTCTCATTGATGTCAGCTCAAAATGAAATCCTCCAACCAATCAAATAAAATCCCTACAAAAACCAATACTTGAAGATGAAGACTGAATCATTTCTCACATCTATTGATATTCATTAGAAAGATTCATTCGCTGCACTGAGAAAGACTTGAATTTTCTTAGAGATTCAAATTTGTGTTTAGTCGTTGAAATAACATCTGTAAAAATGATGAGTAATTGAGAATTATCCTAAAAGTGGAAAATAAATATTTAGCGTAAAAGCTAACTTGGATGAAAGCTAAACATAGTAGTCAAGATACTATTGTGCCCCCCCCCCACTTAACTATGTATAACTCAAAGCTTCTGCAAATGTTTTATATACTCGTATAAGATTTGTACTATAAACCACCTCGTAATTGCAGTTTTTTGAATCTCATATCTTACGTGTTCTGCTTTGGTTGTTAGTTTGCAGCTGTTTGGCTGTTACAAGGTTTGACCACAAGCTGAGCATCATTTAGAGAATCACTGGAGAACTAGACAGCTGCTTCATACTTGTTTGGGGCTCTTCATCAATACGCATCTGCTGGGGTTTCAAACCCAGAATCTTCCGGTTATAAGGAGATCACGTAGACTGCCCAGCTCCTGGGACCCGTTCCAATGAATACCAACCTCTACCGATTTGTGATATACAGCGCTACCAATAACCAGTGTCATTAGCTAGTAACTGTTTTCTTACCTGGCTTGGCGGCCCCGCTGGTCACAACGTCTCACTAGAACTCCAGATAACTCCCTACATAGATCCAATCACTAGTCAGCTTATTTATGGTGATAGCCTAACGTAGGTGATTAAAGCCGCCGAATCAGAAGAAAGTCGTATGTGTTTATGTGTCAGCACTTGTGTCAAATGTCATCGGCACCGCTGTATACGAAAATGTTTGACAGTGTCCTGTTTATGTCCCCTCTTTCGGCATAATTTAGGCGTTTGCTATTCTGGACTTTTTCCGTAACGCAAGTTTCATCCTTGTTCTCCTCATTGTATCTTTGCTGTTGTAGAGTGCAGTCACCTAAGCTAATGAAATAACGTCATCATTTTCGGCAAAATTCTTAATTTGTTTTATTAGTTTAATTGTTCTTGTAAATGATTGAATGAGAGAACAACAATTGACAGGAGTCTTTGAATCCGATTAGAGTCAATTTGAATTAAGGAAAAAACAATGATTTGTGCACACTAAGATGCTATCATCATTTATTTCGTCGGCTTCTCATCATCTGAGTACAGTCTAGAGAAAAAATAATTAGTTTGTGTACAGAACATATTTTTAACATACTTGCAAATATGACATTATGTCAGTTGACAGGGGACTCAAAACTTCATAAACAAGTGCTGAGAAAACTACACTTATACATAGAAGGTTCAACTTTAAACAAAAAAAAATATGAAAGACATAAAGTGGATAAGATAGTGAGTGATTTATAAGTTGAATAACAATGTGGTGAGTACAACTCAAATCATCGAAACCAGAGACAAACATGAGCTCCTTCAAGGTTGCAGATTCGCCTTGCTTTCGAATGCCAACAAGCAAGAAATCTAGGTTAGGCAAGGCTTCCTGTGACCGATTGCTTTCGACCATCTAATATCATCAAATTAATGGCCACCGGGATGGCGAGCTACCTAGAATGATGGCCACATTACAAAACTGACTGATCGAATTCAGTCTGCACCAAGGAAAGAACCAGCCGCATCACACTAGTTACTGACTAGTGTCCAGTCAAAACAATGTCACATTATTGCGATGAAGAAAAGGTCACAGGAAAAGATGACGCAGTCAGATAATAGTAATAATAATAGCTCTATTTCAAACAGTATTTCCTTGCTACAAATATGGATTTTTCACCATATAATAAAATATTGCATCTAACTTTCTCATTACAGAGGTAACAATTAAAAAAGAGCATTTACATTGAGATAATTTTATTCAACAAGAATATGAACATAAAATTAAATCCATTGAAAATATTAACAACAATTTAACATTTAAAAAAAATAGATCCGTTTACTTAGAGTTCCTCACTAAGTTGGTAATGTCCTACCCCTAACGCTTTTCTCATCACATAAAGTGTATGCCAAATAAGGAATTGTAGAGTTTTCATAATTAGTCATCCAAGCATGAAGTCCTCTATAGTTTCTTCTAGTTCACCTATCTGATGAGATGCAAGGAAAGAGTCGTGCATAGACAGGATGCTCAGGATCCGACAAGATAATATTCGTTAATTTCACGCACGGGTCCATGATTCTATCTATAACAGTCTTAACAAGTTGGTTTAGCGACACCCCCACTCGACCGAGTGACAGCTTTCATTGTCCTTCGCAGTGTAACAAAGTCTCCCGTAAGTAGCCTAAGAGAGATTAAGCGAGGTAATCAATAAAGGAGAATAGGTAGGATGTATGAATTGAGAAACTGTGAAAGTAGATACTGAATGATACCAGATTATTATAACTTCATTACGTAGAACATTAAGCGGAATATCTTACTAAAAGCTAACGTGGTGTAGGAGGAAGCGGAAATACAAAGTTCAGGGTATTTAGCATTCAGTTTAGTTTCAAAACATACGTCATCTATGATAATGGAGCCATGCGAACTAACCAGTTGATGTAAGTCGCACTTGAGTCTGAAAGTGAAGTTAAGAGAGAGTAATGACATTCACTTACCAGTGCTGAATTGCATAAGTTAAAATTACCACATCTCTGAAAACCCATACAAAAGTACGATAAAGAATTGTGATGATGCAACAATAGGAAAACATTAGTTCAAAGATTTTCAGAATCTGGAAGACGATAAGAAGTGAGTACCACTCATGTCACTGTAAACGATTCCAACTTGTGTTAACAAGATTCACCCAAATATATCATAAAACAGTTACTCTCGTGCCTTTATAAAGTAAAAAAGTTGCCCCTGCAGCTCTAATCTAGAACATCTGAAAGACTCTGGACACCAAACTCACCCGCAAAATAAACTTAAAATTCATCTACAGAATACTTAGAAATCTATGTGTAGGAGACGTAAGCGAACTGTACGCGATAGCGACTTCAGAATTCGGTATATAACCCTGAAAGCTGTGTTGATATCGATGCGATGTCCAATATCGACCAAGTGTAACAGGATCGAGCTATTTATGCACTTAATTCCTCCCCTGCTAAAACAAAGCCGGTAAATGTTCTCGGACCCAGAGACGAACCTGCCTAATCGTGCACCCTATATAACTTGAACCACAGGAACAGCTGAAATGGTATATGCATGAAGAAGAGCTAAGGTTAGGTAAGATATCTTTGATTTGCTGGGTGAAAACTGGACGGCTACTGAAGGACATACACAGACGTGAAGAGTAGAAAGTTTTCTTGATTGCCCTAGTTAAACGTTGCGATAGAATCTCCGCAGGAGTATCTCCCTTGAATTGGAGACATAAACACAGAGGCTTTTTCTCCGCCTTTGCCAGTTCATATTTATGACTATTCATTAAAGCTAAAATTGGTTACAATAGTTACAATACCGAATTCCGAAGTCGTTATCACGTACAGTTCGCTTACATCTCCTACACACAACTGAAGCTGTTGCAATAAGATCAACTAAACCGGAACTTAGAAATCTTCTTGAAGAAGTATGAATCAAACCCCTTCAAACTGCATAAGCTATGGCAATCCACAAGTTAAATCCCAAACTCTGTACAGAGAAGAAGCTTGTTCAGTCACTGAACCTACAAAACAGCTAATCCATCTCAACACCGGATGCGTAATTTTTTTTATTTTAAATAATATTATCTCCCTTCCAACCCCCCCCCCCACTAGTACATATCTACTCCTTATCATTACTTCTCTTCGCTTGACTCTTGTTCAGTTTTAGCTGAGTCCTACTGATTCCCACAAATTGCATTACATCACACAATTTATTTAATTTAATATTGGTTTCGACCCAGTACTGTGTCACGTAGTTGATATGTAAAATTTACAATTCTAAGGGCACATTTTTGAAAACTTTCCTTCTGTTGATAAGACAGTTTACTTTGATGTCACTGAGAACAGTAACTTTCCACTGAATGCCCTTCTTTTCATCTAACTCAATGGTGATTTTGAAGTTTCTCCAAGGTGATTCACTATCAGAAATAAATAATACGAGATTGTACAGGTAAGGAAGAAACACATTCGAATAAACAGTGTTAAACATTGAGTGAAACATAACAGAAAAGTGTGTAGTAAGTACTACTTAACCATAAGGAAATTATTAAGACTCATAAATAGAATGTTAATAAAATAAAAGAGATGTATTCCAGTGGAAATCAATAAAGTAGAGGAGTACTGAAATGGTTGACGAAATACAATTCATACTACTTATTATTAGTAAGTAGTGTGAATTAAAGTTAAAATAAAACTGTGAAAAAAATGGATAGGGGAGGGAATCGTGGAAATTGCACATCCGGAGACAAGGGAGAAAAGATTAATCTTATCTAAGATATCCTTACAGTGACTCCATCCTCAAAAGTAACTGTACAATCGCATTCATATACAGAAGTTTACACAGTTACAACTATTACTGAATTTCACACAATAACAAAAGATATCAGAGGTGGTAAGAATTTTCAACTTGATTTGGAAGTTTGAAGGTGTGAATATATATAGTACAAGGGGCTTAGAAACACAATTACACGGGATCATAAAATAGTTGCGCACCATGTACAATAATTCTTAAGCAAGGCAGACGTGGAAGGTAAGGTATGAAGTGAAGAACCAAACTGAACTGCATGTATGGTAAATGTTGAGACTGGACTAGCTTTCTCTGGAAACACGGCTCTGGCTTTCCGATGCATATGGAGACTGCACCATAGTTGAACACCTTTTCAACATGTGTCACAGTGTCTCGTGTAACCTATCATTCTGAGCTATTTACAAAGTGAACAAAAGTCTACTATAGGCATTATGTTTCCAACTTCCATGTCCTGAGGAAGCTGTCTCAATTTGTATCAAAAAGCCAGAGCTATGTTTAAAAGAAATTAGTCCAACACCTCTACACTTATCACGGAACTAATTCTGTTTGACTCTTCGATTTTCGTTTTTTTTTCTCATTTTCTCTTATAAAAAACATTATTTCACTTTGCTTCTATGTCATTAGCGTTCACGTCTGCCTCACTTAAGAACTATTGTATATATTGCGCAACTATTTTATAATCCTGTGTCATTTTATTTCTAAGACCGTTGTACTCTATATTCACACCTTCAAACGTCCATATCACGTTGAAAAATATTACCATATTCAATCTCTTTCATTATTATGCAGAATTATGTCGAGAAGACCTTGCACAGCAATGACAGAGCAGTAATTCGGAAACTGCAGTGCCCCAAGTCTTAATCAACTTCATTCAACAGTTGGCTATTCGACAGTGCCACTAGTCAGGTGATCCACAACGGAAAATTCAGTGAGGCATTTGAAGTGCATACAGGCACTACGATGGTATTTCTGATTGTGGTGGATTATGCATCAGACTGTGCGTCGGAAGTGAGAAGACAGGAATACGTTGGAGCTCTGATAAGAAGACTCTAGAGGATCTGGATTCTTCAGACGACTGATGTCTACTGTGACACAAACTAGAAGACTAGCAGGCGAAAACCAGCAAACTGGCAGAATAGGGAGGCAGAGAAGAGAAGACTCCAGGTGAATACAGAGAAGACGGAAGTAATGAAGATAGCTAACCAACCAGCAGCAACAACAACGAGCACAAATCTCCATCAACGGGAGAGATTTAACAGAAGTTACTTACTTCACTTATCTAGGAAGCACGGTGTCAACCGCAGGCAGATGGAATAGATGACGATGTCAAAGCCAACCAGAATTAGAAAGGACAGATACTCCTTCATCAACCTGAAACCAGTTTGGAAATCATCTGCTGTCACTCAGTTAGCATAAAGAACAAGATTCGGATATTCAACACCAATGTCAAGTCGGCCAGTTCTTCTATACGGGTCAGAGATTTGTACTACGTGTAGCGAAAAGGATTTCCAACACATTGCAGACATTCATCAACAGCTGCCCACTTCGCTGGCTCCATACTGAAGATCAAGTGGCCAGAAAGAATAAGGAACAAGAAACTATAGGAAGAAAAACCAAGAGTTGAGAGCCGATCGGTCAACAAATATGTAAGAGAAAATGGAGATGGAATGGGCAAGCGCCACTGAGGAGGCCATCGAATGACATCGCGCGCAATGTAGGCCACTGTGTGAGTGGAATCCCAATGGGAAGCGACAAGTGGGTCGTCGGCACGAGGGTGACATGGAGGAGATCATGTGGTAAGGAGGAGGTAAGAGATTATTAGCAATCATGGGCCCAGATGAAGAGGATAGCAGAAAACAGAAGGAAGTGGAGATGTGTTGTTGAAGCTCTATATTTTTCATTCAGAACTCAAGAGAATAATAATATAAAGCTATGTAATAACGACTGTATAGCTTTTGGAGTGATATAGCAGAAAAGAAACCTTTGATGAACTTCTCTTCTGTGTGTGTGTGTGTGTGAGAGAGAGAGAGAGAGATAACTATAAATTTACACAAATCGAAGTGTTCTATCCCATTAAAACATACCTGTTTTCATAATGATAGGAAAGACAATACCGGATATAAATTTCCTATCAAGCAATAAGTTAGTATCATTACGGATAATTACAATGTACCAAATCTGCACTATCAGCTACACAATCTGAACTGATCAATCCCAAATGACTAACTAATCAGTGTAACTTTAACGGACTTGCACAGGGTGAATCATAACACAAACAGCTTCATGTTGACCTCTGTGAATACAGGAATGAGTAGATACAGACGTAAATACCTAAAGTGGTGTCAGCTTCTCCGAGGGTCACATATATGCTTGATAATGAGTGCCCATAATTACGTAACTTTTAGCACAACTAACTACCAATGGACTGCAACCGCACCAATAACCTTGAATCGTTCACTGAACAAGTTAATGAAACCTGACAAATAATCTTGTCACCATCTATGAAACATGCTCATCGAAGGGTTATGCTATTAAATGGGATATCTGGAAAGTTTCAGCTTAGCTTTGATAACGATTACGTTTCGCTTTAAGCCAAGAATAAGTTAGGGTTAGGTTAACCTAATAGAGACGATATCAGAGTTGTTTTGAGTTGGATTGTAGTTAGTTTAGGGTATTTTCACGTGAGGGTTAGATTCAGGAAGGATTAGGGTTATTGTTAGGGTTAGAAGACCTAAATAATTACATGCATAGAATGAATGTGGTTAAATTACTCTGGTGATAGAAAGAGTAGTACTTGTGCACTGCGGTAGAGTATAATTCCATTGTGGATAACATTTATTTTGATAAAGTCTCACAGTGTTACACAGTAATATTTACTGATGACAACATTCCGAACACAATATATTGCTCAGTAAATATTACTCTATAACACTGTGAGATTTTATCAAAATACATTTTACCTACCATGGAATTATACTCTGTTGATACACCAACATGTAACTGAGAGCTATTTTTGTCTCATGTTAGAAAATGGTATCCTCTGTAAGAATTTTTCATACAGTTTTTATGCATTATTTCGTAAATATGTGTGTTCCATACACAAAAATGCCTCCTTCGCGTAGTCAGTGCGTTCGAGGTCATCGGCTGATTAGTAGTTAGTGGTGCTTATAGTTTAACTTTGCCTATGACAGCAACCGAAAGTGTTTATGTTGTTCTGTACTTGCTGCTTACTGACCCCTATTAATAAATCCAAGGGTATTTAATGAAATCCTGGTTACATTTCGCCTCCTGTATTCCTCATTTGATAAGTGCCTAGCCATTGGAAAGGATAGAATATATAAATGAGTCAAATTTCAACTATTGACAATGCTAACAGTAGCTATCATTTTAGAAATAGGGCCACAATAAAAAGAAGCTTTTCGTTACGTATTAACTCGCATTTTTAACAAAATTCTCCAGTACACAGAGCTCATGGTTGTATTGATGAACTGCCAGAGCCTCCACCATACATAAATACCGAAACGTAACACCTTTTTTTTACCATTTGGACAATGTAAGACAATTAATATCTCAATTTTAGATCACCTGGTGGAGTGAAGTCGCGGATCTCCACCAGTGTCGTCTTTTCAGACCATCTATAAGGTGAAAACAAATGTTACAGGGGGCATTAAGTTTCAGCATTTACACTGTGAATTTATTCATGCAGTGTAGACATATCATTACGATGTATTCCTACTAGAATGAAGTCTAGGCTTAAAATGTCAGATTGACTGTTACTATTTCCTAAACAGTTTTACTCCGATTGAGGCATTGGAGATATGCCATGGTTGAAACAATCAGCCACTGAATAGTTGTTGTCTATAGGGTTGTATATGTGATGTAATTCAGTTCTCAAAGGATTCTGTTCAGTTTGTTCTCACTTTTTAAAGATTTTCTTTTATTCTACTTTAAATTAAATAAGTAGTAAATGTTTTCTCACGGATTTAATTCGACCATAGTTCGATTTGGCAATGGTTCAATGGTAAAACTTTACTGGTGTCACGAAATATTTGTAAAGAATGTTAAATAATTCAAAGCAACCTGTTCACTTTATGAATTTTGACGTAGAATAGTTTACTGATGAGTCCTAAATCCGGGAGAAGTGAGACTGTTAGGCGTGGGACTAGCGACCTTACCGCCAAAAATCAACACAGTCGCTACAAGAACTTTGTAGAACAGTAAGACAAGGCTGAATATCATCGCTGATGATATTCATGTCTTCTGCGGAATGGATCATGCAGGAAACAGTCTTGAGAGAGAAGAAAGGAACACGTCAAATAGACAAGAAGACCGTAGAAAATCTTCACTTCGCGGATGATTTATGTCTAATGCCATACAAACTCGAAAACGTACAGAAGAAAACCAGCAAGCTTAAAGAAGACGCAGGAAGTGCAGACAGAACTTTAAGCAAACATAGAGAAGACAAAAGTGGTGAGGATACTTAACCAACAACAACTGCCAAGCACTATCAACAGGGAAATTTGAACTAGGTTATCATTTTCAATTATATAGGAAGGACCATTTCAGCTACAGGTGGCACAGAAGACGATGTGAAAGGCAGGATCAGAAAAGGAAGATAGTGATTAACCATTATGAAATCGGTGTGGAAATCTGCCACAGTCAGGAAAACTAACAAGTCAGTCAGTCAGCGCTTCTATGTGGTTCAGAGACTTAGTGTAAGCATCACTGAAAGCATTTCCAACTTCCATCAACAATTGACTTCGCTAGCAGCATACTGAAGATCACGTGACAGACTAGAAAGGATTAGCAATAAGGGACTCTGGGAACGAACCAACCAAGGACATTTTGCCCAATAAATATTCCAACAGAAATGGGGATGGATAGGACACACGATGTGAAGTCCAGTGAGTTACACCACACGACAAGCCCACAAGTGAAGTCTAACTAGGAAATGGCGAATCGGGCGTAGGGCCGATGGTGTTACGAAGGAGATAGTATGAAGAGATTAGAGCTTATGACCAACGACAGATCCAGCTCAAGAAGACTGCGAAGAACAAGATGAAATGGGGGACTGGCAGTGAAGCCCTACGTTCCACCAGGAACCCAAGGGAATAATAATAATGAACCTCAACAAAACCATTTTTCACTCCTTTACTTTCCAGCGGAACATAGGGCTTCAAGCCTGAGCTCCGAAGTTTCGGTTGCTGTGGTTTTATTTTTACGCTATTGGGTTAATAGTCTCACACCCAACCTTCCCTCTCTACCGGTCTTATCACTGACTTAATGAGGCTTAGAAGTGCATTAGCCGAGGATCGAAACTCGGACCATATGAGTGATTGGCGAGAACCCTACCTCTGAACCACCCATACCTACAGGATAATAGGAAAACATGATTCATCTATAATGTGTAATGATAATGTAAGTCTTTGTCATACATACTTATTCTAAAGATAACAATATAAACGAACACATGATCAGAATGTTTACGCGTCATGATCACAGATAAAAAGATTAGGAAAATGATATAAGAAAATGAGGGGATTAAAATCTCATTGAGTAAAACAAACCTTGGTTCTAAAATGGGATTAAAAAGGCAGCTTCAAAGTAATAAATAATTACTGAACATGGTTAAGCCTTCAAAGAATTCAAATAGATTTTTATTTATTTATTTTTTTTTGATTATAGCTTGATTCCACACCCTATTTTTTCGGTACAGGTATGGAATTTTCAGCGTGTGATATCGGTAGCCCAAATTTTGCAGGCCGACCATAGATTTCAGGTGAGCATCGGCAGGGGATCGAACCTCGAACCATGTGTATGATCAGCGAGAGTCCTAACCACTGTGCCACTGACGCATGTTTTTATTAGATGGTCTGCACCGAATAAAGGACAAGACACACTACACTAGCTACCAACTAGTGTCAAATCAAGCCTGTTTTTATCTATGGATGTTTAAAAAAACTATCAAAATCAACTTTATGACAAGTATCTGTGATGTGCTTTGCAACCGCCAAGGTTGGACATCTATTTCCAGGGCCACTTAGACCAAGCGATCTTATCTGTTCACTCAGCTACTTTGGAATGTACTTTGCATCTTAACCTGAATGGATCTATGGTTTACTTCCTATGTATGTATGATCACGCATACATGTAAACTGGTAAGTTGGTATGACCAAGTAGATTCGCACAGAACGCAACAGACAACATAAATAAAGGAATAGTTACGCCTGTTTGTCCTCAGCTGCATATGGTTCACTGGGCCACGAAAAATAAAAAGAGACGAAGACTATCCTCTGAGTGTTAGGATACGTCTATTTGGGAGAAACACATCATATTTATGCATTGTAACCACATTAAAATTAGGCTAGGTCAGTAATAAAACAAATTATCCTGACTGGTTAGCAAATGGCCAAAGTTTAGACAATGAGACGATGAACTCTGTAACCACTGGCTTAAAACTTTGATTGCAATTTAAGCTGCTATTTATCACAAATACAGTGGGATTTGAGACTATCGTTCTGATGATTTGAAGGCGCTCATAGGGCAACATTAGTTTCGTTTTCCCTATGGGAATGAATTTAGCTGTATAGTAGGTTCTGTTGAGTATATAAATGAGTTTTTGTTCAATGATTAGACATCAGTGATCACAACTGAACAGTTGAAGCCTATAAGCATTCTTTTAGGGGGTGGATTGATTTGATGCAGACTCAAAATTATCCTAGTGCATCTAAATTTTAAAGTGACATTTTTGGGACTAACCACCTAACAACTAAAAACAACATAGACATTATTTATTTCAATAATGATGATATGTATCCACATGTGTGTTTTGTTTCTGACAGTCTGTTATATTTTGCTATGTGTGTATGGATCGATATTCCATTGTAACTGACATTATGCTTTTGTCTGTCCACTAACTAAATAAACAATGTATGACCTTATTATCACATGACATTACAACCAACCATGGTAAGACGTTATCTTATTGGTTCATGTGTATTAGCCATTTTCATATATACTCTTGCTTTATTATTCTTGTTCATCGTTGTTGTTCACACACTTTTTCATACACTCGTACCATTTCACTCACACTCTTGTGTGACATTCATTTTCCTTGTCTGGTAAAATACAAGTATCATCGTGAACCTGGTGGTCTTCTGATTTCCCTCTTTCCACGTCAGGACTATTAACTACTCGACGAGCAATACATAACACAATTGGCGACGGGGAAAACTCTAATAACTCACTCAGCAGCAGTACATAACAACTGATTAATGTGGCATTTTCAACGCCAATGTGAAGTCAGTTCTTCTATGCGGGTCTGAAACTTGCACTTTGTGTCACGAAAAGGATTTCCGACAATTTGCAGATTTTCATCAACAGCTGCCCACTTCACTGGCTCCATAATGAAGATCAAATGGTCAGTTGGCCAGAAAGAATAAGCAACAAGACAATATGGGAACAAACCAACAGGCGAGAGCCGATTGCTCAACAAATATGGAGGAGGCCACCGAATGACATCATACGCCAGGCCCTCGAGTAGAATCCCAATGAGAAGAGACGAGTGGGTCGTCTGTGTGGGACTGATATGGAGGAGATCGCGTGAGGAAGGGATGAGGAAGTTTGGTCAATAGTAGACCCAGATGAAGAGGACGGCAGAAAACAGAACAAAGTGGAGATGTGTTGCTGAAGCCCTATGTTCCACTCGGAATGCAGGGGAATAATAGTAATGAATAACGTTGCTGTATGAAACGATGTCATCCTATAAACCAAAAACGAAAAATCAATCAGTTAACAATATTGTTAATGTCAGTAATAATTTGAGCATTGTGGAAAACAAGAAAATAAATTATAAATATATTTCAGTAGTTTATACGCAATGATAAGTTTTAGTTTTATGGTAATATTTTGAGTAAATTCACTACTATCCGAAATCACCCCAACTGTTGGAATTGTTTTGTTTTCTTGTAGAATGCTTTCTTCTTTATTTGTCAAGGCAATATGTGAATTTTGAAATAACGATGAAGATTTACAGCTTAGATGAATTTCTTTCAATATCGTTATGTTCTCCTAGTTGAATGATTTAATTATGAGGCCTTCATTATCTTTGTCTAGGGAATATATTCAACGCTTACTTCAATGAAAGCTTTATAATCGAAGCATCTAGCTCATAGAAAACAGCCGCGCTAAAATGAGTGACTGGTTATGACGGATGATCGGTTCAGCTAATACAGTAATCCTTATAACTGATGGCGAAATTTTCTCCAGCATCAATTTAGCAAAACTAATGACATTCCAGAATAGAATCACCCACTGGTACGAAAGCAAAACCTGGTACGCACATTAAGTCCAAGGATTAGAAAAATATGTCCGGAAGACGTGATAGAGAAAGAATTAAGTCTATTATGTGAAACCCTACTAGAGAACGAGTATTCACAAAGATTCATACACAAAAACATGAAAGAGAAGCCTCAGTAGCCAAAAACCACAACTGTTCCTAATAAAACTCTCTTCATGAACCTGGAATTCAAAGGTGACATCAAAGTAGAAATTCTTAGAAACCGTTTTTCTAAATGTTTGAAGAAGACATCTCCAACAGCTACCTTACGTATCACATTCTCCAGCAGACAGTTAATCCAGTCTAACGTTAACGATAAGGCAACGCTTTTGGCCACCTCACTGCGCATTTATCAATTTAATTGCTCGTGTGGAGCAAAGTATATCGGCCGTACGCAAAGTTAAGTCCACAAACGTATTCTAGAACACTGTCCAGATTGGTTAGCCAGAGTAGAAAAGAAGGATAACAGCAGCTCCATCCTCCAACACCTTGTCAACTCCGGGCATCGAGTACCCCAGCATGAATGCTTCACAGTGATACTCAGAATCCCCTAATATCGTGAAATGGGACTTCGCATACGCCATCTGTACATAGCTGAAGCATTACCTATTGAGGATCTGAAACCGGATCTCTGCATTCCAAAGCGATACATACATTCACTGGCCCAGCGATGGCCAGAGTAAAGTTCTTACTATAATTTTGCTTCTTTTTTTATTGTGTAAGTTTACTATTATTATTGTTATTACTACTATTACTTTATTATCATTATTATTCCCATCATCCATATTTTATTACCACTCTATTACTGTTTATTAATAACATCGCTTTTTCATACAGATTTTGTATAAAAATATTTTATCGCCTTTTCACTAGTTCCTGTCCATTCTACACGAGCTTATTGATTAGTCATTATCTCACACTTATTACGTCATGCCATCTTCTGCCTCCTGTCTAACTTACATATAGTCATCCTACCTCCATTAGATTATGTAATATATTTTTTGAGGACAAACTTCAGCAGTATCTGATTGGTCTAATGATTTCTTTGTTAAATAAATATAATTACGATTGTGCGGCTCATGAAGATGAATCGTCGAAAAGAAAATTTTCTTCGCTGTTAACACCTTTTTCTTAAAACGCCACAATTTTCAGTGAGTCATTCTCAAGCTCTACAACTACACATCTATACGGTTATACAGCTTGGCAAGAGTCATCGAAAAGCCTCCTAATTTGCTTATGAAATTATTAAACACTGGAAATGTAAACGGAAAGCAAAAAAAAAAATAATTCACTAGTATTGACAAACGGAACTACGAATAATATGTGCGTCGGTGGTTCATTAGTGGAATGCTGACCAAACACTCACGTGGCTGGGGCATTCAATTCCTGGCCGACTTCTAGACATCTCTTAGTGAGTGGTAAGTCTGTAGAAAGAGGAAGACTGAGCGTGAGACTGGCAACCCTACCCCGTAAAATTAAAATACTACCACTATGCAGGTGAGTGAACGAATTCGCCGGCAGAAAGAGACTCTTCGCTGAACTATGTGATTTTGCATTTATTCCGTTCAACAGGTAGCCTGTTGTAGAATCTTGTGAGTCAACCGTTTCAAGTGGGTTTTCTATGGATGGAGCTGCTTAAGGTTCCGTGAGGTCGTCTTGTTAGTTGCACATCCATAAGGCGAATTTGGCATTTCCACTCCATTTCTATTGAAACTTCAAGTCGGAAGCTTGAAGCCTTTTGTTATATTCAAAACACAAGGGAGTAAATAACCGGCAAAGTTAAACTTTAAGCATCACTAACTACTAACCAGTCGATGACCTTGAACGCACAAATCACGTCAAGGAGGCGTTTTTGTGCATGGAATACATATATTTATGAAGAAATGCATAAAAACTGTATCAAAGTATTACAGAGGATACCTGCCTCTCACATGTGATAAAAGTAGCTCTCAGTTTCAGGTTGGTGTATCAACAGAGTATAGTTCCATTGTGGGTAAAATTTGTTTTGATAAGGTCTCATAGTGTAACACAGTAATATTTACTGAGTGGTGAATTGTGCTAGAAACGTTGTCATCAGTAAATATTACTGTATAACACTATGAGACTTTATCAAAATTAATTTTTCCCATAATGGAATTATTCTCTACCACAGTACACAAGTTCTATTCTTATATCCACAGAGTAATTTAACCACATTCATTCTATTATTATTATTATTATTATTATTATTATTGTATCCTTTAGTTCCTAGAGGAACATAGGGCTTCAGCTGCGCACCTCCATTGCCTTCGGTTTTCTGACAACTTTTTCACCCTGCTCCAGGTCTGTCCACATGCTTTCATCTCCTCCTCGCATGACCTCCTCCAAGTCACCCTTGGACGACCAACTCGCCGCGTCCCTTTCGGTTTCCACTCGAGGGCTTGTCTAGTGATGTCACTTGATGGTTTCCTCAGCGTATGGCCAATCCATCTCCATTTCTTCCTGCCTATTTGTTTCACAATCGGTTCCTGGTTGGTTCGCTGAATGCCAGAGAACCCTGTTGCTGATCTTTTCTGGCCATCTGATCTTGAGTATTGAGCGAAGACAACTGTTGATGAAGGTCTGAAGTTTGTTTGAGATGCTCTTTATGACTCGCATGTAGTTATTTAGGTCTTCTAACCCTAATCTTTCCTGAATCTAACCCTCATGTGAAAATATCCCTAAACTAACTACAATCCAACTCAAAACAACCCTGATGTCGTCTCTATTAGGTTAACCTAACCCTAACTTATTCTTGGCTTAAAGCAAAACTTAGTCTTTCTCAATGCTAAGCTGAAACTTTCCAGATATCCCATTTATTAGCATAACACATCAATGAGCATGTTTTATTGATGATGACAAGATTATTTGTCAGGTTTCACTAATTTGGTCAGTGAGCATTTCAAGATCATCGGTGCGGTCACACTCCACTGGCAGTTAGTGGTGCGTAAATTTTAACTTGGCCTTCCAATAGTTACACATATTGCAACGAATTTATCTCCTTTTACAAATAAATAAATGCATAAAATAAAAGAACTAATAAAATGACCAAAACTGAAAGTTAATACAATAAGAATATATGTAGTAATAATAATCCAGGTTATAATTTACTGTCTATTTATTGATTAAAGACTTTTTGAGCTCTTTTCTGACACTCACCTCTTTAAACAAAACCAATGCTAAATATGATACGATTAGATTTTTATGTTTAGTAGCTGTAGAAGCATAAATTTCTATGAAATTTCTTTTTGGCTTTACCTGAAGAGATAAATGAGGAGAAAGTTGTGAATAAGGCGGATGTTCAGAGTGTCAGACAGGCTTTAAAGCCTGTCCTACTTAATATAACATAGTGTTGTCTGAGAAGCCCACGGAGAAATCAGTGGGGACAATAAAGAAGAATGGACAGTGTACACATGTATTGAAGAGGTTGACTGGTGCTAGAAAATCTCAAATTCCTTATGTCATAATTAAAACGAAAGATCATCTTCGAAATGAACAAGATATGAGGAAGCCAACAGAGATTTGGAAAGAAAATGATGTCAAGACAGGTAATATTTGTTTTATTTCCTACCACAGTCCCGTCGGCATTATCAGAATCATGGAACTAAATCAATCCACATAAGTCTAGTCCACGTTTGAAACTAAAGTTAACAGTTTGAAATTTAGAGGAATTTAGTTTAAGACTATTTGAGTAAGACCATTAGTTAACCTGAGATAAGAAACTACTGGAACAGAAATTGTCAGATCAAGATATTTAATCAAATTATCTTTAAAAGAATACGGTGAGCGGTGCTAAAAGATAAAAGAAAGAGAGAGAGAGAGAGTACAGCCCATCGTGAAGCATACCAGCTTCCGTAAGCAAAGAAATGGGGCCTTTCCCACTGAAAACGGTGTGTTATTTCCTACCTGAAATGTAAGAAGACAACCATCTTGTGACGTAGAACTCAGTGACTGCTGAAGTAGACAAAATAAGAAGTAATATTATAAAAATAATTTGATTTATTAAAACATTATCAGTTAGTTGAACCTGAGTCAATACAATGAAAGGCATATTGCGAACATTAGGCTTATTGTGTTGGCGGCCTGCTTGAACTCTGTAGGACTAAGATACCCCTCCTCTATCAAAAATACATATATTGTTTCTAAATATTCCTTTTGGGTTTTATTTTAATCAACTAGAGATGTTTACAAATCATGTCACATTTTCACTACCACATTTTTTGAGCAACATTCCAACCTATCACTTTTGTATCCCCTATGAATTCGGCAGAAATCATCATAGTTAATGGAAACGTGCAGTGGGGTGTACAAACACAAGTGTTATACCAGTTACGATCTAATAACACTGGTGATGCCAGTCATCACTATCGATTACTTCTGATCTCAGAAGCCCACAATAAGGAAAAGATAGACTGGTCAGTGATGATGAGAACAATTAGATTTTCTGATGAAAAGATGCTTTGTATATGAATGTTACGTACCTCCGGAAGTTTAGCTAACAAATAACCAGTAATACTGCCTACATAAGTTCGGGCTTTTAGACTGTCCACTCTCATTGCATTAGGTATCCTGCCTCAGTCCAATGCTTTAAATTGTCCAAACTAGTTTAGGTTAATCTAAGCCTATTTTAACTGTTACCGGTCTGTTTAAGCAGGTTTTAGCAGCCTCCAATAAATAAATAAAATGACTGCCCCTAAATTACTATTTTTCTTTGCTCGGAGGATTTCATCATGAAGGGATATCAGTTAGAGAACCATTGGAAAACCTAGGAGTACTGGACAGCTGTTTCGTCATAGTTTGGGACTCTTCATCAGTGCGCACCCACCGTGGTTCGAACCCAGCTCACGCTATGTCATGAACTGGCAGAAGTTAGAAACAATGGACTGGCCATTGGATCGGATCCCAGTGAATAATGGTCTACGAGCTCGCCTTGTAACCAGAAGGTACTGGGTTCGAACCGTGGCTGTGGGTAAGTACTGATGAAGAGCCTCAAGCGAGTGTCAAACAACTGTCCAGTACTCCCAGGTTTTCCAATGGTCCTATAACTGATGTCCACTCATGATGAAATCCTCCAATTAATCAAGCAAAAATCCCTACAAAACCAATACTTGAATATTAATTTTCTCCTGGATTCGAAGTGTAACATAAGCCTTTAGCAGCACATTTTCACTTCATCCTGTCCTGTGTAAACCTCCTTAGCTGAATTCACGATTGACCACAAGCACTCATTTCCTCCATATCACTGTCGAACCCATAACCAACTAGGCGTTCTAATTCGGGTTACATTGGAGGATCTTCAGTAATGAGCAAAAGCAGCTATTGATAAGAATCTGCAGTAGCCTGTTGGAAATGGTTTCCGTGACATGCTCGTCAAGTTTTTAAACCATATAGGAAGCGCAAACTTCATATTACTGTTGAAAATCCAAATTTTCAATAGAGAAAGAAAGACCAGATTTGTAGTACAAAAAAATATCATTCTATTTCACAGGTTCTCATCAACAGCAATCTAAATTTTGTTCTTTATGACGAGTGCAGCAGATTTGCACACTGTATTCAGACTAACAAAAGGGTTTGTATTGATTTTCTGATTCTGCTGGCTTTGACATCCTCATACATGCTGACTGCCTGTAATTGTGTGACGGGAGAAGACAAGGTCCGACAACAAAATCGTTTTATGTACATAATAATAGTTTGTATACAATTGGTGGATGGCGGCTAGCAGTGGAATCCAGGATGCGCATTTCGTCCTAATTGGGACCCGTCAGCTGGATGTACCTGCATTTCTCAGTGAGTGATGATGTTCCCACCGAGGCTCGAACCCAGTGCCCATAGTTTCAAATCCCCAGACATCGTCGAAGCATCTGCACAAGAAGCCGGCATGTCAACCTGAGACCGAACACTTCGGTCCAATCAATCGACGGGAAAATCAAAAATTCAATTCAATAATTAATATATGACCCGTTGCACAAGAGGTGGCTATCGTGGCCCAAGTGGTCTAGTGGATAACGCTTTGGCGTTTGAAACTATGGGCACTGGGTTCGAGCCTCGGTGGGAACATCATCACTCACTGAGAAATGCAGGTACATCCAGCTGACGGGTCCCAATTAGGACGAAATGCGCATCCTGGATTCCACTGCTAGCCACCATCCACCAGTTGTATACAAATCAAATCCCCAGACATCGTCGAAGCATCTGCACAAGAAGCCGACATGTCAACCTGAGACCGAACACTTCGGTCCAATCAATCGACGGGAAAATCAAAAATTCAATTCAATAATTATTATAGTTTCTTGTTAGCAAACAAAGACACTCTTCTGATTAGCGGTTTCTCACTGAACGTTAATCTTTCATCTCTTTGCGGCTGTTTCTTGAAGTTGAGATAATCTATCTCCGAATTTTATCCACCTACGAAAAGTCTGCTTTGATTGGTTGTTCAGTCATTCCTTATTCTTATTATTCTCATGACTAATATTAGGGACGTAAACATTGACGTAAATTACTGTCTACCAATTTTGGCTAGCAACCAGTTCTCACCACAGTTGAAATAGTTGCTGCCTAAGCTAGATAAGTGAAAGCAGGGACTTCCTTGAAATTCCTCCGACTGACAGTGATTACTGCTTGCTGTTACTGGTTGGTGGGTGTCTTGACCACCTCTGTCTTCTCTATATGTTCATTTGAAGCCCTGTCTTCGCTGCTTGCTTCTTCTGTCAGCTTGCTGAGTCTTCATCTACAGATCTTCGAGTATGTATATCCATGAATTAGTTAGCACGAACAGCAGATTTTGTTGTTTTTATTTCTTTCAATTTTATTTTTGAAAGCGTAAACACGCTGATATATGAAAATATTGAACATTTCATTTCGTGTGAGATCGTTGTTTAGAATAAAATTATTATGATTATTATTAATGAAAGGTTTCTCAGTAACATGAACATCAGCTACTGTAGTAATAATAATAATTTTCCATATTAATACAATCTGAAGTAGATCTTCTTCCTTAAATTGAAGAAATACTTATCTTCAGGTATTGGTTTTGTAGGAAATTTGTTTGATTGTATGAAAGATTTCATCATGAGCTAACATCAGTTAGAGAACCACTGGAAAACCTGGGAGTGCTGGACAGCTGTTTCGTTCTAGTTTGGGGCTCTTCATCAGTACTTACCCATAGCCAGGGTTCGAATCCAGCACCTCCTGGTTACAAGGCGAGCTCGTAGACCACTGAGCCAGTGGGACCCTATCAAATAGCGTACAGCAGGTTGAAGATGAGGCAGTAACTCATCGAACAAGACAGTGCGAAATGTTCGCGCTATGTTGTGAATCGGAAGAAGTTAGAATTCAAGGACAATTGTATCGGGTCCCAGTGACTCAACAGTCTACGAGCTCACGTTGTAACCAGAAGGTCTTGGGTTCGAGCCACGGTGGGTGCGTACTGCTGAAGAGTCCCAAACTAGGCTGATGAAACAGCTGTCCAATACTCCCAGGTTTTCCAATGGTTCTCTAACTGATGTCAACTCATGATGAAATCCTCCATGCAAACATACTTATCTCACGATAACTATCAAATCTCTCTTTGCAGTCTTAAATAATAAATCTGTACAGTTTTTACTAAGTAGTAAAAATGGGCATATTGTATATAAATTTTGTTGAATCAACTTCTCTATCAAATATATATAACTTTAGTGTTTGAATGGAGGAAAATAGTCGTGTTGTCTGTCATTTCGTCTTCTCACTGGACCAAAAATTCCTTTTTGCTCCTCTAATACCGGTGTTGTATTCTTTGGAATTTTAAGAAACGTCTCATCCTTATCGAAGACTATTCAACAATCGGTAAACAACTTCTGCCAGTGAACACCACCCCAGAAGTTAAACGGATCTGTGGATTATATTATTGATTTGTAGCCGAGTGACCATTAACTCATTATAACTCGTTATTTGTATTTTTATAATATTATATATTATTGTTCCTTCTGGTTTCGAGTGGAACATACGGTTTCAATAACACATCTCCACTCTTCAAGTATTGGTTTGTAGTGATTTTTGTTTGATTGGTTGAAGGATTTCATCATGAGCTGACATCGGTTAGTGAAGTATTGGAAAACCTGCAGGTAGTTCTTAACAGCTGTTTCGTTCTAGTTTTGAACTCTTCAAGTCCTGGATTCGAACCCCGGTGGGTATATACTCTGAGGAGTCCCAAACTAGGACAAAACAGCTGCCCAGTATTCCCTGCTTCACTAACCGATGTCAGCTCATGGCGAAATCCTCCAACCAAATCTCTACTCTGCTGTATTTTGTGTTGTCTTCTTCAAATGGTTCCACAACTGCCTATAATCTCTAATCTCCAGCGCTCTCATCACCTCAAAATATTCTTTCATTACCTCAGATTTTTATTCTGATATTTCGTACGGTTATAGAGATCATATTTTTAGTTCCTTACGGATATACGAATTCATAATATTCTTCAAATACTAATATTACTGTCCTTTAAAAATGGATCGATGAATATACCGATGCATAAATCAATACAGTCACATGACACTGATAAGTATTTTCATGTAAGAATAAAACACTTTGAACAGGCGAAATATGATATTTCGTTTTATTTTGTCAGTTTCAAAAACAGCTTAAATTATGTGTACTCAAACATATTAGACATTAAAAAAAACTGACTTTCAAAATAAAAAAAGAATGAAAATTGCGATCAATAATATGAAGTGAGGAAAACGATAAATTCATGTGATTAGAAAAAAAAAATAATAATACAGAGAAAATTATAAGGACTAGTGAAAAGCTGATCTGTTTACAAAAAAGCATATTTAGACGAAGCAGTTT
Source organism: Trichobilharzia regenti (assembly GCA_944472135.2). Lineage (NCBI taxonomy): Eukaryota > Metazoa > Platyhelminthes > Trematoda > Strigeidida > Schistosomatidae > Trichobilharzia > Trichobilharzia regenti. Next base: position 44,185,578 of record OX235263.1, read on the forward strand.
ATTGATTGCTGAATAATAGGTACACATCACGTCCAAGCCTGTTTCGGCTCAGTCAGTTAGACAGTGAGTATTACTTTATTTTTTTTATTTTTTATTTACAGCTTGATTCCACACAGTATTTTTGGTACAAGTATGGAATTTTCAGCATGGATATCGGTATTGAATTGAATTTTTGATTTTCCCGTCGACTGATTGGACCGAAGTGCTCGAGCCTCAGTGGGAACATCATCACTCACTGAGAAATGCAGGTACATCCAGCTGACGAGTCCCAAACAGGACGAAATGCGCATCTTGGATTCCACTGCTAGCCACCATCCACCAATTGTATGGATATCGGTAGCCCAAATTTTGCAGGCCGACCATAGATATCAGATATGCGTCGGTGCGGGCTCGAACCCCGGACCATGTGCATGGTCGGCGAGAGTCCTAACCACTGTGCCACCGACGCACAATCCAACAGGTAGCAGGCACAGACTATATATATATTGTTTACGGTTAGAGATAGGATTGGTGGAATGTTTAAGGAATAGCGTACAAAAAGTAAATAGCACTGAGGAAAATCTAGGACAGGAAGCCAGTCAGATAAGAGATAATATAAAACTTACTAATTACCTCATAAATTAGCCAGAAATAAAATTATGTAGGAAGATGTAAACATGAAATTTAATAATTCATACAGACGGTCACCTTTATTAGTTTCGATAAAAAAAAAGAATGAACGCATTTACAGGATAGTATGAGATCGTTCCATTTCGAATATAGTGACTGGCGACTTCAACTCCAGCGACTGCAGTTTTATTACATTGCTGGGCCATGAAAATGTTGTTAATTTCCCAACTCGACAAAATACTTCACTTGATTTAGTATTTATAAATGATTCTGGAATATACGAAGCTCGTAAAAGAGCCCGCTCTTCAATTCTGATCATTGTATTGTACGAGTCTTACCCAAAATTTACGGAAAGTTACACAGTAAAGCCTTCTCAAACTTGTCTAAGAAAGTTGTTCACAGATGCTACTCAAATGAGAACGTACATCATCTTAGAAACATGCTCAGTGACACAAGATGGGATTTGTTTAATGTTGATTCACTTGATGACAATATCTCTAATATTACATCCTATCTGAAATTCTGTTTTGAAATCTGCTGTCCAAAAGAAACACTATTCGTCAAATTTGACCGTTTCTCCTCGCCTCAACTTAAAAAGCTTCGTAGAGAGAAGGAAAAACTGTATAAGATGAAAGATAAAAGGGTGTAAAAAGAACTAACTTCTTAATTAAGTCTGAAATGCAGAGGTTGAATGTAATATATAACCAGAAATTCATATCCTGCAAAAATCCTTCTAATATGTGGAAACTATTTAAGGAAATCACTGGTGGTAAGCAGATAAACAATATTCCATATTCTTTTGATGTATGTACTCTTAACAAATCTTTTATTTACTCTCCCTCAAATGCCATGCTTCCCAGCATCACTTGTGTTAATAATAGCCCCTTTCCAGGTTTTAACACAAATGATGTTCAAAAGTGCCTCAAGTCTCTAAAGGTCCAGATTATGTACCTAGTATTATTTTTAAAAAATGTTCTGATATTCTGTGTCACCCTCTTACTGATCTATTTAACAAATCTTTTTCCGATAATATTGTGCCTGCCGTTTGGAAGGACATTAAAGTTGTACCCATACCTAAATCTTCTACTGGAGCATGTGTCAAATTTAGACCCATTGCTATTACCTCTCCTTTTTTGAAAACTATGGAGAAATTACTTTTACTTAGTCTTGTACCTTCGCTTAAATCCTTTAATGACCCTAAACAATTTGCCTATAAGCACAGTAGAAGCACTTTAGATGCAGCTGCCGTCTTATATCATAACATTGCTTCCAGTCTAGACAAGGGGGCTAAATTTGTTCGTGTTGCCTTCCTAGACTATACATCTGCTTTCGACTCGGTCCCTAGGGACATCTTATTAAATAAACTTGCTGCTAGTCAAACAGAATGTTGGGCTGTTAACTGGTTACATTCCTATTTCTCAGATAGAAAGCAGTACACCGTATATAAAGGGAAGTCTTCCACTTCATTGCCTACTGAAGCTGGTGTCCCTCAAGGCCTGTTCTTTCTCCTTTTCTTTTTTCTTTCTTCTTGCATGACTTGCCTCACTCTGATGAAATAAACTTTGTGAAGTACGCTGATGATTTAACGGTTTCAATGGCTGTTAACTCCCAGCTAGATTGTACTAAAATAAATAGCTTTCTATCGGAAGTCAGCAAATGGTCTGAGTCTAACGGTCTTAAACTGAATCCTTCTAAGTGTCAAACTGTTGATTTCAGCTTAAGATGTAAACGACAGTTAAAAGAAGTCATCGATTCTCATGACAGTTGTAAAATTGACGACAATGATATAGGAATCAAATCAGAAATTAAGTATCTTGGACTCATTCTCTCTTCTGATCTCTCCTGGTCTTCCCATGTCTTAGCAATCTCCAGTAAAATATTCCGCCTGACATTTTACATTAAGAAGTTAAGACACTCGGGTATAACTCAACCCCTCATCTTACAGTTCGTAAACTCTTGCATCCTACCTATTCTTCTTTATTGTTCACCCTTATTCTTTCCTGGTTTGCTTAAAAAGGACTATGTCACAATTCGTAGAATACTGAAGACTGTCAGTAGGGTGGGTGGTCCCAGTGGACCACATAGTTAACGTCGTTGTCGATAGGCACTTGACTTCGTGCAATAAATTTGCTAAAGGGATTTTGTCTGACTTGGAGCATCCGCTTTACCCTCAGCTTTCACCTTGCATCTCCTCAGGTAGAACAAGAAGTAACTTCAGAAAACTGTATGCTCGCACGTCTAAGTATAAAATTCTATGATACCATACTTGGCACGTATTTTTTGTGATGAAAATAGTGTCAGAAAAGAACTAACTAACCTTTTTTCATCTAATAAATAAACAATTTCCTCAATCCATCCTTATAGATGGTCTTGTTACTTCTCTGTTTTTTACTCTCAGAATTGCAAACACCAACTTGTCTCCATGACTGCTGTAATCTTTGTTTTTCCCCTCACCATATCATGTAAAAAGAACATTATATTCAATATTTTTAAACATGTTAGGATTTCTATACTACATTGCCAATACTGTGTGCAACAAGCCAACGGTAATTTTCACTTGTATTATTATTATTACCCTAGCTGTTATCATTATTATTATTATTTCCATTTTATATGCTGCATGTTTTTGACACTACCTCTATTGTAAATGTGGAAAATTTTCTGTGAGATTAATTTTTATTTATAATTTGAGGAAATTTGGATGCAATATTGTGATTAATGCTGAAAATTCCATTCTGTATCACATGTACTGTTTTTGGAATAAAGTAAATCATTATTATTAGTAGTAGTATCTAACAGTTCTTTTCTCTGTCTCAATGTATCATTGATAAGAATCATGGTTAGACTTTGTGTAGGTATATAAAATTATTGATTATGTAATCGTGTCTGTGAGATATATAATCACAGTGATTGACTTCTTATTTTCTTGAGGTAGACGACAACAAAATCAAATAATTATAAGTATTATACGTATCGTTTAATTGATTTTGTTTTTAGTAAACCCTTGGCGTAGTTATGTAATCAGAACGATGATGAGTAGTAATCACACGTTATTAGTATGTAAGGAAGTATACCTATTTTTAAGTTTGTCTTGTTTTTTCGTTAGTTTTGGTGTTTAGTTAATTGATTCGTCGGTGTGAGTAGTAATCAGATAAAAGTGAATGCAAAATTTATAAATTAATAGCCTATTACGTAATGAATGACAAGACGATGAAGTAAAAGATTTCACTAGTTTCAAAATTAAATTTCTTTAAGCTTTTTTGTTTATGCAATCACATCCACTTTAAGTGAACAGATTAGTAGCGGAGATGTGGTTGATTGGCTTAAGTATTAGGGTTTAGAGCCTATAGGTCCTAGGTTTCAATCCTGTCCTAGTTAACTTATTCAGGATGGTCTTCACACTCACTGTGCCTCATAGTCTCATAATGAAAAGGCTTGCGCTAGTGAACTGATATCCAACTGTCTGTTTTCGACGTAGAATTTTGCACCGATGTGCACCAGTTCAAGTCGCCACACTCCCTTCATGTAGCACACAAAGCAAGAGAAGAAATGCATGATAGAGACAGTAAACAGAGATGTGAGACAAAGGTGTAGTAATAACGAAGAACGATATAGTTTCATTTGAAATCATAAGTCACAAGGAGTGGATGCATCTGCACCATCTATTGAGAACGATTTTGAGCCATACCACCAATTGTTTCCAGCCAGTGGTTTTTACCGTCCCGAGGAACCAAACCAGGAAGCCAGTCTACACCTTCTTACGCGGCTGGCTTAAACTAACTGTTGTGGATTTCATTGACTGGTGCCATGCTTGGTTTGACCTCCGCTAGCTCTTTTCCAGCCTGACCATATATCAGCTAACACTGCCCGTCGAGGAAGGCGATGACTAGAAATATAGGCGTAACACATCGATGCAGCTGCTTCACAGTCACGTCGATTGATTTCCCCTCCTCACCTAGCACTCGACGCCTAACCTAAATATTGCTCACCTTATTATGCCACTTCACACAGGAGATAGAACGCAGGCACCTATGATCGAAGACAACTAATCTTTTCATGACTTCATCTTTTCATGATATCCAACTTCAAACAGATCAATGGACAATTTCGATAGCCGTAGATGCATTTTCAGTAAACCGTACACGTGTGACATGGTGCTCCCTGTGGGTTTTGGTGATATATACATCTTACCTTTCAAATCTTTTAATAAGTTTGTTATTTCTCTGTCTACTTTCCCCGTCTGATGTTTCATCATTTCTGGCTTCTGAAACTTGCTGCAGAGGATAGTAATTACAGACAGGCAGGATTATATGAACAAGATGAACTCTATACTAGATGACAGGAACAATAATGAAAGATCAGACGGGAAAAATATGGAGAGAAATAACAAACTCATTGAAGGATTTGAGAAGTAAAGGGTATATATATTACCAAAAACTTACAAAAACATAAAACCCACAGGGAGCACCATCTCACGCATGTACGGTCTACGCAAAGTGCATAAATCAAGAGTGCCGCCATGTCACAAATCACAGATGCTTTCTTTAAGGGAATATTTGAATTCGCACTACTCACTGCCCAGGTCTGTGAGTTTACCACTTGCTTATGTACGTCGTAATTAACCTTCCAAATGACTGACCAATTAAAATAATCTGGCCACCTTGGTAATGATCTTTCATCAGCATGAACCTTAGGTACTCGGACTTCTAACCAACTTCCTTCGAACAGCGATTCTACATCCGATCCTGAACAAAACACACTAATAAAGAAAGGACGAACATATATACAGGATAATACGAGTTCGTTCTATTTCGTCGATTCTCTTCAACTGACTACATCCTAAATAAATCAATTACAAGTTACAAATATTCTGAACACAGAAAGTATAAGTAACATAATTTCAAAGATGATGTAAGTAGACAAGTATTTAGTGTTAAAAGAGTAATTACTTGTATGGTAATCATACAAGGGAGCAGAGTTCAGATTTCGCTTGGAAACAAGGATGGACTAGATATAAATTACAAGAGAGAACAACACACTTAATTTATACATATTATGGTGGAGATGTCAGGAAGATGGAGTTGAATAGTGAAGTAAATTATAAAACACAAAATAATTGAATTTAGTAGATTTGGAACCTGAATAGTGAGTTCAACTCAGTGAGTGGAAGTCAAAACCAAGATTGAGTGGAATGTTATGCAACACAACAAAACAAAACACAAAATCACACGAACAAAACAGTTACGGTTACCAGGGTAGTGAGAGGTCAGTCACACTATCTTTTTGTATGCATAGGTTGGGTCAAAGTCTTTTGATGGTATTGGCTTCTGCGAGCCGAAGTAACCATGCTTTTCTTTCTGTATTGATTATTTTGAAAGCCTGAATAATTTCCATCGAATGTCCCGTGTCAATTAGGTGTGTCTGGTGATTGCACTCAAGAACACTTGGCTGCCTGCCTCCCAAACGGAGACTTTTAGGTATATGCTGGGAGAATCTAGTAGACACTCTCCTCTCAGCCCTTCCTGTGTACTTGCTGCCACAAGTGCAGATGAATCGGTAAATGCAGATGCAGTTGACATGAGCAGGATACTTATCTACTTCTGACTGGGTTAACGAGCGCACTGTGTTGTAAAGTGGAATGAGTCTAGTGGTGGGAAATGCTCTTTTCAATACACCCTTCATTGCGTTTTCCGTCCTTATGGGCACTTCTTCGCCTTTGTACGCTAAACAGATAAAAACTGGTTTCTTTTCAACTAGTTCGGGTTTCTCCCTAGGTGTTTTTTCCTTCCCATATTTTGATATGAACTTCCGAAGGTATCCACTTTCCATAAGGTTCTTTTCAATGACTTCGAGTTCCTCTTCGACCATATCTTTCGAGCATAAAGCCCCAGCTCTAATGAAGAGCGTTTCCAAAAGACTGCGTTTATAACCGATCAGGCAAAATCTGTGATAATTCAAGTATTGGCCAATCAAAGTTTCTTTCCTGTAGATGGATTTTTCAATCGTCCCATCATTTCTTCTTTTTATATTGAGAACTAGGAAATGGAAGTGAATGTCACGTTCACGGTCCATTTTAAATGTTATTTTAGGGTGAGCCATATTGAGGCTTTCGAACATTGTGGATGCATGATCCATACTGTTACAAACCACAAACGTATTGTCAGTATATCTGCAGTAATAGGTGGTTCTCTCTATTTTCGGCTTCATTCGTGTCTGTTCAAGATGAGCTATGAATATGTTCGCAAGAACAGGACCCAGAGGTGAACCCATATCCACCCTGTCAGTTTGCGGGTACAGCTGATTTCTGAATCGGAACTGGACGTTCTTTGTACAAAGAAGTAGTAATTTTTGTAGTTTCTTTTCAGGAAGACGGGTGGTAGTTTGGATTTCTGGCATACCATTTTTCATTGTTTCTTCAGTTGGTATTCTGGTAAACAGAGAATAAATATCGCATGGTACGAGAAGTTTCCTGAAATATTACGTTGGTTTAATTCTTGTGAGAACTGGAAGGAACCCTTGATACTGTGGACTGCCAACTTTCGTCGGAATGGTTTGTGCCAACTACCTAGCCATTTTAGGGTATGATATTTTCATCATTCACATTATAGGTCTCAACGGCACATCAGGTTTGTGGACTTTGGTTTGACCGCACATGAACGGTAGGCGTGAACCCCTTGCTTTGGGGTCGTTATAGGTGCTGTTTTCGATTAATCCCCCTTTAAACAGTTCCTTGACATGCCTGTTTATTTTGTTTTCGAAGGCTGTTATTGTATCTTTTTTTTACCCCGCCACTTGGAATCACGTCGTATCACTGAGAAGCGCTGTAATTTTGAAGACATAGTTTCACCGGTTTATTATTACTACCCTCAGAGCCCTTGTCTGGTTTAAAAATGACGATCTAATCATTGTTCTGCAGGACTTTTAACGCTAGTCTGTGCTCGTTAGTAAACATTTTTAGCTGTGCAGGAGAACTGTGATCCTGCTCTGAGATATCAACCATTTTAGACCTAAACCAAACATTTTTACACTTGTGTATGGGTTTCAAATCAGACAGTTGGTCGTATAAATAGTCAAACCGCGTTTGTGTCAATTCCGCTGATAAACGAGTGTTTAGAGGCTGACGCTATTGACGTTTGCGGATTGTACGGAGTATACTAACGCAGATTTAATACCCACAACTTCTATAGTATTCGTTTCGCGTAGACCAAAGACAAAGCAAAAGACCACAAGTGATCATTCAAATTACGAATATATTTCAGGACCAAATCAGAGTGCGAGATGATTGCTTGGTTGGCTAGTGATCGTGCACGAACGTGACACGACGGAGTACCAAATGGCGTGGACTCTTGACTGGAAGCCTTCAGCTAAACAGGTCGACTTAAACAGTGAGGGTCAGCATCCAATGCTCAGTGATGAGTACTGTAGTCAATAATTTTGAGGAATTATTTACCGCTACAAGTGTGATACGTGATGCTTGAATCCTATAGACAGAACTTCGGTTGCAACTAGGTTTAGCTTAACATCCAATAAGTTGTATGTTTTTTTCCTGGCACTGTCGAAATTCTTCATGTGGCTGCTCCACTACTAAGGATTTCCTGAGCCTCTTTCCATATGAATTCGCGGCCTGCAGCTGTAAGTCTTCCATGAAGTTAATAAACTTTATTCGACATACTACATTCAGACTTTCTAGTAGACTGTCGAATTTGACTAGATCTGACCTCAAGGTGTTGATGTATTTCTGATATGAATTAATATGCGACTTGGTGATGTGACGCAGACTCTTCTGAGATGGAGGTAATTTGGTTGACCTGAAAAGTTTCAGAAACTGATGTGGATAACCACCTGTCCCAAGACACTCCTCGTAGAGAGAGAGAGACTGAGGTATTACCGTTAACTAGCTCCCATAGTTCTCTTGCCAAGTCGGAGTTCTGCAGGCGCTCAGTCTTAATTGGTCCTTCTGCCTGAGTAGCATGGTTATCTCTCTATTCGCCGTTTGCATTGCACAAAGTATCAGTTGTGTTATCTTGATTAGCTGTTTGAAATCAACAAACAGTATGTACTTCCCAGTCGCCTTTTTCACTAAAAGCATTGAAGAGCTATACAAGCTGTCCGCTTCTTCAATAATACCATGGTTTAAGACCTCCTATACTTCTCACTCAACTTCACCTTCTAAATGATATGCAACTCTTTGTGTTACGAAGGGTGTCATTTTGCGACCAGCGACTAGGTTTTCATCACTCATCTTATCACAGTAACCGTAACGGTTTCCATCTCTAGTGAACACATAATCGTATTTAGAAGTTAATTGGTGGATGGTGACTAGCAGTGGAATCCAGGATATGCATATCATCCCATTTGGGACTCGTCATCTGGATGTACCTGCAGTCCGCAGTGAGTGACGATGTTCCCACTGAGGCTCGAACCCAGTGCCCATAGTTTCAAACGTCAAAGCATTATTCACTAAGACCACTTGGGCAACGAGAGCCACCCCTTGTGCAACGGGTCATAGTAATTATTAAATTCAATTTTAGAATTTCCCATCGATTGATTGATCGTATTTCCTAAATAATGTTCTCATATACTGTATTTGCGATGTCTCCCTGCCTACTGTCTGTGTAACAATAACCCGACCTACTTTCACTGCTGAAAGTTAAAGCAATTGACAAGAGAACTATAGAAATAAAAAAGAATCAATTTTTATTCTGCTTTACAGGTAATCACTGCTTAGCACGTTCATAGTGAGAAAGCATTTATATTACTACATGCAGGACATGTATGCACTGCTATGGGTAAATTTAGATGTTACTCGTCTATGCCTTTCGGTGAGTTTTAAAGCCAGAATCTTTGAATACAGTGTAAAAGTGATCTTATCTTTATATTAGGAAGGAAATGCCAATGCAACACTTCTGATGAGTATAAATGCATACTGTTTATTTGGTTTAATATTTCCCGAGTGGATGACTTGTGTTTTTCCTACGTATTACTGACCTATCTGTGGTTCGCCATCATTACACCAAAATATTACCTCCTCAATAATAAATGGATTAAATTGAACTGACTGCTAAAAATACTTCGAAATCGCCTTCAAATGTTTAAAGTGTCTCAATTTCTGTCTTGAAGTGTACTAAGTCGACAGAGCTAAGACTCCATCTTGTGCTTTCCTTTGTTCTGGTTAGCGCACACATTCCCAGACTTCCTCAACGATCCACACTAGACGGAGAGGTTCGAGAAACCCTCTCCCGAAAAATCCCAACCTTCATACTACTTGAAAATATACTGCTCTACCGAGTGACCGTATTCTCAAGTGACTGACTCTTTTAGCTTGGTGTCTTATTATCACTCCTAACAGGTTAATAATTTAGTGGGTACTAGAACACATCGAGTTAACTACTACACAATGTCAACACATCTAATCCCGTACACACACCATATATATATATATATATATATATATATATATATATATATATATATAACATTTTAATCTTTTGTATATTTGTCAAGTCTGTTTTCCGGTCTTACCTAAATAGGACTCATTTTCACTGGATCAAACGTCACAGTGAGTTAAAGGAATAAAGACAAACAAGAGACGAGCGTTCCCTCTTAGTCTCAAACTATGCAAGAGCACAGACCCATAACCGTCCATCAGATAAACCACTAACCGCCAAGCTTAGTGAGCAGCACATTACCGTCTATGTATTGTGTATGAATTCAGTAGTCTACCAGTCTGATTTATGCATTGTGATCATCATGCATAGTGAGTGGTAAGTAAGTATGCACCTATCTGAATGGACTGTCACCACGAGTCACAGTTCCTCATGGTTCGTTTTATTTACATTCAGATTACATTAAGTTAATTGTTTCAACGTTGCCTATACTTTCATTTAATTATAGCTTTGGCGGTTGACAGCTTCTTCTTACTCCTCATAGATAACAAATTCCTAACCCACTAGTATTTGAAATGTCTGGATTCAACATAGAACTTGGCACCGAAGTGCACCAGTTCGAGTTGCCACGTTCCAAATAGCACACAGAAGTAGACAAGAAGATGAGTGAAGAGAATCAATACAGTCTGACAAGTATAAGAGTGAAACAGAATGGGTAGTGGTAGAAAGGAATATGAAAGATTACAGAGACTGAATACATCTGCGCCAGTATTTGAAATCTATAATTGTTGTCCAATTACGTCTACTGCTCTGTCATTTTTAACAGTTTGTTGCCTACTTTGATTAGAAGTTAGAGTTACGATAATGACTCGTAAGTTCGGTCCCAAAGAATCCATAAATGACATTTAATTTTAACTAGTGAGTCATTTGTTTCTCTCTCGTTCTTTCCGAACAATTTGTAAGCATTCCTAATTATAATCCACCTCTTCAATTACAGCTCCGACTTATCGTGAAAAATAATTCTTTGTGACTTCACTAAACAGTGTTCCAAACTACCTATCCCATCACTTGTTAAAAGCTCCACCACAAATCGATAGACAGTTTAGAAGGTAAGTACTGACAGACGTATTTCTGGATCAATGACGCTTATATCACATCTGAGATTAAACTTAGTACTTGCTTCTAATAAGTTATTTATCGGCCTTGTCGTACCAGAAACCTTCATCTCCAGCAAATGTCTGAGTGGACTTAGTTACAAGAAAGCCTTATGAAATGTACAACAAAGTCTGGAGCCAAAATGTCCCAGCAGACAAAAACATATACAATGAATGGAGAACCTCTCTTATTTTTCCGTTCAATAAACCAGATTCAAAAGTTCATGAAATTTTAAGAAAGGTAATACATCTTATGAAATCGTTAGCCAATCGTGGTGTTCACCAAACCCCAGCATTCCAGGAACCAGATTAGTTGGAAACTAGGTATTTGTTCTTATGTTATGCTAGATATAAAAGATTTACCTTTCAAAACACAGTAGTTGAATCCTCACCCTTAGATTACTCTTTTCTCACAGGCATGAATGCACCCGACTAACCAACTTAAGTATTCTTTCTTACTTCACGCTACCGTTCAGACGCATGAATGTACATGAGCTTCCCATCACTTGATTTGTGGAAGCGCCAAGACGTCAAATAATACACAAGTGTCACAGGAACGATGAATTCTCCTCTCTTACTGACGTAGTAGTGCGCTAAATTAAACGTTGTTAAAGTATGTTGTCCATCCGAAGTATCATTTGGGCACGAATGATACTGAAAACAAAAACAATCACGATGCAAACCGTTTAAGAGTTGCAATCACGTTGTTATGTGATATCAAATACCAACTGGATTAACAACTGAGCTTATCCCTGAACTAGCCATTCAACAGAAAGTATGGACGCCAAGTTCCCCTCCGATGACATTTTAACCAAAAGATATAATTACAGGCTTCGACTGATGACACTTACGCGCCAGCAGCACATAATCTGATAACATCGCAATAAGCAAAAACCTGGTACGAAACTCTTATGCAAGGTATGCTGCACTGAAGCTATGGGGAGCGTAAACAGTTGAGCAGGTTAGAGTTCACCGATTGCCAACGTAAGATAAAACAAATAGACAAAATCCATAAAATGATTTTAGAATTAAAGCACTTAACGAGAAATAGAATATTTGGGGGTGATGAAAAAACCAATCTGTCAACCTCAATCTCTAGTGTCCCATATTCATCCTCCGAAAAGCGGTTCAAACAGAGTCGACTTGTGAACAACCAGAGTACCTCGACGGCCAAGCGACGTTGCCTATAGTTAGGTACCGACCGTGAACGCATAACTACGCTACTCGTTTGGCGCTGTGGCACTACACTGTCAAAGGATTTCTGAGCACATTACGTCAGCAAGTCAGTCAAGAAACTACTTAGAAATCCCCCCATCTTAGTTACGACCGTATACTTAGTGTTGAGCATAACACACCACTTAAGTCATGTCTTGAGTATTCTCCTATTCGTAAACGTCTAATCGGAGCCATCTCCCAAAATGGATGACTCCTATAAAATCAAACTAGCAATCAGCTCTTAGTTCTTAGAGTAAACCAGCCCAGCATTACTCTCCGGCCATCCGAATAGTACAAGGTCACGATAAGCAAATTTCAAAACTCGGTAAGTTTCAGTACTAATTTCTTAATTCATTTACAACTCTGAAATTACACAGAAAGCAAATACGAACAATATTTACATAACCAAACGCTTCCGACTGCAGACAATTTACTGAAGATTTCATCAAAGTGCGGACTTCTCATCTGTAGAAATACCCCCATTTTCTTTTTCTTCGACATCACCCAAACCAGTCTATGCAAATAGCAAGAGAAACGCACGACTTACCTCTTTACAGCGCTCAAATATACCGCGGAACATTTTCCGTTCTGTATCTCTAGCTTTCTTAACTGCCTCTTCGCAGACTTGTAGTTGCTTTACAGCCAATGTGTTACTAGGATTCTTTGCCACAATTCTTCTGAAGTACACAGCCGCTTCTTCGTGGTCTCTACGCAACAAATGGGCCTAAAAATATCAAGTCACACAATCAACATACCCACCTGTCCCATTCTGAATAATGCCTTCTCATTGCTAGCAAACATATCTAGTACCTTCTTGCAAAATTCGATGCACTTATCAGGTTCATCAAGCTTCAAGTAAGCTAGAGCTGAGTTAAGCCGAACGGCCACAATCATTTCAGACAACTCCGTCTGTTCTTTAGGGCCATTTGCAATGATGTACTGCAAATCATCATCTAGGCGTTTGTACAATTCAAGAGCTGGGTCAAATTTAGAATCCTGGCGTAAGCGATAAAACCTGAACAAACCTTCAAGAAGACGTTGGCCTTTTCCTTCAAGGTGTTAGCATATTCCATCTGTTCTTTGAAAGAAGAAATACTAGACAGATGTTTTGTCTGTAACAATTAGTCAATGTTATTGGTGCTCACCTTTTCAAACGATTTCAGTGTCAGTTCATAAATTACACGACTTTGGTCTGTACCTCCGTCAGATGCTGAATCTTTCTCTGTGAGGACTACAACTCGACTGTATTCATCTGTATTCATGTGGCGCAGTGCGAGGTCCAACTCTAACGGTACTTGTGGCGTGGGGTTTCCAACACAATACGTCACTTCGACATCTCCTGTAGACTCAGTCAAATTACGGAAAAGAATAGTAGCCTCGGCTCCAGCGACAGGATTGTGAATATCTCTTCCCTTTCTAAGAATCGATTTCCTAATGCTACCATCTTTTCTCCTACTAACATCGCAGCCTGCAAGTATTTCCAAAAGACAAACGCACACTACCTAAGGTGTCGAAAATCTCCACCTCGAACTTGAGTGTTTTCCCATCGTGATATGCATACTCGGGAGCAGCAATCAGCTCACAAACCTCACCTAACTTCATAGTGGCAACGCCGATATCCCAAGCCTTAATAACGTCACCTTGAGAAATAGTCTACGTGAACTCACACTTACCCTTTCCAATAGAGAACTCAAATTTTTCATTTCGTGCTCTACTTGAATCGAAAACTTTGCCGTTTTCATCACCACCATAGTATGTGCCAACATAATGCACCACGACAGTATCCCCATCACATGGTTTCACTTCACTTGTCCCCTCTCGCAGAACTTTCTTTAGGATACCGCGATCGCCTGAAGGGCTCAGATCTGTAAATCCCTTCAGGTATTCATCTTCCACCTGCTGTTGATTCTCCACAGTTTTTGTGTCCCCGCTCATAGTCGACAAACTTCGAGAAAGTACTAAACAGACTTGAGTTAGTCAATGGTTTGAAGAAACAAAAGCATCTGTATCAATCGTCCAATGATTTCAGATTTCAGATTTATTGGTTGAGGATAGAAGGCTTGCAGCCTATGTTAATCCTTTTCTAGTAGATTTCTGTGGTTGTCCAAACCCTTCTTGAACGAATCAGTTGAGGTTGCAGACACCACTTCTTCTGGGAGTCGGTTCCAACAGTTTATGACTCGATGTGAAAACCAGTACTCAACAGCAATATGATTTCTCCTTGGCTTTTGAACTTTCCTGCTATGTCCTCTAAGGTGTTCCGACCTGGTGGGAAGGAAAAGAGAGAATAGGTCAGGTCCGTAGTCATTATTTAAAATTTTAAACATTGTGATTAAATCTCCTCTCTGCCTACGGTATGACAGTGAGAAGAGATTTAAACTATCTAGTCTTTCCTCGTATGATAAGTTAGCTATGCCGTGAACCATACGTGTTGCCTTCCTTTGAACACTTTCTAGAATGTGTGAATCCCCTTTTAGACAAGGACTGGCGGCCTGGATGCAGTTTTCCAGTCTTGACCTAACCAGAGATGTGTATAAGGAGGTGAACATATCTCTGGTAATTCTTGTAAAGGCTCTGCGAATCGCCAATAAGGACCTGAAACTACGTGCAGCCACCGCGCGACAGTGTGCTGTAGTTTTTAAGTCGTGGCTAACTATGACACCTAAGTCCAAGTGAGTCTGAACTGATGGAAGTGTTATTCCCTCTAGTTCGTAGGAGCTCGTGCTTGCTTGTCCAATGCGCATGGTTGCACATTTTGCCACATTGATCGGGAGCATCCATTCAACAGACCACTCCGACAATTTGTTGAGGTCCTCTTGCAACGTGAGCGTATCACTGTTGCTCTTCAGCTCTCTCCAAATTTTTAAGTCATCTGCGTATAGGACCATAGGGGAGTCGGTAAGCAGAGGTAACTCATTGATATACAGAATAAAAAGGAGAGGACCGAGAACCGTGCCTTGTGGCACTCCGCTACTTACTGCTGTCCAGGAGGAGAGTTTTGAGTTGATCCTAACCCTCTGCCTCCTATCTATGAGGAATTCCCTGAGCCAGTCTAGTAGTCTGCCTTTGATACCAAGACTTTCCAATTTCATGAGTAGTCTTTTGTGAGGTACTTTATCAAAGGCTTTACTGAAGTCTATGAAGACGACGTCAACGGGTCTTCTGTTGTCCTTTGATTTGACCCAGCTTTCTCTTGCAGTCAGGAGATTTGACAGGCATGAGAGGTTCCTCCGGAAGCCATGCTGTGCTCCAGATAACAAGCTGCTATTTTCCAGATAAGCCATGATGCTTTTCTTGATAATTCTTTCCAGTGTCTTGATTAAAGTGCTGGTGAGACTGATAGGCCTGTAATTTGAAGGGCTTTGTCTTGATCCTCCTTTGTGTATGGGGGTTACTATGGCGTCTTTCCAATCACGTGGCAACACTCCATTTAGGAGAGATAGCTTGAAGATCGTGGTCAAGGGGCCGGCTATGTGGGCTGATAGCTCCTTGAGAAGCCTTGGATGAAGATTGTCAGGACCCATTGATTTTCCTGCATCTAGTTTCATTAAGAAGTTGAGCACGATGCCTTGGTCGATGTCAACGGAATCTATCCCATGTTCTTCTGATGCAGCCAGAGCTGATCCTATAGGCAGTGATGACTCCTGAGTGAAGACTTGGGAGAAGTAGTTTGCCATTGCTTCTGCTTTTTCTTGATCTTCTTCGATTGTATCTTTGTCAATAATCAGGTTTGGGACACCATTGGGTGTTTTATTCCTGAAATTCAAGTACGAGAAAATTTTCTTAGGTTGTGCCTTTGCATTTTGGGCCAGGTGTGTCTCGAACTTCATCCTTGATTGGCGGATTTCTGCAATAGCTTTATTTCTAGCAGTAGTATATAATTCCCTGGTCTCAGAAGTCTCAAGTGTTGCAAACAGGTTCCAACATTTGCGTTTACGTCTGAGTAACTTACGAATCTCCCGGTTTATCCAAGGGGGGGAATGTTTCCGACCCTTTGGAACAGACCAAGGGATGAAAGGTGCCAATCGAATATCGTTTATACGAGCTAGTGTAAACCAATTTGATTTCTTTGTGCTCGCTTCTTGATTATAAGGTATAGGTTCCTGATCTTCGGTAAAATTCTGCGTAGCTCGTCCCGCTACTCGACTGTCGTAGCTTTGGCTGACTCCAAAGGGAGTAGTGCTGGGATTAATTATATGTGGTTTGTAGTATGAGCTGTGTTAAGACTGTTACTACTGTGAATGGAGTTGATCCTTTCGCCAGTTAATCCTCCGGTATCGTCGGCAAAATTGCGCGATGAAACTGTTCAGAAGAATTCAGAGAATCTATGAATGTATCTTTCAAATTCAAAAATGATCCCGATAAATTAGAAAACAATAGGACTTATCACCAAGCTGAATGTATGTAGTGGAACGCTTATACTTTCAACCTAACTACAACTAGACTCTCACTAGTTGAATTAAATAAATGGAGTCGAAACAGCTGTACCTTTCCGTTTACTTTCATTTTTATCATCCGAATTAGCATCAGTATTATCCTGTTTTTTTACATATTTAGAATCCGGTAACTACATTCCTAAATGCTTCCTAGCTATCCTCAAGAAACATATGTAACGGTATGCTTACGGTGAAGTATCCATGCCGTTTAGCACGCTGTCGTTTTAGGTTTGTTCGTTTGCACGATCTCCGGCTAGTTAAGCAATCGTCTCGCACTCCGATTCGGTCCCAAAATATAGTTGGTAATTTGGCCAATCACTTCCGTTGTTTTGCTTTACCTTTGGTCTACGCGGAACGAATACTGTAGAAGTTGTGGGTACTAGATCTGGCGTCATTATACATCGTAATATCCATGAACGTCAACACCCTCAGCCTCGTAACTGGTGAGCCCTATCACGAACATCGTCTTTGGTTAATACCTGGACAAGTCCGGTGAGTTCGTTCAATTTTGTATTTGTTCTTGGGCTATTTTTAAAGTATATATATTTCTCCATAAGTGACCATGCGCCTAAGGTCCTCGGTATTCGACCAACTAGCAAAACTATTCAGCTTGTGCTATTTTGGCCAGACATTGTGGAATCCTGGCTTAAGATAGCTAAGTTCGGTTTCAGCCAAAATGTGATCACTGGCCAACTTTCACAGTCCCTTGCAGTTATCCATGCTCTACCGTGGGAATTAAGCAAATGTGTAACTGCGTATGTGTCAAGCCCAGAGGTAGGTAACCCCCATGGAGTGCATAAAGCAACCCTCCTAAAGGGAAACGATCTTATGGATCCGCAGTGTCTTGACGAACCAATTCTCAACATCGAGTTAGATGATCAGTTGGCTGTGAACATGCTAACTAGAATGAGGGAAGTTATCGGTCAACGTCAGTTTGATGAGGGACTTTTCAGAGAGCTGTTCTTAACCAGACTGCCACAGGATGTATATAGGATGTGCATGTAACGCTTCAAGGCGTTATTATAGAAAACTCAGCCACTTCCGCCGGTAAAATTCTCGAAATAGAAGAACGGTCAGTCACTGGGATATGTTTGTTTGCTGAAAAGACTTCGAGGAGGGACACTGCAGTGGTAGAGTTATGCAACTCCGTCTAGCAACTACTAAAGTAACGTAGTTCCTATGTCAGCCACGTCTCGTAAACCGTCAATGCCCAGCTCTTGCTGCACTCGGGCTCACGCTGTTCCTTGAAGTTTCTCAGAAACGCTTAGTACGCACGGACGCAAAAACCAGAACCCAGTTAGGCGACTCAAGAATTATTTATTCTAACACCAACATGTAAACAATGTTACAACTAAGCCTTACAACTAAGATTTCTGAACAAATATTACAATAATAAATCACAATATTACTTCTGACGGTTGTCTCCTGACTTCTTTCTGAACAGCGACCGATGAGACGATGACTGGTGCATTGATGCCTCCGCGAAAATTGGGGAAGTTGGTTTTCAGCAAACAACCATGAATTGATCGTTCAATCTTCAACTACACTGATACTCCTCGGCAAAAATGTGTCCATCACCACCAACACACACTGACGTCGATGCCATTGCGAGAACCTGGGTCACACGGACAGAGCTGAAATGGAAACAAATAGAAAAGTCAACACACCACAAGCGTACCCACAGCACAATCTCACACATCAATGACGACCTGCGCATTCCAGTCAAAGGCATCCTCTTGACATCTTGCAACACAATCGCCACTTGCTAGAATGACTCTTGCAGAATTCAACGTGACTATAGCATCACCTCATGATACTCTACGCACATCCTCTTATCTACTCACTACCAATTATCACTGCAATCGCTTGTCACTCATTCCGCCTCAATTCTAGTAACGGTGACGTATGCAAGCCTCAGTCGTCTACACTGCCGCTCCCCGGCGTGTGGGACCACAGCTAACAATTGTCTCCGTATGCATTTCATTCTCAGCAATAGCCTCCCTGGCGCATACGACCCATCTGCTGTCTTTAACATCAATCGCTTCATTCTCGGATGTAGAAGACTAGAAACAACTTCAGAAGTAATCACGACGAAAATTTTAACAAAATTACGTAATAACAACAAGGTACGAAAACAACGAGTAAACACAATGAATCCAAAAAACACCAATTGATATGACGCAACACACATGTATACAAACAGTACACACAAACTCGCAGATCGTGTCTCGATGGAATTCCTTTGAAGAATCGCAGCAATTACACCAGTACGCCTACAACCCTTCTCACGTTGACGATTGTAAGTTGTGGAATGTCCGGACACAAACAAGATTAAGCAACAATTACAATAATTGGCACTCACACAAGTATTTAACACAAACATATGTACAATCAATACGTCGAATGTTGTGTATTCTGGCTTGACGAGCTACCCTTGAAGAACTGTAGGATTTACAGCAGTATGCCTACATTCCTTCTCAGGTTGATCATCCAAGTGGAGGACGTCCGTACACAAACAAAACTATCAACAGATAGATGAAAGATTATACTAACTCAGCATATACAATATGAACATATGTACAAAATCACACACCAAGCACATTGGACTGCTCATTGATGCGCTACCCTTTGAAGAATTGTAGGACTTACAGCAGTACGCCTACAACCCTTCTCAGGTTGACGCCCTAGGTTGGAAAGTCGTCGCAGAGTTCATTTGCTGACTTCTCTCTATCAGCTTTATCCTCAAGTCTGAACGGTAACACGCCCTTGTCATTGTATCGTAGAATATAGGTGACTAACAAACACACGACGTATCTGGTCAACCAATCGTAGACAGAGTAATTTACACCAAAAATAATAACACTCAAATAGTAACTTGAAACTAGAAATGCCTTTATTCGTGCAAGTCAATTTAACAATTACTCTCTCCTTTACACTTGGCTTATCCTCACTAAACTGACCATTGATATTCGTCCTTTCAAAAGAACTGATACTAGCATCTAATGATAGGTGGGCTACATGCTGATCACTCCCACTGACGGTCTCACAAGTATGCATGCCTTCTGCAACTGCATCTGTATTTATTTCTACTTCACGTTCAAGTTGTACAGAACCTTTGTTCAACTTGGCAGTAGTAGGCATATCCCTCATCTCATCATGATCAACCAAAGACAACTGTGAAGTATCATGATCATTATCACGAATATTCACTTTACCGTCAACTTTATCATTTTCAAACTCTTTAATAACAGAAGTAGACAATTTTGGTTCCTCCTCACAAATCATTAAAGGTTTAATCACTTCACTCTGACCAGTTATACTTTGTAAACTTGTGGAGTCAGAACTGGACTCTGAAGCAGCAACTCTATTCTGTGACACTCTATTCAACAATAGCTTACCAGTTGCAACTAGAGACTTCCTGACCAAACCGTTATCGTCACACAATTCGGAGTCAGACCTTGATTTCACACTTAACTTATCACTGAACTTGCTCACTGGTTCACAGTTCACCTTTGTACGCACTTCTTGCAAACGTGTGAAACACAACCGTGCTTGTCTTGCATCTTGTAACTTATCTGTTGAGCATGTACTACGAAACCTGTTACACTCACTAAGTCTATATGCATTACTAGACATCATGGAGCCTTCTCGATATCCATCTCTCTGAGGCCTATTCGTCATCAATGAGTGCGTTTTACACTCAGACTGCTCTATTCTAGGGTGAGATTCAATATACTGGCGAACTTGCTCATAGATTGATTGACACTAGTATTTACCAGTTTCAGCATATCATCAAACTTTGGCTCGATGCCTTCATCCTCCATACGGGAGCTTATCTTCACCCACTTCCTTTGCAGTCGAGTAGGTAGGCGTCTTGCTATTACTTCTAGTATAAAACTCGAGTTGAGGTCACTCATGCAATTCATCGAAATCAATGCATTCTTGTAAGTCAACAGACTATCCAAAAACTCAGTAAGTGCCTTGGAGTCATCTTGTAGTTGACTGCTGTTACCTTTGATAGCTTCGTATACGTTATTTACAATCATTGAAAGTCTTCCAAACCTTTGACGTAATATGCTCATAGTCTCAGCGTATCCCTCATTAGGGGGCATGAGCTTACAGCACTGTATAGCTCTTGAAGCATCTCCAGTGCAATACCTCGTCAAATACATCAATTTCAAATCATCACTTAATAAAAAACTACTCAGCATGATCTCAAACTCCTTTACAAATGGTAAATAATCAGCCGGGTTTCCATCGAAACACCGTGGTTCAAATTTAGGGAGTTTGATTTTCCTATTATCCCTGAACGGCGAAACAGTAACATCAACCATGTCATGCTTAACATCAGACACATCGTTACAAGTAACAGACAAGTCACCATGACTTACTTTCTTGTTTGCATCCAAGACGCTCTGTCCCTTCTTTGACCCAGGCATTGTTGAACTTGACCCAATTGCGAAAGAAGTTCCAGATATTGCTTGATCAAAGAGGACTTGACCGGCACCAGGAAAGATGAACGGTGACTATCCAAAGTCGTGCCAACTGTCCAAAGCCGCTTAAAAACTGACGTTGTACTGTCAGAAACTGTCAGTCACGTCTCGTAAACCGTCAATGCCCAGCTCTTGCTGCACTCGGGCTGACGCTGTTCCTTGAAGTTTCTCAGAAACGCTTAGTACGAACGGACGCAAAAACCAGAACCCAGGGAATATATTTATTAGTGATTCAACACAAAATACAAAATCAACGATACTGGAAACCACTTTCTTCTGCAACGAATCCGACGAGGTCACTGGAATTACAGATTACCTAAAAAAGAAAACAAGGGTGCACAGCATGTATACATGAATATAACTGCCAATATAATATTAACGAGATACCAAAGTAAGAATTAGTGAAAGTTTATATAGGTTTAAAAAAAGTGCAAACGTCAATCTTATGTCCTGTCCATACAATATTTTTCGAAATAGAGGAGCTGGGACCCCATTAATAGCTTCTGAAGATTCTGTTGCTTCTGGAGGCATTTAGTAATATGATGCGTAGCCCTTACTTGCAGAAATCGATGAGTCCCTCCTAAATGGATACAGCAACGCTTCTAAACCTTACGTCCATAGCTTTAACAGATGTCGGACACTACTTCTACGTGATTTCAAAATAATTTTGGGAATTAACTTTGAACAAACGCATATAATTTGGCGACAGGTCAATAACAAAAATCGAAAGTTTATGAAACCAAACTCAATAATAGGACAAAATGACGCACACCACAGATGTCGTTACGTACCTGATCACGAAGATGGTATTGAAATCCACCAAATTACTAAAATGTTGAAGTGTGCATTTAAATCATTTGAAAATTTTGGCAGAAAACAGTGAACGTTGTAGGTTATCGCAAAACATATCGCAGTTTCTGCCCAATTGTGAACACTAATTTTCCCTTGTATCTATGCATTCCATTGACTTTCAGCCATCAAAACACCACACGAAAGTGCGGAAGCATGCACGAATTCGATATCAATCATATTTCGGTTCCTGCAACAGTAATAGGTACTGCACAAAAGCTGATAGGGAAATTTGTGATCGAGTACAGGTTTTTGCCAAGCTGCAAGGATATCTATCGAATGACAGTCGTCGAAATGTACGCGAAGCTTACTCGGTATGCCAAATAATCATTGCATGAACCATGTATTTAAGCGTCCTGTCACACAAGCAATCAGCAAATGCTCAAGAACGATATTGCACAACAATTTTCATACAAATTCATCCAACAAGAGCGAAATAAGCACCGAAATCGCGTCTGCTGCGTTTGCTGAACGGCTAACTCCAACTCGAATCAACGAAACCGCGCAAATGCCGTCAAGGTTAAGCCAGAGGCGCCACTACAAATAGGGGATATGCTTTATCAACGCCCAGCTTGGCGACTCAAGAATTATTTATTCTAACACCAACATGTAAACAATGTTACAACTAAGCCTTACAACTAAGATTTCTGAACAAATATTACAATAATAAATCACAATATTACTTCTGACGGTTGTCTCCTGACTTCTTTCTGAACAGCGACCGATGAGACGATGACTGGTGCATTGATGCCTCCGCGAAAATTGGGGAAGTTGGTTTTGAGCAAACAACCATGAATTGATCGTTCAATCTTCAACTACAGTGACACCCTGTACTTCCCCCTACCATCGACATAACTCCCCTCAGAGGGGAAACCTACTTACTTGGTCAAAATCCAAGCCACGTTCACTTAAATACCTGACTGTTGTCGGTTTCACAATACCTATAGCCATGCAGCGAAATCTTGCCGAAAACCTTGTAATTTTGGCAATGACTCGAAGACTATGGGAAACCATCCCGCCGGCACGCGACAGTGGCAACCATCACAGGTGGCAACAGCCGCCCACTGTGCATCCATGACGAAGCCAATCACACCCGGTTCTTGGCCGGCACAGTCGCCGAAGTTTGCGTCATGCCTGCTACAGGGGCAGATCGACAGAGGGAACCTGTTTTCAGCTTACAGGTTGCGAGTGGAAAAACTACTGCAACATTTGACAGGGAACACGTCTACCTGAATGTAGGTTTACTCAACATATTCAGTGGATTTTCCTTCTCGCTGACGTCACGATGCCTATCAATGGCATGGACTTACTCAGCCATCATGATCTACTCGTAGATGTCTACCAAAAACGACTGATAGGTGGTACTACTAGACCGCCTATTAGAGGCATCACCCACATAGGCCCAGCTTGTCAATGATTGAGAAGCAAGTGATCTTTGATCCAATTTTCTGGCCGATTGTTGACAAGCACCCAGAACTTAACTGCCCATCAAACGATCTACAGTGCATAACCAGCAATATTATGCATCACAGCATAACTTCAGGACAATCCGTGACATCCAAAGCACGATGACTTGCTAGAAATGAATTCGACCATATGCTCACCCTTGGCATCTTTCAGCCATCGAATAGCCGATGAGCGTCACACTTCATATGGCACCAAAAATAGATAGCACTGGTAACTCAGTGGTGATTATCAGCGAGTGAATACCAAAATGACACCTGATTGCTATCCACCGCGTCACATACAAGGCTTAACGGCAACATTACCTGGTGCAACTATATTTTTGAAAATATACTTGGTCAAGCCACACAACACAAATCCCGATGGCACCAGATGACATTCCGAGAACGGCTATCACTACTCGTTTCGGACTTTATGAATTTCCACATACTCCATTTGTCAGCCAACTCTCAGAAACTGTCAATGTCCAGCTCTTACTACGGCGGACCTCAAACTGTCCCTGGTAGACTTTCAGAAACTATGTGTAATAACCAACGCGAAAAAACCAGAACACAGATTGGCGACTCGGGAATCCTTTATTCTTCCGCCAATATATAACCAACAATAAGGTTATTACACACAAGGTCTAGGAATAAATGTTATAACAAGAAATCACGATAATACTTCCAATGGTTTTCTCTCTTCCAACGAACAGCGAACGATGAGACGATGACTGAAGGACTGATGACTCCCGCGAAAATTATGGAGGAGTTGGGTTTGAGCAAACAACTATGAATTGATTGTTCAATCTTCAACCACATTTACACCGTGCATATATACAAACAGTACACATAACCCCTCAGACCGTGCCTTGATGTAATTCCTTTGAAGAATCGAAGGAACTACAGCAGTAATCTTGCAACCCCACTCAGGTTGACGATTCTAATTTGGAAAATTGTCAAGCGGCTCATCCTCTGACTCTCGACTCTCAGCACCTTCTAGCAGACACAGTTTCCTAATATCTCGCACCAACACGCCACAACTTGTTCTCACCTTTACCGTCCTCACCAACCCATCAGCATTACAGAGTACCCCTTCCACCACTCCTAAATGCCATCTAATGAGACTATATCACCGACCTTCAAGTTTCTGCACAACGTTTTCCACTTGTCTTTTGTTTGCAGTGTAGGAACATACTCTTTTATCCATCTATCCCAAAATATATCTTTCATATACCTGGCTTGTTTCCATCTTTTAATCGTTGGTATTCGTTCCGCACTCAAGTCCCCTACGCCAGGGTCGCCTCTCTCAATAACAATAATTTATTTGAAGTCAACACATCGAAATCCTTGACATCATCTCTCACAGGTAATAGCGGCCGGTCACTTAGTATTCGTTCAGCTTCACATAAAAATGTCTCCAACGTTTCATCATTCAAACTTTGGGTTTTAATTATGGAGCTTAAAATACACTTAATAATTCCCATAAGTCTTTCCCATAGCCCACCTCCATGGCTGGCATGTGGTGGGTTGAAGTGCCACTCGATGTTTCTTTTCAATAACTCTTCATGAACTCTCGTTTGAGGACCTTCAAAATACTCTTTATGCTTGGCGTGACAGCCAACAAAATTAGTCCCTCTGTCGCTGAACATCATTTTGGTGCACCCCGGCGATTTATAAATCTATGTAATGCTAGTACGAATGAATCAGTAGTTAACGTATGAACCATCTCAATATGCACAGCTCTCATTTTCAAACAGGTGAATAAACAGCCATATATTTTACATAGGGTTCTGCCTCTCTTTACTACAAAAGGTCCGAACAAATCCACCCCAACGTACTCGAATGGATAATTCCCTTCAGAAGCTTGCCACGCTGGAGTGGTGCCATTATCTGCTGTACTGAACGAGCATTTCGGAGTTTACATTCCATGCACTTATCAATTATTTTATGGACAGCAGTACCTCCTTTCACTATCCAAAACTTACATCGAATACTTGATAGTACTTGCGAAGTACCCAAATGACCTTCAAGAACGTGGTGGTGTTTTATAATGAGATTGGTGGCTGGACAGTAGCAAGGTAATATGGCTGGATGACGGGTCTCATATGACGTTTCCAACGTTTGTAGACGTCTACCAACTCTAGCAATCCCACTGAGCTGCCCTCAAAATCGCTAACTCCGCATTTCTAATATCTTTGACTCTCAAAGGTCCCACATTCATATTAGTGTATCCTGCAAGAGGCATGAACTTTAAATACGTATCGTGTCAACCATGCAACAACCTTCAGTAATTTGCACCAAGAACTATAATATTTAAAAAGTGGGTGTAAATGTCTTTCTTGAGTAGATGTTAACCTGGCATTTGTCTTAAACTCCAAGACACACTCACTTATCGATGGTTCATGTTATCTACTAGGCCACATACTATCAGCTCGTTACGAGAACTCCGGACCCTTCCATCACTTATTTTTAACCACATTCATATCAATAACTCCCCGAGTTGCTAGATCAGCTGGGTTTTTTCAGACGGTGCATATCTCCATTGCTCAACGGCTGTTAATTCACGAACTTGATACACTCTGTTAGCTACAAACATGCATATCTTGCCGACTCCTTGCGTATATAATATATTACGGGCATTGAATCAGTCCAAAACGTCACAGGAAACATGGGACAATCTAACTCCTTACACACCCTTGCGAATAACTGCACAGCTGGCAAGGCTGCAGTAAGTTCTAATCTCGGAATCAAAACAGTCTTCAGAGGGGTAACTCTAGATTTACCCATCACGAGGCAAACATCTATATCATCCATTCAGGTAGTCCTGATGTAGACGGCTGCTCCAAATCCAACCTCAGAGGCATCAAAAAAACATGGAAGTCAGTTGCATCATGATTTCTCGATGGCTTAAGTGGACATGAGATGGAATGTAGATCGAGTACTGTCAATTTAGTTGAAGAATGAATGATCAATTCAAGGTTATTATACACAAGGTTTCTGATAGCATTTCTCCATCTTCTAACGAACAGCGTACGATGGAACGATGACTGCAGTAGCAATGACTCTCGCCAAAATATGGAGTTGGTTTTGAGTAAACAACCATGAAGTTATCGTTCATTCTTCAACTACATTGACAGTACTCGATATTCAGGCGACATTGGATATAACCCTAGACACACCAAAGGCACAGTGGTTATAGAACAAGGTTAAAAACAACCACTAGGCAAGTTTTACTTGATCGGATATGCCCAGGAATTGAACAAATTACCAATGAAGATGTGGCTAGCAAGCACATTGTCCTCCTTTGAAAAGGTACTTAATGACACACTTAGAGAGTTTTCAAGCGATACTGGTGCCAGTTCCCTTGTAAGAGCTTGTGAAATCACGGGCCCATTTAATGTACGAGCTTGAACACTATGCCTGATGTTTGTTTTACGTCTATTTGATACTCCAGATAAAAAAGCAACAGTCATGACAAAAGTCCTCAAACAAATAAGTCGCTCGTATTATGTCTGCCTGATACAAAGAGTAAAACAAAGGAGACATACGAACGGAATGTGAGGAAACAAGGACGAAACTTTCCACAATATCACATGGGAAGATATGAGTTTCTCGGACATTGATCATACTTCGCCAACTGATTCACTTTGTGAAAAGAATAAGGTGACATTTTATACACAGTTGTGAGGAATTATATAAATCGACAATTCCCTTCGGTACGACTCACATCCCCTAACCTTCTCAGTGCCGAGTATATACTCAATGGTGGTAGTAGTCCACGAAATAACGTATTTAACACATGCGTTTACTTCCCATGATCACGCCAATACTTTGCGGAATATATCAGAATCGCAGAATAATCAAGCCCCACACGAAGTTGAATTCGCTGAACCTGCACGTCAAACAATCTGTATTACACGTCTGGATATTCATCCACATGTCGGTCATGCTTACAAATCCAAGTCACCAGCCATACAGCGCCTACTAGTCGGGGTATCTGTGAAATAATGACAGTGTGCTGACAGTTGCATTTCGATTCTCACTAACTAATTCGATGGTGATATTCTGCTCCTGCAAGCTTCACTCATCATTTTGAGTGGTTTAGTTCGCAGTCATTCTTGTTCCTGGCGAAATGAATTGAACGACCCACCGGTTGCTGATTCCCCAATACTTATTTGCATGATCCTCTCGCAGAATGCATTGCTGAAAACATTAATGTCGGTAAACTAGCGTTTTACAGGCCATTTGTATGCTTTTGTGAACAGCTCATTGTACCGACCACATATGAGGCAGCCTTCGGTTGTTACGCGCGTTTTCGACAAACTCGAACAATAATGCTGCCTGAGTTATACCATGTCAATTGTTTTATCTATGTAAAGTGTGCTTATTGACATTATTCCATTTCCTCTCCCTATATATATATAAATCCTGTGTGAGTGAATATTAAAAATATGCTTACTCCGTGTATATATTACTTGTCACATTGATGATTTCTGTAAACTGGCGTCCCTCATGTACATTGAGCTGCAATATGTTATTTTTGTACACTGCGTATGCATTCTATCATTCCGGAAAGCTTATGGCTGCTTATCGTGTGTGTTGTAAATGTACTTTGGATGTTGGATGATCGATCACAGATGCATGATTATACTGTGTACAATTTCGCAGTTCCCGAGGACTTTTTCCTCTTCCTGCCGTAGCTTTTAACCACATTTGTGCTTACTTAGTTGCGGGCTTATCATTAGTTGACCATAACTATCAGCCGAAAACGAAATGGAGTTTGTTTTAGCACTCTAGCTTAATGGCGACTTAAGTGAACAGTTTACAGTTTAGCATTTGTGGAAACCAGTTCCGGTTGTTTCTACTATTTAGACTTCTGAAAAAGTACTTCTGATACTCCACCATTGCAATTTATTACCCGTCTTATTGTACCCGTGAAAAGGGCACGTATTGCATGTTAGCTTGCCATTTTATACAAAATATAAAGTATATTAATTAGAATTAGCCTGTTGACCTAGTTTGCCTGAGTCTACTATCTGGTGGGACGATCTACTTTGTCTGTCTTGTGTTAGCTGTATTTATGCTAGCCGTTTGCGTTAGTGATCAAACGTTGACCACTAGTTCTGGGATTATTAGGTCTTTTCTCACACTAATATGGTTCACTCACCCTTCTGTAAATCGTCGCCT